>BMAV01003496.1:0-49671 GCA_019973955.1 Trichonephila inaurata madagascariensis
TAATTTTTTTCTTTTAAAAACCCCCTCAGACCAGAAGAGAAAATTAAAGGAAATTTTAAGGACAAAATATAGAAATCAGTTTACAAACCAAGAAGTACTGAATACGAGACGAGAAAAGGTAATTTCCATTCGCAAAAAGTTATGTTCTTGTAAAAGCCCGTGCAGCTAGTCTATAATGAAACTGTAAATATGTCTAAATTATTGACCTCTATTCTATAATGCTGTATACATTATTGCGGGTATCGAATTGTTGCAGAAATGTACTACTGTGGGGCAGGCGGAATCATATTTGTAAATTGGTGTGGCACATCACAGCTAAAAGGTTGCCGACCCCTGGTATAGAATGTTTAGACTACAGAAAAACCTTTTCAAATATAATATCTATAGAAAGTATAATGAAAACAATATCTTCTATTCCATTCTGATATTGCATTGGAAATATTTGATATACCAAGCAATATGACAAACTTTTGATTTTACTGTTCTAAAATTATCTCGAATGAATACATTTTAAAAGCAATTCAGCAAATATCTGTCTATACTTCTTAAAATTGTCATTACTTTAAAGTATGTGTGTGTGCTTCCAATTACCAACCATCTTAAGTTGACAGCAACCCTTTTCCCGCAAGTTGAAACTTAAAAGGACAAAAGAAAAAACATCTAACAATGACGCGACAGAGTATCTCATTTCAGTTCAGTTCTTCAAGGGTGCAGCAAAGCGTCTCAGATAGATCGTTTGAATAATACTCCTAAGCCAAGTTTACTGTTTTAGTACAAGCCTTCTTGTGAGGTTGGTGGAAGGGGAAGAGAGGTGGTGAGGACCCCCCTAGGATGTTTACCGTCTAGATCGGGGTGGAACAGAGCCAAATCATACTGTCCCCTGTATGATGCTCAAAGCTACGGCTAACGACAGGTGTACAAATAGCCCCTTGCCACGATGATCAATAACAACTGTTTAGTTCTTGTTGTAATGGTAGAAAATAGAAACCCGTTTCAAGATGAGAAGCTGAAATAAATTATTTAGTTGTTGTTCATATTGAATCTGGGCATAAGGGCATTCACCAAATTTTTCGTAAAATGTTTGCATTTTATCCGAAGAAACCACCACATCGATTTTTTTTCTCAATACACAGTAAAGAAATGAATGTATATATTAGGTTGTCACACAAGTATGAAATGGAGCAAAAAATGCACATTACTGAATTCGATTTTTTCCCAATAAAAACTAATATTTTAAGATGATCTGTTAATTTTTTTTCAAACTGAAATATGTGTTAAAAAGAGGAAAATATGTACCTTTCACGCGAAAAACAAATAATGCCAAAATACGTTGTCTAAATGAGGTTATGTGCAATTGAAATAAATAACATGAACTTTGCTCCATTTTATACTTGACAACCTAATACATACACATATGTATAATACTTTTCAGAACAACATTATTCCCAAATTATTTGAAATTAAAGCTCTTTCAAATAAAACGAGCCTCTTTTCATAAAAAGGTTTTAAAAATCGGAATTGATACTTGATTATAAAACAGAACACAATTATATATATATAAAACTTCATAACACAGTATATAAATAGTATAGTATTATTTATATGTAAAAAATATGCACTTGTTTAGGCATGTATTTGAAATACACTCTATAACAAAAACAAAAGAAAAGAAAAGAAAAACGACGCCCCAAAAGGGTTTTCCGGGCGGGAAAAAAAATTGGTAAAAAAAAGATTTAGTAGAAAATAAAAATTTAAAATTTTTGGGAAAAATTGAATGATTTTTTTCCCAGAGTTATAATAGTTTCAAAGTAACGAGTTTAAATTTAAGGGTGTTAACCTTTTTCCCCGGATGCAAGTTTTGCCACACGACGTGGTATAGAGTAAAAAATTTCCCCTTTATGGTTTTCTGAGGTTTTTTTCCCCAAAATTTGCCCCAAATTTTTTCTGGTTCAGGCCCCCCCAACATTCTATGGCAATGAAACCGCCTTCTTATCATATCCAGACATGCTCGATTGGAGAGAGATCTGGCAATCTGGCGGGCCCAAGGAAGGTTTGACAAGTTTTAAGCAGTTCATAGTAACACGTCCTTGTGGTCGGAATTATCTTGCTGAAATAAGACCAGAGTATTGAAAGGGGAACGGTAGCAAAACATTTCTCAAAAAGTCGTCTGTACCGTTGTGCTGTGTTGTTTCTAATGACCCCCAAAAGAGTCCGGTGTAAAAAAGAAAAGGCACCCAGACCATAACTTCTGATTGAAGGTTGGTGCGGGCAGTAGTGAAAGCAGGATGGCACGCTGCCCTAGGCGTCTCCAGAAAAGTCTTCGTTTATTGTCAGGACACATTGAAGGGGATTTGTCCTAAACCCCATATGCCCCATTTCGATGATTCCAACCTGTTTAGCTAAGCACCCTGTAATCGGGCCTCGACAGGGGTAGGGGGTTGGGAATTTAATTAGTGGTCGTTACGAGCGTAATTCGCTTATCAGCCGCTGTGAATGGTCTGATGGACACTGTTTGCAGGTCCCTCGTCCGATGGTGCTTACGATGAATCAGGCACGTGTTTGCTAATCTGACCTCCCTATCTGCTGTGGCCTTAGGTCGACCGCTACCATCATGACGCTAAAGTCTGCTACTATCCACCCGTTCTTGCCAGTATCTTCTAATGACCGCATCGCTTCGACCCGTATGCCGAGGATTTTCCGATTAGCTAAACCTGCCTCTTTCATTCCAATGATACGACCTCTTTGAAACTCTGACAGTTGCTCGTAAGAGCTCGAATCCTGCGGCGAGACATTTTTTCAGTCGTTGAAAGGTATCCTAAATCGCAATACAACAAAAATTTCGACCATCAGATTGAGAATTGCTTCTTATAGACACCTGCTGAGTGGGCAGTTCCGACGCGCTGTATCTCCCGCTATTCCTTCATTGGACACCAAATTTTAATGATTTGCATGTTCGGTACAAATGTCTTTGCATAAAAAATTTCATTACAATCAGGCAACTCCTTCCTTGTGCGTCGTTTTTTTTTTATAGAGTGTACTTAAACCATATTATTTTTAATAAGCATACATGTATGTATTCAAAATGAAATTCATGCAATTTTCATACAGAAAATTAGTATAGCTAATATTTTTACTATATTAATTGAATTGTATAATAAAATCGAATAATTAATTGCAATAAATAATTAAATATATTTAATGAATTTATATTTGAAAGCATTACATTAATTTCCGTATAAATGAATATGGAATTTTCCCCTTACGAAGCATTAACACTAAAATTAGGCTTAAGAATGCAGGATGAAGTGAACTTTTAATAAAATGCAAATTTTTCGAAGTAGGAAGATATCGAATAAATATAAGCACAAAAAGTAAAAATTATTGGAAATTACTAAAGAGTAATCTGAATCTTAAAAATGCAAATTATTCCAAATGAAGTATAACAAGACATTTAACTTCGAAACTGACATTAAAATTCGAATTTATCGTTTAGAGACTTGGGGGATTTTTCTTTTTTGTTACCTATTCTTTTGACTGATATATTTTAGCCTAAAGCTAAGGTGACCAATCGTCTTCCTTTAGGGAGGACAGTCCTTCTTTTATCTTTTTTTTCGTTTTTCCCCTTATAGGAGGGGTTTTCCCCCGGCTCATTTTTTTCCTTTTTCAAGTTCTCTCCTGTCTCATTAGTTAGACACCGACAGCATCTGTGTGTGTGCGTGTGTGTATTCATGTTTGTGTATTCGTGTTTGTGTATTCGTATTTGTGTATTCGTGTTTGTGTATTCGTGTTTGTGTATTCGTGTTTGTGTATTCGTGTTTATGCATTCGTGTTTGTGCATTCGTGTATGGTTGTGTTTTGGGGCTTTTTTTTGTATTAGAGCTATACAAAATTGTAAAGTATTTTTTAGTGTTTTCCCCCTCCTCCACCTCAGGGGGTTTAGTCCAGTGGTCAAGGAACGGATCATGGCGGGCATGTCATGATTTTTGGCCCAGTATCACTAAAGACCCACCGGGGTGGGCAGGGGATGCACATTAAATCTGTCGAAAGGGGAAACGTCCCCCCCGTTGGTGTGGGTATTGGGGAGAGGGGTGCCCAGCTCAGGTGTCGTCCACGTCACGGACCATGGTTAAAATTTTACGGGTCCATCCCCAAAAAGCCCTACGTAGGGGAACAGTGCGACTTTAAATTTTCACCTCATTTCCCCCCCTTCCCCCACCTATTCTAAGAATTTTGGGAGGGTTCCCCCCGGGACCTATTTTGTATATGTATTTTGCTTAGCACACAAATAAAGTAACTTTTTGGAGGGTTGGTACTTAGCTCGAAACCTTTTGGGTGAGCTCGATTCTCCCCAGTAAATAAGTTCTTCTTTTATAGGTTCTGTCCATCGAAAAGTGTCCTCCTACTGGTCCTCTTCAATATTTTAAAACTAATCTGTTAATCTCTATATTCAAAGAAGCCAGGCCGAACTATTACGCTGGTACAGTATGAATTATCGGACTAAGTAATGAATTTTGTGCATAATCTGGCATCTATTTTCTACAAAAAAAGATTCAAAAATATTGATGGTGAAAATACGCCACAAAAATTAATTTTATTTTTGGGAAAGATTTCGTCCTTTTTAAAAAAAAATCGGGGATTTGAGGAAAAATTTATTCCTTTTAAAAATAAAAAGAAAAATTTTTTTTAAACTTAAAAAGAATCAAATCCGGGAAAAGCGGAAAAATTTTACCAAAGAAGTGCAGAATTTTTACAAAAAATGTTTCCAATATGTCGAAGAATGGTCTGAAATAAATATCACAGGAAATAAAAAGTTTTCAGTGTTGTCTTTTGACTTCATCGCAAGTAAATTGGACAGATATGGAAAATTATAATGAGTTTTCATCGAAAGAAATGCCTAATTTTAAAATCGATGACAGTCATCGGCTTGAAATAATTATTAGACTGAATGTATATATTTAAATTCTGATAAATTAGAAAAATGGGAAAATCAGCATGTTGAAATTAATAAAAGAGGGGTGGAAATATTTAACTATTTCAAAAATGAACACATTCCATCTGAAAATTTAGTTCTTCTTTTTAATTTTTCCCCCTTTTGCTGTCCTGGAAACCAATGCAGAAGTTTTTAAAGAGTTTTTTTTTTGGAAATTTTAAACAAAATAGAAATCACGATTGAATGTTGATACTTTAGCTGTAGAATTTTTTGTTTTCCAATATGAAGGATATTTTTTTTCCGAAAATTTTCCCATATATTAAAAAATAATATATTGACAAAAAAAAAATTCATTCATTGGAAAAAAAACTCGTTTAAGTAAATAATTAAAAGGGATATAAGCGCATTACAGAGTATTTTTGTTTGAATTAGCAAAATGTTTCATATATTTATGTTGTAATTTTCACTTAAATTTTTCGTCCTACTTTTCACTGTAAAAAAATTGATCACCTTACAAAAGCCCTCTTGTAGCTGAATATTGTATCCCCCCTCTGTATATTTTAAAAAACTTATGAGGCATGATATTTATCTATCACTCTAAAGCACAGTTGGTCACCTCCCAGTTTTCATGTTTCAACGCAGATTTTTTTTCATTGTTTGATGTAATTCCCTCTGTTTTTCAATTCCATATTACCCCTCACACTTTTATATATTTATTTATTTATTTTTGGGAATTTTCAATCGTTAATAAAATACATTTTAAAGCGCTCGATTGAGCTGAAATTTTATATACAGATTGTTTTGGATGAAAAACAATAATTTAATTAAAATTAATAAATATTACTTGATTAAAACTAATTATTTAAAAATTACAAATCAGACACGTTGGCACTTTTTTGGCAACTTAGCGGCCCTTTTGACTTGTGTCAAAACTAAAAAAGGGTTTTTTTCTCACATTTTAAAGCATTCAGTTGCACAGAAATTTTATATACAATTTTTTTGGGATGACAATACGATAAATGATAATTAAAAAAAATTAATTCCATTTAATGTTGTGATTCTGTCATATATATATAGATATTTATATTAATTTAATTTTTTAAAAAAAAGAGCTAAACAAAATTTTCTTTTTTGATCTAAGTAGGAAGTTTTAAAATTTTTCTTTTATATTACTTGTTTTAGGAAAAGGTTTCTCGGAAAATAACAGACGGCGCAAAATAATACGTTCCTTCGACGGTTCGGCGGGAAGACGAAAAACTTGTAGGTTTGGGATTTTGGCGAGAATATGATTTAATTTTCGTCTATACAAAAATCAATGGAAATAACCCGTCAATGAAACGGTTATCTTAAAATGTTTTCGAAGGAATTCTTTTTGGATCTGAAAAATCAAAGGAAAAATTGATTTTTAAATCCTCTGAAGGAATAATAATTTGAAACAAATTAGGAAATTTTTGCATAAATGCATTAATATTCTTTAACGGGAAAGAAATTGTTTAGTGATTTGATTTATGGTATCCGATCCCTGAAATCATGATTCTTTAAAAAATTTACAAATTTCATTTTTTTGATCTTTTTTGGCCCTCTTATTAGCTTTATAAAAAAATCAAGTTTTTTTTTTTTTTTCCCAAAAAAAAAATTACAAATGTTTTAGTGCGGGGAAAAACCTCGCAATTTTAAAAGTTTTTCTAAAGTTTTTTCAAAAAATTCAAACGGGGACAAAAGGGGTCAAAAGTTTTTTTAAAAAATTTGCTGAAATTTTTTTGTGTATGTTCCGAAAAAAAGTAGAAGTGTTTTTAAACCCTTTGTTTATCAATCATGTTTTATTCAAAATTTGCAGTTCCTTTTGTGAATATAATCCTGCCTTTTAAGCAATTTAATATAATAGCTAAGATATAATAGCTCTAGTTTTTTTAAATATTAAAGTATCTCTTATCCGAAGGTCACAAAAAGGGAAAAGCAAGGTAATACATCAAAAAATTTAAAAAGTTTTTTTAAACCCTTTGTACAGAATTTGTAAGGCCCCCTTTATGAATTTTTTTCAATTTTACCCATTTTAGTAGTAATAATTTATTTTTCTCTTCTTAATTTTAGCTTTTTTTATCTTAAAATATACTTAATAAATCTAAAAACCACAAAAAAAAATTGACATAATCTCCATTTTTTTTTTAAAAAAAAATTGTCGCAAGTAGTCGGATACTTTAAGGAAAAAATTGTATAATATCCAAAAGTTTGAAAAAGTGATGCGTTTAATTCTTTATATTCTGTATGTTCTACATCCTTTTTTTAGTTTACTTTTTTTAAGTAAATTTGGTCATTTTCAACGTTAATAATTATTGTGATTAGTTAATTCAACACAAGAAATCAGTTCGTTATCGCTTTACTATTTTTAAAAATGTAATTTTGTTTGAAAAATTATTTTAAGGTATCCAACTGGGTTCGAAACCGTGATTTGAAAAAATTATTAAATGAAAAATATTTGTGTCACATCTGAATTAGAATATACATACAAAATAGTTTTAAGAATATTATTACAATAAAAATTTATTGAAATGCAATGTTTTAGCAAAAAATGAAGATAGAATCGCCATTTTCAAAACATTCCTCTTTTATGAAAAATACTTCTATAATAATAAAATTCTGTATGTGTTTAGCTAAGACTTCCCTACATAGCCTGAAAATAGGACTTTTGAAATGCATAATTTAGAAGTGGAATTATTCCAATTTTAATACGTCAAACTGGAGAAATTTTAACAAAAAAAAATATTTTCAATTAATAGTAAATCTGAAAATAATGTGAATTTTTCAAAAACTTCTAGTTAAGGCAAAATTTTACTAAAAAATTCTTCAGAAAAGAAGAATGGTTTGAAAATATGTGACTCTCTATCTCCTTTTTGCCAAAAAATTGCATTTAAATATTTTTTTATTGATATATTATTTTAAAAACAATTTTGTATGCATTTCTAATTCAAGTAACACTAAATATCTCAAACAAATTTTTCATTTATACATTTTTCGATTCACAGTTCCAAATCCAGTCGGATTCCTTAATACGAGAAAAAAAATTTCTAATGCGATATTTACTATTTGTGTTTTTGAATATTCTTCCCTCTACAATCGCATTCGATACTTTAGGCTTTACATTGGGAGCCTTAGCGAAAATTTAAAAAAAGAATCAAAAGAAAAAAAGAGAGCCGATAAACAAAGTAAATAAAAAATTAAAAATAAATATTTCGGAAATTAATCGTTGTTGTGTTGAGAAGATGTAGATCGTAATCCAACAGCAGTCAGAAGCAGAAGTACCAGCTTCTCCCCCGTCTGTTTTCAGCCCGTCTGCATAGTGTCTGGTTTGGTAGCCATTACTGGCTTCCCCCTATGGAGTGATATGTTTACTTAAAAATCAATTTGGCGACTTTACATATAAGGATTCACTTTTCTTTTTGGCGCGCGGTTTTGAATATTCTCTTAATTTCTAAAGTCCACATAATTTAAGGTATCCGACAACGTTCGGAATTGTTTTTTGCAAAAGCGTATAAACGGATAATTTTTATGATATTTAGTGTCACTTAGATTAGAATACATGCATAAAATTGTTTTAAGAGAATATTATTACAGTAAAAAAAATTATTTATATGCAATATTTTGGCAAAAAGTAAATGTAGAATTACCGTAAAATCCGGCGTATAACGCGCACCCATACTTTAGAGCTGCAATTTTTAATTTTAAGATACATTCGCCGTATAACGCCCCCTTTTTTTTTAAGAAGAAACATGGAATGTACGTATGCTTTAAAGTAATTTTTTCGAGGTATTATTGTAAGCTATTGAAAAGATAGGATACTTCCAGAAATACAACCCTTAAAGTTCATAAGAAATGTCATTTCTTTTAAAAAAAAAAAAACAGCATTTTGATATATGTAGAACTCTAATTTTTGTTCCTATGTGCTCATCTTTTTTCATTTCTCAAGCTCTCATTTTTATACCCGACGTATAACGCGCACCCGTAAATTTCGATCTTATTTTTTGTGTTAAAAGTGCGCGTTATGAGCCAGATTTTACGGTACCTATTTTCTAAACATTCTCCTTTATTCGTGTTATATTTTGTTTGAGAAAAGTTTTATGCCATTATAATACCTATAAAAACCTTTTGCTTGTCTTTTATTAAAAATTACTTATCAAATTATTTTTATTATTTATAATTACAAATTGATATAATTTCAACTATAACAATTCTTAATATTCTACATTTTCTCAGGAATAAGTCAAGCAATTTTTTTCGCTGAATAGTTTTGAAATGAACAAATAAACAAAAGTTGCCATTTTGAAAATACGGAAAACTAGAGCTCACATCTGTGTGTATTCGAATGGTGATTGAAGTAAAGTTATGGTGATTTTTAGTTTCTAACAACACACGCTCTATTACTAAAAATTTTACAATCGCAATTTGTACTTGTTATTCCTATAAGAGATATTCATGTTTCTACTATCTCTACAAAAAAAATGAAGTGTTTAATTTGTGAAATGAAGGAATAACCTTTTGATGGAAGTAAAACATGAGTTATATAATGAACTATAGCAGTAGCGCACACAAAATTGTTTAAAGGGAAAGGGGGGGTCAGGGTCGAAGCCCTATTATTTTGGTATCATGCTCCAATGAGCCGCCTAAGCATATTCTTTTGATTTTGTCGATTTTCGGGAACAAAAACAATACAAAATTAATTATTGAATAGATAATTAGCATTAATTAATAAAATTAATTATCATAACAAATACATAATTAAATTTTACGTAATGTAAACATACGATTATAACTAATCAAAAATAAAAATCAAGGGCTATGAGGAGTGTCCAGACCCCCAGGACACCCCCTTTGTGTGCGCCACTGAACTATAGTTATTTTGGTAAGAACTTAAATATAATATCAAACAGAAAGCCGAAAGATTTAATCTTTGCACCACTATTATCACAGTGTTTGTATTTATGTTGCTCTTATATACATATGCTTCTAAATCAGCGATACACAATCTGCGGCCCGCATATGACCCACCAGACCTTTCTGAGTAGCCCGGTCAAAGTCCGTTGGACTAACAAATTAAATTATGTAAGAATTATGCAGTAAAAATTTAGTGAGTAATTCTATCAAACAAAATTATCAAATTTGCTATGGATGTCATGCTGGGTACAAATTGCGAGATAATTTTTTTCCTTTTTGTAATTGTCACGATTAGTGATAACAAACAACAGTGGAGTAGCGACCATTTTATGGGTGAATCTCATTTTTAATCAACCTTCATGTCTTCCAAGCAAAAAATATCTAAAGAATATTTGTTACTGCAAGACAATTAGAATCTCGACTATTCCGTAGAGAAAAATAAACATGGGTTAGACACTTGTTTGATTTGTCGTAAAAAAGTTCTACTTAAAAAATATAGTTTTTCTCGTTACTATACCACTAAGAATAAATTTTTCAATGGCTCTTTTTTGAAAATTTCTTTCAAGACGAGATAAATTGGCCTTCTTAAAGAAATCTTTGCAATTGGAACAAAATATTTGGGAGGGCTTGGACCTTTGATGAAAAGAAATCGAAATTACCCCATAACTGGGTAAAAAATTCTTGAAACCTACTTTTTATGAGTTGAGTTTGATAGATGTTAATATAGTTTTAAAACAAAATCCAAAATTATGAGTTTTAAGGAGACATGGTACGATTTACACAACATTTTTTAGTTTAATGATTTTCATAATTTTTTTGGTTGCCTCCTATTGTGTGTATGATGTAAAACAAGATTTTGTGCTCAAAATTTCATAAAAACTTAACCATTTATTTTTTAGGAAATCTTGAAACTTGTGAAGTGATTTTAAAATGATACTCATCCTACAAAAATTGACGTACATGTATGAAATTTAATTTACAAGTATTTTAAACTATCTATAAAAAAAGTTGGTGTGGGTTTTGTGATAACAGGGTTGGTATTCGTACAATACCTTTTTATGAATGCTTATTGAAAATTTCTTAAAAATGTGTAAATTCTAACTTTTCAATTATTTTTTAAAAAATAAGTATTGCTTCGATTGAAAGATGCATACCAATTTTTGTTACATGTACTATTAGTAACAAGTGAATAACATTTCCAAATATTAAACACAATAGAAAAAAATTAGCATTTTAAAGAAGACAAACTAGTTATTTTATTTTTATGAGATAAGTCAGTTTAAAGTTTTGATTTGCTGTTGGAATGTGAAAAAAAAAAAAAAAAACCCGTAAACATTATTGTAACTCTGCGTTTTTAAAATTTAGAGCTTTCAAATTTTGTGAGTTTGTAGAAAACAAAAAAAATTTAGACTAAAAAAGTTAAATTTGATTTTTAGACCGATTTTTGTCAATTGAATCGTACTGTGTCCCCTTAATATTTTGATCAATTTTCCGCATCTTAAACGTTGCTGATCTTATAGCATCTCTTCCCATTTAATCCTCGAGTTGCAGTTCGCGTGAAATAGTTTGCCACATGTATGTGGCCCGGCGGGAAATATTGTTCCATACCTCTGGTTCTAAATCATACATTATTAACATATTGTTACGTAGATCCGAGGGTTCATGGCTTTTATGCAAAACTATCACAAAGAAAATAAACAGTTCTTAAAGAGCGATGCGAATTTATTATCAAAAATCCAATCCTTTAAATACAGGATTAAGCAGCAATATTCACAGAGCAAATATCCGAAGGTCTTCACACCTTCAACAGCAATCAAACACAATAACCAGTGTTTAAAAATACACGTAAGTAAAGATTATTCACAAGCACAGCCGAGCTAATCGCTAGTCAA
The DNA here is from genome assembly GCA_019973955.1 of Trichonephila inaurata madagascariensis. Classification (NCBI taxonomy): domain Eukaryota; kingdom Metazoa; phylum Arthropoda; class Arachnida; order Araneae; family Nephilidae; genus Trichonephila; species Trichonephila inaurata. Next base: position 11,752 of record BMAV01003496.1, read on the forward strand.
AACCATTCTCACTACTCGCTGGTTTAATCCAGACTCTCCGCCGTCCTGGCGAGCATCTTATTTATAGGCGCGACAGAAATTTCCAGAAATATAGCCGCTCGTGACATTAGTGGAGAGATCCACTACTTTCTAGAAGATTCCAGAGGGTTCCGAACTCGCCAAAATGGTCGCCAATGACGCCAAAATGGTCGTCAACTTGGTCGCCAAAAATGATGCCAACTTGGCTCTACCGCCAAGATTTCGCCAAGTTCTCATTGAATTGCCATTATAACGTAAGGGGCGGTATTGCTTGTGAATGGTACAATTTTAACATGAAATAAACATAACATAGAGTAATATAAATGCATTAAACACTCAAATACAAATTATTTACACTATTTACACAAAATTCGTAACAATATTATTAATATCACTTGAAAGAATCGTATGTTCTTAGCCTTTAAATTGATTGAATATTAACGTCACGCATGTAAGCAATGTGAGGACTGTTGGAAAAGGGCTTTATAATTTAGAGCCATAGTCAAATGATTAAGATGACTCCTGCGATGCATTTCCATTCCTCGTCAACGTGAGAACTTTTAACCTCTCTTCTCTCTCTCTCTCTCTCTCTCGACAGAGTTATCATGTATCACTCTCTCTGTCCCAGGGTCCTCTTATGGCATCAGGACATAAACCGATTCGAATGCAATTATGCCAGTCACGAGCTTGCGACCATTACTTACCACTCGGCTACCCGGTCTCGAATTTCCATATGCTTACTTGATGGATTATTTATTAACGTCCCATTCTAAAGCAAAATGAGGGCTATTGGGGTCGGACCTTGTAATTTGACCTCCCTTGGTAAGTGGCGATTGATTGATTGATTGAATATTAACGTCGCACTGTTCAGCTACACGAGGGCTTTTGGCGACGGACCACGTAATTTTGAACCATAGTCAAGTGACGTGGACGACACCTGAGCTGGCACCCCCTCTCCTAACCACACCACACCACACCAACGGGAGGACGTTTCAGCTCTCGACAGATTTAACGTGCATCGCTGCCCTAAACTGCGGGTCTTTAGTGGTACTGGGCTCGAACTCGTGACAAGGCAAGCCATGATCCGATAATACCTATACCTATACCACTCGGCTACCGCGGCCTGGTTAAGTGACGAAGATGACACCTGAGCTGGCGTAACGTACACCCTCGTGTTGCGGGGTGCCCAGGTGTTGTAGGACAGTGCTCCGCAACCTTTTTATTGCTGCGGACTGGTCAACGTTTGTTTATTTTACCGCGGCCCGCTGAAGGGGAGGATGTTGATTTATTTATATTTTATACTGTTTTGATTTAATAATTTTAATTTAATTGTATTTAATCGTGAATTCTGAAAAAAGTATAGCTACACCAAAAAATGAATATAAAGTTATTTAACAAGGAATATTAAGTGATTTTCATAAAAAGTAGTCCAAACCTAAGAAAAATATACCACAGTAAATAAAAGAGAAATAATTTAAGGCTGTTTTCGCCATACGTACGATAGCATGAACTTGACGCGGAGCCCATTTTCAGACAGAAAAAATGCCTCAATTTTTTTATAAAAATGTGTGACATTGTAACTCATGCATTTGTTTATAATATAGTGTTTTTAAATTTCAAAATATTTCACAAATAATTAGTTATTCCTTTTAACATGTGAAGGGATAGCTCATTTAGCATTACGGTATAGGGGAATGCAAAACACACTTTATAAAAGAAAAAAAAATGTGTCCAAACTGTGATAAAAATGAGTAGTATGATAAAATAAGCGGTTCTCTACAGGATAGTGTAGCCAGAATATAATATTAATGTTTGTGTGTGTGTGTGAGTACTTTTACATATCTGAAAAAATATTCTGAATTCAGCCCCTATTCTTTAACATTAGCCGAAGATAGCCTTATTGTTTCTTGTGCGGACATGTAGTATTTGATCCACGGACCGGGGGTTGCGGAACACTGTTCTAGGGGGCCCCAAACCGGATTTTGCAGGGGGCCTTGTATTCTTCGTTACGCCACTGGCAAGCACACCATTCTCGTAACTTCCAAACTGCATCAACCTAGTTTTCGTATGCAGCGAATGACTTATAGTTTCGATTCTAATTTAAAATTTTTAATATTTTGCACGTATCAATCGTGGATAAATAAATCCAAAATGCAATTTTTTTTTAAATTTTATTTTGCTGCGACTAATTTTTCCACCTTAGATTTCGGAAATTCGGATGAAATCTTGTAATTGCTACAAATATTATTTTATTCTTGATTATAAAAAAAAAACTACCTTATTTTTCAAATTGTAGGAACCTTTTGTGATTTATTCATACCTAAAATAATTCAGCAAGAAATTGATTCATTCACTACAAAATACTTATTCTGAAGCACTTGATGTTTGACGTCAACGCTGTTTAGAACGAAATAGAATCTGTTTTAGTTATTCTATACCATTATATGATAAAAAAATAAAGAGAGAAAGTTGTATATGTATTAAATTTGAATGAAATAACTCTATATTGTCTTTTTACTGACATCTCTTACTTATTTCAATATTTTCTGTTACTGACGCGAGTAAATATAAAAAAAATATTCATTAAATTTTCCAAGAAAAGGAACAGAATATTTTAATGTAAACAGGATATCTTAATAGTGGTATGTTTACAGGAGTGTAAAAGCAGAAGATCCTCCCACAAGGCCCATTTACTATAGAGTTTTTCTAAGTCCTTTGCCTCTCGTTAAACTACCAGGTTCGCTGGGAAGTCAACCGGTTCGGCGGTCACTATCTTAGACTAAATATAAACAATGCACGCACAAAATCAACAAGAATAAAAGCAGACTTTCAGATGAGATTTAGAAGAAAAAAAATAAATGCTGTGCGATTGGCTTGTTTTTGAAGTAACCTCTGTAATTATAGTTTCATTTAATGAAATTTTTGGATCTGTCCTGTAAGTTTTGTTTTTTGAGTCGGTACTTAAAGCGGAAATTCTTTTTTCTTTTACTATATTGGTTTTTAGGTGTTAGCTCTGTGACTGAAGAGAAAATTTCTACCATTCAGACTAAATATTCGTTTAATTCATGAAAAAAACAACAACTTAAGAAGTAAACAAAATTTAATAAATAGATAATTCTGAAATTTTGTTTCACTTTGCAATTATTATTATTTTTTTTTATTTCTATTTGTGTGTGAATAATGTTTTGATTAGAAACTCAAAATATATAGACAAAGATTAAAATTAACGAACACCACATTTCGTATTGGAATTATGAAATATAAAAATTTCCCATTAGAATAGTTTTTGATTTCTTCTTATGAAGGATTTTTCTTTTGGTAATAAGCTAAAAGTATGTGAATTGTGGCTTTGCCTGTTAAATTTCTTTTATAAAAGGTTTTATAAAATATTTTTTAGATATGCTTTTTTACTCGCTAAAAATTGCACTCACCCAGAAAGGATTTAGAGGTAAAAATAAAATTGTAAAGCGTGTCATAAAATTCACACACACACGCAATTTTTGTGGTAAAGTGTTGTCAACGAAGCAAAACAATTCACCTGACAACGCTGATAATTCAGGTTTATTAAAAATGGAGCAATGCATGCAAAAACACAATGCGTCTTCATTGTTGAGCATTATTTTAAAAGCGTCATTTTTCCAATTTTGGGGAACAGAATCGACAGCCTAGATCAGGGGTCAGCAACCTATGGTATGCGTGCCACTTGTGGCACGTGGTACAATTCTCAGTGGCACTCTGCACTACTGTATAAATTTGCCAGTTTTCGAGTGGATGGAAGTTGATAAATTTGTAATAGGCCTCTTATTTGACAAACATCTTCAGAATAATGGACCTTTAATGGGATTGCGAAAAAATGTGAAAGATAACTAAAGATAAATTCACAGCTATTTTGTAAATTATTGAATGTCATTGCAGGAAAAATTTAATTGTTTGAAAAGAGAAAATTGCCTGTACTCTGCTTTCCACTCTTGGCTCACTAAGAAAAAAATCTTTCTTCATATGAAAACTATTTTGACTCCGCAAAGATATTGTTTAACAACTGAATGCTCAGAAACGTGTAAAATTCAAAGTCATAAATTATATAAATGATATTGCGATATGAAAGTAAAGCGATATACAAGCGTTCTCTTTAAAAAAAATTTGTATTAGTCTTTTTATTTAACTATAATGAAGGAAAGTACTTATATTTTATGATGGCTATTTTTTATTTTAATAAATATGTTTAAAAATATATAATTACAATTACAATAATATATGTACAATTTTAATTTTTATAATTTTTGTTGAACTCTTCATGCATTATCGCAGGAAGCAGTGGCGTAACGGAGAAAATTAGGGTCCCTCTGCAAAGTCAAGTTTTGGGACTCAAGCGCGTACTTGGAGTCAGTCTTTGCCCCGCAATGCGGTGGTTGCGGGGGTGTACGTTACGCCACTGACAGGAATCAAATTGTTTCAAACATGTCCTACTGTGTGGCATGCTGAATCATATTGGTAGATTGGTTAGGCACACGACAGCTAAAAGGTTTGTGATACCGCCCCCCTTTGGTGACCGTATCTTTGATTGTCAGCGTGAGCTAGAGGTGTAGGGTTTTCAAAAGGAATAGACATTTTAAATTCTTAATATGACTTTATTAAGAATAGAACTTAAATGTTTAACAATTTAGATAAATTTAAATGAGTGACAATCTAGAATGAACGAACACACAGTGATAGTTAAACCGAGAATAACGTAATTTAGACCACTTTCTCTAAGTTATAATTATTTTCCGCCTACTCTTACTTCTAATAATATTACAAGTCCTAAAATCAAACAATCGGTCCTACCTTAATCCAACTAAGATTCAATTTCTATATGGAGACGTCTGGGCGCGCGTGCAATGGTATGCACCTTATACTACTGGTTTACTTTCCAGGTAACTTCACGAGTGGCTGTCAATTCACGCTTGTATCTCTTCAAACATAACTTTCCCCAAATTGCCATCATGCTTACTGCTGTTTTTTAAAAGCTATCTTATTTGCATTTCTTGTTCACATTTCGCTTCTTGGGTTTTGGTTGGAAAAGAGTTGCCATTAATCTTGGCCACCAAGGAACCCAGAGGTTATGTTAAAGAAAAGACGCGTGAGCCCGTCACAGGTTGCCGACCTTTGATCTAGCTTCTTGTTTCGATGAATTTCTTGGACCTCGATCTGACATCGTTGATCGTGCAGCATTAGACAGAAACAACAAGATAAATACAGTAAAACCCCGAATTACGCGAATCAGGATTTACGTGATTTTTAAATCTCGTCAATTCGTCTTTTGTTTCAGAAAAAAAAATGATAAAATTGGTAAAATAGGTAATGGGATAGAAGAAGTAGTCGATCTCTATAGGGAAATTAATTTAGAAGTGGATAGTGATGACGTTCAAGAACTGCCAGATTCTCCCACAATCAGGAGTTGACAATGTATGAGATCATAGAAATGCACGAGCAAGACATTGAAGAACTTGAGTCTTCAGATCCAGTTCAATCAGAAGTTTGAATGAAGGTTGGGAATTGGACAGAAGGCCTCAGTTTAATTGAAAAAAGGTTACAAATTTCCAACGATACGAGTGTATTTTTTCAACAAGACAAAGAATTAAAAAAAATTGTTAGCATTCTACGAGGACACTTTGCAGGAGAAAACAAACTTTGAGCTGACAGATCACTTTGTTAGATTTTATGAAACCTTCTACATCAAAATAACTTCGGATTGCGATTTTGTATTTGTGTTATCTAAGATTTGATTAAACCTTTTTTTTTTCTCTAAATTATTATTTTATTTAGTCTCCGACCTCTTTCTTTTTGTGTGTCTTGCTTTCAGAAATTGAATTTCAATTTACAAAACAAAAGAAAAAATGATGGGTTTTCAGAGGCATCTCTCTTCTTTCAAGAAGCGAGCCAATCAAATTAAGAAAACTCTGACGTCAATGTGACGTAAAATTATCTTTAAGCACAGTTGGTTAATATCCGTGTTTGTTAAGAAATACATTTAGAAGTGATGATACGAATTAACATTATAGCAATACGTTTAAAAGGTGATAATACGATTGACATTAATATTTCTTCTTAACACCCTTCTATTAGTTAGACCTGTATCTAAAGAGACGGAATCTTTGAAATATAATGATATGGGACTCATCGAAGGCCTCATAAACGGAAAGAATAAATACCCTTCAGACCCATTCATTAATATTCATTGAATAGCAAGACTAATTCCAGAAACCACATAATTCCGGCTCCAAATATTAAACTCAAGGATAAATTCAACAAAGAATAAATGATAGTTTTAAAAACTAAAAAAAACAGGTTTTTATTGTAGATTGAACTAAAAAATGAATAATAAATTATAGTGTAAAAAAACTAATAAACACGCTTTTATAGTGAATAGAACTAAAAAGTAAAAAAAAAATTCTTAATATAAGAATTAAATGATTAACGATAAAATTAATGTCATTGTGGTAAAAGTGTGGGGTGCTTTGTACTGCATTTTTACGCTAACTCAGCATTTCGGAATAGAACTAGTAAGACATTATAACAATTAATATAGAGCACCCCACGCTTTTATACCAATGCATTAGTTTTCTCGTAATCATCTTATTCTTATATTAAGATTTTAATTTTTAGTTCAATTCACTATATATAAAAGCACGTTTTTTAGTTTTGTTTTTAACTATAATTTATTTAAACTACAGACCGCTCTCTTTACTTGAGTTAGATAAGTCACAGTAACTCAAAGTCTACTCATAAACTGTTCAATATATACGTTTATAGAAATACCACACCATTTGTGGTCACAGTTAAAGCTATCCTATCACGATCGAATACAATACAAAGAAAAGTATCAGATTATTTTCCTAAAACTCAATAAATGTTTTTCAAAAAACTTGAAAATTTTGAATTAAATTTCATTAAATTCTAGCGGATGTTTTTGTTTCATTGATTTTTATTGGTTATATGAGACGTATTTGTGGCAATATGGGGGAATGAAAAACAAAATGACTAGCATCCTTGGGAGAAATTACAAATACAGTTGGACTCAAATTTACCCAACGAATTTTATTTATTTTCCTGTGATTCAAATGAAGGTAAAAAACCCTGTTTAACGAAAAATAAACACCTCATTTCTTTTACAACAGCCGAAAGGTATTTTTTTTTTTTAGTTTTAGATTTAAAAAAATTGGACTCTTTTCAATTGACATTTTCCTTTTCTCCAGAACAAAAAGGGTTATTTTGTTTTTTTTGTTCGCGGCAAATTTTGAAGGAAAAGAGTACATGCAGCTCATTACTACTCTTTACAGGTGCAGATGAGTCGTGATTGCAACCTATCGCGTTATTTTTTTTTACAATGGGGAATTCCTTTCTTATCTCCCCCAATCCACAACGCATGGAATATTTTAAGGGAACATGGTACGATTTACACAAATTTTTTTTTTAATTTAATGATTTTCATCATTTTTTGGGTTGCCTCCTATGTGTATGTATGATGTAAAACAGATTTTGTGCTCAAAATTTCATAAAAAGTTAGCCATTCAATTTCTTAAGGGAAAAAGTTGAAACTTATGAAGTGATTTTAAAATGCTACTCCTCAGAAATTGATGTACATGTATGAAATTCGATTCACAAGTACGTTAAACTATGTATAACAAAAGTTGGTATGGGTTTTGCGATAACATGATTAGTATTCACACAATACTTCTTTTTATGAATGCTAATTGAAAATTCCTTAAAAAATGTATAAATTCTAAATTCAATTATTTTTCAAAAAATAAATATTGCTTTGATGAAAAATGCATTCCGACTTTTGTTCCACGTACTATTAGCAACAAATAATAAAAAGTTTCTAAGTATTAGGCACAATAGGAAAAAAGTCTTAGCATTTTAAATGCAGACAAACTAGTTATTTTATCTTTCTGAGATAAATCAGTTTAAAGTTCATATGTACACGGACGGCAGTAAACTTGGTAGTGACTGTTCTGGCAGTGGCATCTATGTTAGTTTTGGGGACCAAGAAATCAAAATCCAGAGAAAAAAATCCGGACTGTTGCTCAGTATTTCGTTCCGAGCTTGTTGCAATTCTTGAGGGACTGAACTCCATTGAGTCGCTTTCACAGTTATACGAAATTTGGATTTTTTTCAGATAGTAGAAGTGCCATCCAACTCTTGGCCAATTGGCATAACGTTAGGGATCGCACAGGTACAGGCATCCGCAATACGACTTTCCCTTTCTCGTCAGACCCACTTCCTGTGGATCCCGTCCCATGTCAACATTGCTGGGAACGAAATTGAGGACAGCTTAGCCAGGGCTGGTGCTGGCGAAGCTACAACACCTGCAGCTCCTCTTACTTATTTGGAACTATTTTCAAAGTATAAAGCAAAGAATAAGGCCATTTGGAGGATCCCACCGGTGCACCCATGGTATCAGAGCAAATGCTCTGGCGGCTCCTTGGTTCGGGGCAGCAGTAGAAGAGATTAAAATGTGCTTACTCGTTTCCTTAGTGGTCAACTGATGTCATTGGCTTTTGTCGACGGCATTAAACACTTCGAAATTTGCATTAAGTGTTCTTCTGCACAGGCCTCCCCTGGCCACATTTTATCTTGTTTGGGGCTTACCAGGCAGGACTTGGTTCAAGATTCCCCTATTGGTTTTGGACTTCTTCAGGGTGAATGGACTCATGGGCCTGATCTAGCTCTGCTGATCTCTGGGATGAGAAACAAAAACAACAACAAAGTTTTGATTTGCCATTGGAATATAAATAAAAACAAACGTAAAAATTATCACAACAATTTTCACAAAATTATCTCTGCGTTTTTTTAATTTTAGAGCTTTCAATTTTTATGAGAGTATATAAAAGTATTTTAAATGAGATTTGATTTCTTGATCGATTTTTGTCAATTGAATCATACTGTGTCCTTCAAGAGTTTTTACTATTTGCTCTCTTTCTTGAGAAATGTATTATACTTACGGTTTTGTAGATAATTTTGCTTTGGGAAATTTGTAAGGCATGGCAAATTAACGGAAACGAAATCATTTTTCTTTGAGTCAGAAGATTTCATGTTGGCGTCGTTTTTCTTTCAAAGAGAGAACACGTAGATGACTCGATGAATAAAGACCGTTTTTCAAAATAAGCTTGGTTTTGACTTGAAACTTGTCATATAGTATATCTTCTAAAAATTTTCAATCGTTAATAAAATACTTTCTATTCATCCATTCAAGTAGAAATACATTTTTTAAAAATTGTAGTGGACGACGATGTTAATACATTTTTTCAAATATTAATTCATTAATTAAATTAAAAAATGAATAAATAGTAACAAACAAAAATAATAATCCTACAGCAATATAGAAAGGAAAGGCGATCGCCGTGTATCTTTGATGCAATGGATAGTGCGTTGGACTTTTAACCCGAAGGTCGTGGGTTCGAATCCCACCTACGGCGGCATAATTTCTGCGAATGTAATTTTTTTTTTTTGCTATACTATTTTATAAGTATTATTAAATTTAATTAATAAAAATAAATAGTAACAAACAAACAAAAAATAGTTCTCCACCGTATAGAGAAAGGAAAATGGAAAAATGCAATAAAAATCGCTTTCTATTTTGTCACTTAATAGTGTGATTCTGTCAGATGTATAAAAATATTTATATTAAATGTAACTATTTAATAAAAAATAAGTAAAATAGAATTATTCTTTGTTGACCTAAGTAGGAATTGACTTAATTTTTTTTTATATTACTTGTTAATATTTTTTAACTAACCTGTTAATCTCTGTATTCAGAGATGCCAGTCCGAACTGTTACGCGTCATATGTCAGTACAGCACGCGTTATCGGAGATATTATTGTACTTTGTACATAATCATACATCTATTTTCCTCAAAACGATCCAAAATATTAATGGCGAACATATTTCGGCTACTATTTTGTCTTACCATATTAATCACGATTTGAAGAAAAATTTATTCCTGTAATAATGAAAAGAAAATTGTCAAACTTAGAAGAATGAAATCCGGGCACAATGGAAAACATTATCAAAGAAGTGTAGAATTTTTACGAAACATGTTTGTAATATGTCGAAGAATTTTCTGAATCAAATATCACATGAAATAACAGTTTTCAATTGTGTGTGTGCGTGTTTTTTTACTTCATCACTAGTAAATGGGCAGGTATGAAAAATTGTGTTGAGTTTTTATCGAAAGAAATGCCTGGTTCTCAAATGGATGACAATTGTCTGTTTGAAGAAATTAGATGACTGAATGTATAATTTAGGTCTGATAAATTAGAACAATGATTAAAGATAAATGTGTGTGTGGTGCGTAGCTACGGGTATGGTATGTGGGTTTTGTTCTGGAAAGTAATACTGGAGTCCAAGCTTGTCTTTTTCTGGATTTAATGGTAACACAATAAACTTGAATAAAACAAAAACTTAATAATTTTACAAAAATTAAATCCTTAATTTAAATATTAGACTGAAAATATTCTAGAAAACAACGGCACTCCCAGAAGCCGAAGCCAAGATCAAGATCTTAAACTAGAAAACGTCCGAGATAAAAACAACAGCCACCAAACGCGCTGAAGCCAGGTTTCCGATTCTCGCATATCGTTTTCGTCGGGATACACCCCCACGGGGGTCTGAGTGCAGTGACCGATACGCTCCGCCCACGCAGGGGACGATGTTCAAGATTTTCACACAGGCAGGATCTCCTACATATCGTTTTCGTCGAGATACACCCTACGTGGGTCTGACCGATACACTCCGTCCACGCAGGGGACGATAATTCACAACAATGATAAATGCAATAAGTTGAAATTAAAGGATGGGTGGAAATATTTAACCGTTTCAAAAATAAATACATTCCATGTGAAAATTTAGTTGTTAAATTTACGTTACGCCACCCTAGAACTCATGAAGCAGTGGAATGAGTTTTTTTTCAATTGGTAATAATTTTTGGTCGAGAGAAATCAAAATTGAATGTTGTTACTTTAGCTGCAGCACTTACCGTAAAATTCAATATGAAGGATATTTCTTGCTCCAATATATATTTCCCATACATTAGAAAATGTTATACTGACAAAAAAAAACATTTACTTGAAAAAATACTCATTTAAGTAAATAATAAAATTGATGTAAGCGTAATTAGTGTATTTTTTATTAATGAAATGTTTCATATATATTTGCTTTGCAATTTTCCCTTCAATTTTTCGTCCTTCTTTTCATTGTAAATTTTTTAGGCACTTTATATATCATGACATATAAACAAAGCATAAATTATTTTAAAAGAATATTAGCACGACTTCGCATAAATATTAAAAAATATATATACAATGGCTTACTTTTTAGAAGCTTCAAATACCACTCTAAAGTTTTATTTCTTTTGAAAGAGGTAAATAATTGTTCTTTTTTTTACTTATTCTCAGTAACATCTATCTGTCCTAACTACCTTTCCCTATATGACTGAAATTCGAACTCAAGGGTGTCAGCGCATGCGCGCTTATGCTTAGAATTTCCCTCTGTGGTTTTACCATGTGAGCTTTTAATAAAAGTCCCTTTCTCTAGAATATATTAATTAATATATTAACGTTTTTCTCAATTTGCCATTACGAGTACAGTCAGCCCTCCTATAACGTGGTATTCTTACAGCGAGGCTTCCGTTCAACAACGTCCCATCAGTTCTTTTCGTGCACCCAATGAATGGTTTTAACTGGATATCTCGCGTCGGTCTAATTATCAAACTACCTTCCATCTGGGATGCTAATTTGATACAGTAGGGCTAGGCGCCAATTTGTTGTTTATGTTCTCCAAGATAGACGATAATACAGTTAACCCTCCTATAACGCGGTGAGTGCGTACCGCGGTATATGGAAACCGCACTATAAGAAACTCGGAATTAACCGTACAAACCAGGCTAATTCGTAGTGCATTCTATGGAAACCGTCTACCGCGTTGTATGGAAACCGTGCTATAATAAACTTAGAATTAGTACAAATCACATCATTCGTACCGCGTTATATGGAGACCAATAAAAACCTTTTTGGCTTGATTCTTAATCATTTTGTTTTGTCTACGCCATGCCTCAGTGCTCGCTCCACTTTTAATTTATTCCTCGATAAGTGTAATCACTACTTTTTTTATTTCATAATAAAACTAGATTTCGAAGAGAGAGGTGGTGGTAAGATTTTAACATAAAATAAATACAACAGAAAGTAATATTAATGCATTACACTTCCAGGTGTAAATTATTTACACTATTTTAAGCGTGCATTACACAAAATTTGTGATACTTTTGCTGAGCAGAGATACCGCGGGGAAAAAAAACCAAAACAAAAAACTAACATTAATATACGATATCCCCATGGCAACTACATTATCGCACGATAAAAATATCTAAGTAAACCATATTGTAATAACTAGTGTGAAAGACAAAGTTTATTTACTTTACGTACCAGAAGCAATAAAAGTATTTATTTTGATATAAGCATTAATTTCTTATGGTTCACACATGAAAAAAAATATATCAATAGTAGCTATTCACACACACACACAAATAAAGAGAGATTTAAAACAACCTCTCCCTTCAAAACTTCGTTTTATTCTGAAATAAAAAAAAATAGGAATTCCGTACATGGATCACAGGAAATTAATTAGAAGCCAGCGCCTTGCGTACTCAAAACAAAAATTTTTCTTCATAAATAAAAGATAGATAATGCTGTCATGGGCTTTTTTGTAGCGCAAGCCATAATTGCTTGCAGATGGCAGAATTTTTTCCTACTTACTTGACAAATATCGTTATATTTTGGACACTTCACACAATATCTTTATAAATTATAGCCTATGCTATAAATTATAGCCTATGTGTTATTCTGATGTATAAGCTATATTACTGTAAAGTTTTATTAAAATCCATACAGTTATTTTTTCGTGAAAGACGGCCAAACATCCTCACAAACTTTCGCGTTTATAATATATATTAGGCTGCGCAACAGATTCGAATTATATAATTTTAATTTCAAGGAATTACATCTACTTGAAAACTGTTTATATTTTCAGCCCTCGTGACATAGTTAACACTCGTGAGATCTATAATATTAACCCTGTGTACAAACCAAATTTCATTAAAACCTGTCCATTAGCACTGAGATAATCGACTAAATTTGAAATTCTCTTGAACACCAGTGTATTATTTGATGGTATTCTTATTATAATTTCATGTAATATTTTTATTGTTTAGGGAAAAGATGACATTGTTTTAACAGTGGTGTGCTATTGTATTTCCAATAATATATGTATAAAAATAGAGAGAAAGGAGCGTATGAGAGGGTCTGAGAGGAGTTTGTGGAAAAATTTTAATTTAGTAGTTCCGAAATCGGTTTTTGTTATGAAAGAGAGAGAGAGAGACAGTTAATTTAGATAGTTGTATCACTACAGTTATTATCGTAAATTCCGGCGTATAACGCGCACCCGTACTTTCAACCTGCAGTTTTTATAATTTTGCGGTATATTCGCCGCATAACGCGCTCCTTTTTTTTTTTTTATGAAGAAACCTGAAATATACTGACGTAGCGCTCTTATGTTTTTGTCATTTATTCGGGGTATTACCCCCCAGGCTTTTGAAAAATGGTATACTTCTAGAATTGCAACTCTTAAAGTTCATAAAGTATGTCATTTCTTTAAAATAAACAGTATTTCGATATATAGAGAGGTATAATTTTCTTAATGCTCTTATATATATATCTTTTTTTTTTAAATTTTTAAAGCTGTCAATTTTATATCCACTGTATAACGCGCACTCATAAATTTCGATGTTATTTTTTGTGTTAAAAGCGTGCAGTTATACGCCAGATTTTAAGGTAATTTGCATATTATGTGAAAGTACATGTTAATATCTATCTAGTTTGTAAGCATTGAATTAGACAGAATACTACATCATCCACTTTTTGACAAACTCAAAACATGAAATTGTTTTAAGAGTTGGCAAAAACGGACAACTAAACTTTGGATTTAATCTCGTTCCCGACATCCTCCCCACTCTAGTCAACCTCGAGAGGCATGACCAGATGGACAGGGTGAGTTACATTTCTTCCATTAAACCTCAACTCTTAGGATCATATCTTCACGTTGCGTCTCTGATGTAGATTCATCACTCTAGCTTTCTTGCAGGAGCATAATATCCCCAACTCGCATGTTAATGGTGCTGTCTTTGTTTCGAACTTGATGGAAGAACCATAGTTCAAGAAGATATTCTTTTGACCATTTTTTCCCCCAAAACAGTCCAGTAAGTCTTGCTGCTGCTCGTAGATTTTATTAAGCCTCTTTTTTTTTGTTGTCTTGGATGGGATGACCGTTAGATTTGTCCCATTAAGAAATGAGCTGGTGTTAAGACTGAAGAGTTGTCATCCTTTTCCTCCGTAGATTAATGGTCGATTGTTCAGAGCGACTTCTATTCCAATGAGACAGTGGACAGAATTTCCTCGTCAAGAAGTGCTGGCCCGAGCACCTTTCGCAGACATTGTTTAACAATTCGTATTAGGCATTTCCACTAGCTCAAAATTGTTTTGGAAATAGAGTTGCCAAAAACGGGCAACTTAACTTTGGATTTAATCTCGTTCCCTACAATATTATTTTGAAAATCACTAGTGTTAAAATTTTCACGTGATTAATTTTTTGCAACGATTTTAAGAGTCATTTGGAATATTTTTCTGTTTCAATATTCCTGGTAACTGATGCCATGTCATGCGTTACTGGTAAAATTGAATTAGATCGTTATTTCTTCAAGTTTAGAATCTTAACATATTTTTAGTCATGATTTTTTTTTTTTTTGATACATCTAGTTTGAAATTTGTAAATAGGTTGTTTTTTATGATAATATTTTTTGTAAATTGTAGATAATTGGTGAGGAAGATTTGAACCCATTGTGACGTCTTCGATTGGGGGTGAAACCCGCCTTCCATTTATGCTGAGTTTTATGGCTCCGAACAGATGTTAGGGACGAGTGCACGTGGCCGTGAGGTCATTGTTTATTGTCTGATCTCGGACAAACACCGACACCCTATCTAGGAGTTATAATGGTCAAAGAAAGCCGGAACCCCATTGACAATAGGCGAAGTCTGTATGAAAGAATCCTGTCGCCTCGGCCGGTGTCGAGAGAATGGGACTAAAGAACCCAGGTGGTGTGATGGATAAGGGTGTTCCAAAGTTACATAAGAACTATGGCGCTCTTAGTTTCTAGACGGACCAGGAATGTATTTGTGTTTGCCGCACAAATAGGACACGAACGTGGCCCAGGGGACGAGGACAGACTTTTGTGGCCTGCCAATGAGAAGAGACTAGGGGCGTGTTGTGGACCCGCCCCTGGTGTTTAAAAGGGTTTTTTTAGGAGACGGGAGGAGAGTCCTGGATGGAGACAACTGAGATAAAGCCCTGGATGGAGAAAACTGGAGATGAGCCCTGAAAGAAAAGGGATTGGCGAGTGCTTTCGGGAAAAAGTATTGAACTCCCGTGAGATAGACGGACTGCACCGGCTTGGCACATAACTGTGACTTTATAACTATAGTTACTATAGTGTAGTATAGTATAGTGTGACTATAGTAACCTATGAAGCAAATAAATACTGCTTTAATTTTAAAATGAGGCTGTGGCCATTTTTCTATGTTTGTTATCTACTCACGACGTTACACCATCATTTAAAGAACTCTAGTAGTTGTTTAGTTCAAGTAATTATAAAATTAATACTAAACGTTGATTTTTTTGTTGCTGTTGATCATACCAATTAAAACATTACAGTTTAACTTACCAAATGCCTTACTTCTAATTTGCGTTATAAGTATTTAAAAATATTAAAAAAATAAGGACGTGAAAGAATGTTATAGTAAGAAAATTTTATTTTTATGGCTAATAGAATTCTAACATTTATATTCTGTTCTCCCTCTCTTTTTTGTCATTTTTTAAAATTGAATTAATTGCAGAGTCCTCCTACACCGATTTAAATGGTAAAAGTATCAAATTTATATTGGTTTTATCAAACACAACTAAATAAAGTTTATGAAATCATGAGTTTTTTTTGAGAAATTTTCGACAATGTTTTCTTGGATAAAAATTTACAGCAGGTTTATTTCATAGATTTTATCGAACTCTCCGTTTCAAAATTTTATTAAAATATATAATTCATTTTTTTACAAATCTTTTTCGGAATTTTCGACTACTTTTTACTTTTTTCAATGATTGCTTCATTTATCTTCTGTAAGAACTTGGGACATCATAAATTTCTTCGTTTACAATCAAATTAACTAAAGTTTCTGTAAAACATAATTTTATTTTTCTGAATTAATTTGAAAAGTTTCGATTAATTTTTCACAAATTGACACTCTTGTGTTCTTGACTCTTTTTATTTACGACTTAAATTATCTTTTCCATAAGAGAATTAAAGCAAAAAATGTATTCAAGTGAAGTTTTACATATTATAATTATTATTTATATATTAACAATTTTTATCGATAAAGTGTATTTTGTGCTATGTCGAAGTAATCGTACTCAAAAGAATAAAAAATAGTTTCGCGTAAAAGATCAACGGTTCTAAATGAATTACAAAGCAGAAATAAATATACTTCCTTTGTGTATTATCTATTCACAATAGTTGTTACTTACCTTCGGTTTTCCCACGGCATAAATTTTTTTTATGCTTTATCTGATAAAAAAAAAAAGAATCGTAGTACATAATTTGTTTGTGGTTAGTAGTTAATTATAATGCTATGGTTTTAATTGAATAGGCAGATATTGCATTTTTTAAGTATAAAAATAATAACTACTGTATTGTATTTTTTGGAGTGAGTGAATATTAACGTCGCACTGTTCAGCATAAAAAAAGGCTTTTGGCGACGGACGCCAGAAGCTTTGGGAGCTTGGCTGGGAAGTTTTAATGCATCCACCATATAGTGTCCGAGCCTGGCATCCAGTGATTACCACCTTTTTCTAGCATTGAAAAACTTCCTGAGTGATAAAAAATTGGGATAAAGAGAAGATTGTGAAAATCGATTACTAGAGTTTTTCGTCAATAAAGGCCAAGACTTCTATTAGAGAGGCAACATGAAGTTACCTTTAAAATGTCAATGAATTATGCAACAAAACCGTACATATTTGACCCAAATCAGACAATCCGAAACATGTAAAATTAAGTTTTGAATTTCATGCAAAAATAATGGATTTCTTTTTTCCCAACCTAATAATTTTTTTTTCAATTCCTCTCTCTACACACACTATTTTATCTCACACTCTCTATATATTTATTTATCTTGGTGGAATTTTCAATCGTTATAATAAAACACATTTTAAAGCGCTCCATTGAACTGAAATTTTATATACATGATTGTTTTCGATGACAATACAATAATTTGATTATAATTAATGAAAATTAATTGATTAAAACTAATTATTTAAAGAATTACAAATACAGCCATGTTGGCATCCTTTTTGGCGACTTGTGTCAACGCTTGTTGTCACGCTTTAAAGCATTCAGTTGAACTGAAACTTTATATACACGACTGTTTTGGATGACAATACGATACTTTAATGATAATTAATAAAAGTTAATTACTACTTAATGTTGTGATTCTATCCTATGTATATACATATTTATATTAATTGTAACTATTTAATAAATAATACCTAATTTTTCTTTGTTGATCTAAGTAGGAATTGACTTAAAATTTTTTCTTATATTACTTGTTCAACATCTGAAACCTATACAGCTTTGTATATTTTTTAAAATTTATAAAAAAAAAAAAAATTAAGATGTTTAGTAAAGTCTACAAAAGAAACATTTCATTTATATACCCTAGAACTGCGGTCGCCAAACTTTTTGACCTCACGGACCAGTAAAGTTATAATTTAAATTCAGCGGGCCTCTAATAGGATTTTTTAAAGAGTTAAATAACTGTTATGAATTAAATTATGTTTCAATGCATCTTAAAACATAACTTAACGGGATGTGTAAGGATATTCCATATTTTTCTGGGGACCAACGAAATTTTCTCGCTGACCGCCACTTGGGCGACCTCTGCCCTAGAAGATGAATATTCCTCTGCTCAGTTTATTATCAATGCATCGTAATCAATATATGAATAAAAGTACTTAAAATGATTTCTCAATTAATAGTAAGCGAGCCAGCTGTGTGGCTTAGTTGGTTAGGCACCGGCCTTGTACGTCCAATGGCGAAGAAGGTGGATTTTCATGATGCAAAAAATCGACAGCGTCTATGTCGAAGGATGCAGCATGTTTAAGATCCCTAGAGGGCCTGTTTGGCTTGGGTGCTTTCGGGAAAATTAAATTCCTAGTACAATTTCACATCGTCAGAGCTCGGGTGTCTGTCTCTGGGGGGTGGGGATCTGGGCCTAAAAAATACCACCTTTTAGGTGCCACACTAAAAAGTGATACCAGCGCCCGGGGAATGTACTAGGTCCGCAAACCAATTCGCAGCACCTTTTGAAAGGAAAAAAAAAAGTTAATAGTAAATATTCAAAAAGCAGAATGAAATAATTTCTAGAACTTTTAATAAACTAACGAATTACAAATAATTTGTACTTAAAGGAAATTAAGAACAATATTTTGATTTTATTACACTCTTTCACAAAGAAGGTCAATTGTTCGAAATAAAATAATTGAAAATTTTAATTTTTTCATTACATTTCCCAAATAAGTTTACGTTAAACACTAACTTTCGTGAAGTTTTTTAAATTTTTTTTCTTCAATTAAAGTAATCCTGACAAGTAATAACTCCGAATTTAAAGCATTTTTCTTTTTCTTTCTTTTATTTATTTTTTTTTGCGAAAACTTCTTTGTGTCTAACATTCCGAAGCGCTTTTATTAATTTTTAAAAAAAGATATATACATATACTATATTTTATTAGGCAATTTACACCGTTTGAAGTTCAAACAAAACACGAGAGCAGTAAATTTTCTTTGAATCAAAATCTATGTTTCTGGAGTAGAACAATTCTTTTTGCTTCGTATTCGTTATGCCAACGAAACAAGAAATAAAAATTAAAAAAAATTCTCTTTTTAAAATTAAAAAGTAATTTCAAGAAACGATTATTCTATCCACACAATGCTCTCGCTTTTATTCCATTGTGAAACATGCGAAGATAAATCTCCCTCCCGCTCTCAATGATTTTAGACCTCTATCAGGAAACACCATCTAACCTGCAATAAAAATAGACTCTTCCCTCTTCGCCATTTTCGGAAACGTCAGATTAGAGCTGCCAGTCCTTCAAAGTGTTTGCGTTGTTCGTCTGATGAAAACATTTTTACACGGCACAACAGTGGTAAGTGAAATAATCTGTTCGAACGTTATTATTATTTTGCTTTTTGTGAATGTTTAATTGTTTTCTCAACAAAGAAAAAAAGGAATAAATAGCATTTCAATATATCATTTTTATTTTTCTCAATCCTACCATGTAAGAATTTTTGTTTGTTTATATCTTAATACATCCAAAGAGCGAATAAATTTAAAGTTAAATTATTATAAATGTAACATTTTTCTCATAAATTTTAAGTTACGATTTAAATATAAGGTAATTCGGTTGGGAAGACGCCAGTTCGTTAATAGTACATTTATGCGTCGATAGATGGCAGTTTTGAGTCGCTTGAGTGAAGAATCAAAGTGTGACTAGCGAATTTATCTGAATTAATCGCCTTATATGGCCTTATTTTTTTTTTTTTTATCTCGTGAGCATTTAAAGTGGTGAGTACAACTTTTATAATATTCCGTTCCTTTTATTTAAAGTTCGTAAACGTGCTCTTGTTATTTTAAATAAGAAATAAGTAATGTGAGTTACGCATAATATACATACGATGCTTGGAAAAGTGGACATAACACTGCAACGATAAGGAAATAAGCGTGTGTGACATCTTCCCTCTGTATTTGGAGAAGACGCCACATGGTTCAGAAATAAATGAAATGAACTTCAAATATTTTTTTCATTTTATAACACTGCATATTATCGTATAAAATAGCTACAATTCATAATTATGCTGTTAGGGTGGCACAGGGGATCTCCATAGGACTAGGATTTGCCGGGCTGAAGTCAACTACTACTTCATCCTGCTGTAGACCGTTCTGCAGGAAAATTCGTTTTTAGCAAACTAATTATGAAAGAATTTAATTTTTGTTTTTCTGTAGTCTTTGTTGCTTCACATTTTATTTGGCAAAGTTTGTCTTATTTTTTTTATTTCCTGTGGTGTTGCATCTTATTCTTCTTCCATCTTCCATGACTGGTAAATGAATTTCCTTAACATTAAATTTCTTATTTATTTTCATTTTAAGAAGAGAATTAACTTGTATACATAAACAATTAAATATTTAAAAATAAATTGTATTTTTTTCATGGTCTTGTTGTTTCAATATTCAATGTACTAATCGAAAATTCCTTAAATGCGGCATCTTCCCCCGATTTACCTTATTCATTATAATCAATTTATACGTAGTATGCATAGAACTAAATCTAACCTTTTTTAAAATATGATGATTTTTTTAAAAAACAGTCTCTGAGGAAAATTACGATTGTTTTGTCGAAATTTTGTTAACTTTTGTAACTAAGATATAATAATTTGTTTATCAGAAAATATTTGCAATAATAGCAGTTGTTATGTAGTAATTGTATTATAATAAGAATAAAATATGTTGTAGTTTAAAACAATTTATGTTTAATGTTACAGAATGAAATATATTGCCATTACAAAGTTCTGTTTAGTAATAATTCTTTCTTTCTTTTTTTTGTCTGAACTAAACAACAAGAATCAAATTACATGCAATTTTTTAGTGAAAATCTGTTTTAAAAGTTATAAGAATTTGAAATATTTTTTATAATTAATTATACAAAAATTCATAATTAAATTTCATGAAATATTCTTTCAAATTGGTTGCGTGAAAGATCTTCATTGAGATGTTGTGTAAATCTATCTAAATGATAATAACATGCAACAAAAATGAATTTGTGCAAATTTTTCCAATTTAGTCTTATACGAAAAAAAAAAATCTCTTAGTAATCTTAATAGATTAGAAAAAAATATGTGCGTTAGTTGTTTCACATTTATTTATTATGAGCAATGTAAAAATAATTGCCCAAAGAATGTTAACACATTTTTTTGTTTTCAAAATTCTTAATAGTATTCAGCAATGTAAATTAAGTGTTTTACTCTTGTAGAGTTGTTCGTTTATCACTAAAGATAAAACAAAAGTATCACAATCAATATAACTTCTTTTTTTTTCAACTTAGAGCATAGCTATTGCTATTAGAATCGTTTTATTCCGAAGAAACTAATCAATTAATGTACTCAGTAGCGCACACAAAAAATTTTCAACGGGTGTCTCCTGGGTCGAAAGTCCACCATTTTGCTTGCTCCAATACGCCGCCCAACATAATCTTTTGATTTTGTCCATTTTCGGGAACAAAAACATTAAAAAAATTATTATTGAATAAATAATGAGCATTAATTAATAAAATTAATTATTAATTACAAATACATAGTTAAATTTTACTTAATACATATGTCGCAGGGAAATAACGAAATTAGGAATTTTATCAAATCCTTAAGGGATATAATCAGTTGACCGGAGATATTAAAATAACGTCCCTTCAAGTTAATTTTGCTGATAAAGTAAGTGATTTTTACCAAATCCCTGAACCGTTTCAGTGAAATGATGAACTAGTCAGGATTTGCATTGGCAAAATGCTATCCAGGGGAGGGAGACACACCCGAGGGGGTTGAGTCCTTGTACTTCCTAACCATACAGGTAGTACTATCGATCCCCTAAATATCAACCCCATATCTTTAAAAAAATGATACCGTAGGATTAACATAGTGTGTAAGTAACCGAGAGAAAAGATGTTACACACACATAAAAAAAAATACTAGCATAAATTTTCTAAGTATTTGTTAATTAGTTTCGATAAACAATTTGCATTTCATTATATATATAAATATATATATATATATAACTATTGTTGTATTACTTTTACGTTTAATAATGCACCATATTTGTTAAATAAACACTTTTAAACTCTTGACAATATTATTTCATCATTTCACTGAAACAGATAAGAGATTTGTTCAAATCCCAAACTTTTTATCAGGACAAACTTTGAAGAGAAGTTATTTTAACATCTCCTTAGATCCTCCTTGATCATCTTCCGTAGGGATTTGATGAAATTCCTAATTTCATTATTTTCCTGCGACATATAGATGGTAAAGAATTTTTAGGGAAATGGTCTGTGTGCATGTAAATATATATATATATACCTTGTTCTTTATTAATACTTGAGTTCTTTTTTGAATAACTAAATCAGGGGTGAACAACCTTAGGAAGAGTGCTACTTTCAGATAAAAAATAATTAAGTATGCCACTTCCAACTTTTCGAAAGTGAAAAAGGTTACTTATCTATGGTGGTGACCAGTTTTTTACAATGAAAAGGAGGACGAAAAATTTAAGAAAATGTTACTACGTAAATATATGAAACATTTTATTAATTCAAATAAAAATACGCTAATGATGCTTACATCCATTTTAATTATTTACTTAGTATTTTCTCATTGAATTAAATTTTTTGTTTGTCAATATATTATTTTTTATTATATCGGAAATTTCTGAGCAAAAAATATCCTTCATCTTTACTGTAAGTATTGCAGCTAAAATATCAACATTCAATCTTAACTTCTCACCAGTCCAAAAATTACCAACTGAAAAGACTCTTTCAACTGGTGCATTAGTTCCAGGGCAGCACAACGTAAATTCAAAAAGAATAACTAAATTTTCATATGGAATGCGTTCATTTTTGAAATGGTTAAGAATTTCAACCCTTCTTTTATCAATTTCAGCGTGTTGATTTTCCAATTGTTTCAATTTATTATAATTTAAGTATACATTCAGTCTTCCAATTTCTTCAAACAGACCATTGTCAACGATTTTAATATCAGGCATTTCGTTTGATAAAAAATCAACACAGTTTTCTGTATCTGCCCAATTTACATGAGATGAAGTCAAAAAACACCATTGAAACTTATTATTTTCTGTGATATTTGTTTCAGACTATTCTTCGACATATTGGAAACATGTTTGGTTAATCTCTAAATACAGAGATTAACAGATCAGTTTTAAAATATTGGAAAGGAGGAAAGTAGGAGGACAGTTTTCGAGGAAGGACAGGATCTATAAAAGAGGAATGTCCTCCCTAAAGGAGGACAGTTGGTCACCTTATACTTATAGGTTTATTATGTATCTTTTACGCAAAGAACACATTTTGAAAGCACAAGTCTAAGTAGCGGAAATTTAAAAACAATAAATGAGACTAAAGCACAAACTTAAATTTTATTGTAATCAGTTCAGTTAATTTTGAATGATATTTTGATTTTGTTATGTTCATAATAGAAAACAATTGTTCACAAACGTATGTTGATTCAAATCTACTACAATATCTGACTGAGCGAAAATCGTGTAAATTTGAAAAATTACGTATTAGTACAAATTTCTAAAATTCAGTAGAATTCCTTACATTTGCCTTTCAGTGCTGAATGGTGCTATATACAGTAATTTCGATTTTGATTTCAGGTGGGTAACAAATAACATTTTGCAGAGAAATTAAAAAAAGATTTGCGAAAAGATCTGTATTTTTATTATTATTATTATTATCCTGAAAATCATCAAACCTAGCACTGAAAGAATCGTGCAAAATTGGATATTAAATTTTTTAAACCTATCATTCAGCTCGGAGCACTATTAATTTTGGTAGATAGTTCCTGCATTATATTGTTAATTTTTTGCCTCCAAAATCAAGACAAAAAAAGCAAAAGTTTGTCCACAAAAGAAGGTATTTGACCAACTTGGGTAGAAAAAATACAATCCTTTCTCTGTAATCTTAAATTTAAATTATTTTAATGCCCCTCAATATCGAAAAGAAAAGCTAAATCGCGATAGCCTGTCTTCATTCTAGAATTGCAAGTACTCACTGAGCAGTTAGTGTTTTCTTCCTTATATTTTAAAATACACTCTCTCAAATTCCAAAATCTCGGAAGTGGAAAAAGCTTGGGAAAGCGAACTCGCACAAAAATGCATTTGCATTCTCTACAGGGGTGGGCAGACTTTTACATGGAGCAGTCTACTTCTAATTTTTTCAAGATGTTGCGGTCCCCTCTGTGACGTAAGTGTGATGAGAAAAAAACAAACAAGCTCAACAATATTTATATTATAATAATAATAAATACAGAAAATGTGTATAACAGAATAACTTATTTACATAGCTACAATAAAAAAAAAGCGTGTGTGTACTTATGTACGCACGTAGGAAGTTATACTTCTTTGGCGTAACAAGATTAAAATCTTTCTAAAATCAAAGGGGGGCAAGGGGGCCCAAAGGGGAGAAATGCGGTCAGAGCGAAACGATACAACCTTCAGTCAATCGGACCAGCCAAACCAATAATCACGATTTAAAAAAATTTAAAATCCCCCCGGGGACAAAGGCCCAATAATATGGGGGGGGGGTCGAAGGGGGAATGATCTGTCCGCGCATATTTCTAGGCAAAGTTTTGCATCCGTTCCTCGGGCAAAAAAAAGGTTTCGTGACTGGGGGTATGAAAGGGCCCATTAAAAAAGGACAGGCCTGCCCAATTTTGAGACGTCACGAAAGGGGGGAAAGCTTTCTCCCGCGCATTCGTCGTGGGGAAATAAAAGTTTTGAACATTTATTTCTTTTCATGAAAGGAAAAAAATTTCCGATTTATATTGATTATTTTTTAATT
This sequence comes from Trichonephila inaurata madagascariensis, assembly GCA_019973955.1. Lineage (NCBI taxonomy): Eukaryota > Metazoa > Arthropoda > Arachnida > Araneae > Nephilidae > Trichonephila > Trichonephila inaurata. The sequence continues at coordinate 36,571 of BMAV01003496.1, forward strand.
TTCGAGAATATTTTCATAAAATTTTTGGGATTAATACGCTAGGATGAAAAATTTTCCCGGGGACAAAAATCACTTAAAAAGGCCCAACAGTATAAAAAAAGCAAAAAAAAACTGGCCAATGTAAAATTTTAAACAGATAAATTAAAAAAAAAAATTTACTTGCAAAAAAAATTTTGAAAAGTGGTTAAAGGGATTTTAAAAAAAAATATGGAATTTGAAACATTTTGCGGGTTCCCTTTTCCTGTGAAAAGACATTTTTATTTCATAAATCGAATCATAAAAAAGAAAAAATTATAAAAAAAGCATGAAAAAAATATTCAAATAAGAAATGACAAAAGTTTTTGACATCATAGTAATATTATAAAAAAATATATAGATTCTAGATTATACGTTAAAATATTCATTTTTATTCATTCAATATTCAAAAAAAATTTAAAATAATTTCAATCCAATAAAAAAAAAAAGAAAATAGAGGAAAAGTATTTGGGCATATTATTATTAAAAAAAACATGCAAAAACTATACAAATATAGAAATGACAAACGGTTCTAGATACCACAGTAATTATATAGTAAAATAGATTCTATATTATACGTTAAAATATTTCAATTTTCATTCATTCAATATTCAAAATTTAAAAACCATTCAATCCAATAAATAAAAAAGAAAAAGTAAAGTATTTGAGGCATATTATTATAAAAAAAAAAAATACATGCAAAAATATATACAAATATAGAAATGACAAACAGTTCTAGATAAGTCATTATATAGTAAAATAGATTATAGATTATACGTTAAAAATATTCAATCAAAATAATTTCATTCATTCAATATTCAAAAATATAAAATAATTTCAATCAATAAAATAAAAAGAAAATAGGAAAATGATAAAGTATTTGAGGCATATTATTACATAAAAAATGCTTATGACATGAACGGTTTAGACACCATAATAATTACACTGCCAAATATGGGATCTTAAATATATATATATACATTAGTAAACACCTTGCCTATAAATAATCAGAAAAAAAAACTTCATGGAATATATATCATTAAATGAGGGCAACGTACTGATTGGTTTTGAAATTTTGGGAATATAAAATTTGCATTTGTGATGATAAACAATTTAAACTATTAACTACATTATTTTTATGCATATGCATTAAAATTCAATATTATGCTATGGTAAATATCTAAAAAATCAAACAAAAGTTTTGAAATTAAAAAATAACATTTTACATACTTTGAATGCTAAAATCTTTACATAAGTATTTAAGAATATCGTAAATAAATAAATGATTTTTCTTTAAAATAGTTATATGAACAATTACACACGTTCATAAAATGTATGTGAGCAAAATTACAAGGATATACATGCTCAGTGAATAAAATACGTATTGACGTATACGTATACGTAAAAAGTATTTGAGGCATATTATTATAAAAAAAAAATACATGCAAAAATATATACAAACCATAGAAATGACAAACGGTTCTCATTATACAGTCATTATATAGTATAGATTATAGATTATACGTTAAAATATTCAATCAAAATAATTCGTTGTTCCAATATTCAAAAAATATAAAAATAATTTCAATCCAATAAGTAAAAAGAAAATAGGAAAAGAGTAAAGTATTTGAGGCATATTGTGCATAAAAAATGCATATAGCATAGACAGTTTAGACACCATAATAATTACATAGCAAATATAGGATGTTAAATATATATATACAACACATTGGTAAAATACTTACAAATAATCAGAAAAAAAAACTTCATGGAATATATCATTAATGAGGCAACGTACTGGTTAGTTTCAAATTTTGAATAATTTGCATTTGTGATGATATTATTTAAAACTATAACTACATTATTTTATGCATATGCATTTAATTTAATATTATGCTTGGTAAAAAATATCTAAAAAATCAAACAAAAGTTTTGAAGTTAAAAGTAACATTTTACACCTTTTGAATGCTAAAATCTTTTATGAAAATAATTTAAAAGAATATCGTAAATAAATAATAATTTTTCTTCAAATAGTTATATGAACAATTACACACGTTCATGAAATGTATGTAGTATAAAAAAATTACAAGGATATACATGCTCAATGAATAAAATACGTATATACGTATACGTATACGTAAAAAGTATTTGAGGCATATTATTATAAAAAAAAAATACATGCAAAAATATATACAAATATAGAAATGACAAACAGTTCTAGATACCACAGTCATTATATAGTAAAAATAGATTATACGTTAAAAATATTCAATCAAAATAATTCATTCATTCAATATTCAAAAATATAAAATAATTTCAATCAATAAAAGAAAATAGGAAAAAGTAAAGTATTTGAGGCATATTATTACATAAAAATGCATATGACATGGTGTGGTTTAGACACCACATAATAATTACATAGCAAATATAGGATGTTAAATATATATATACATTAGTAAATACACTTACCTATAAATAATCAGAAAAAAAACTTTTCATGGAATATATCATTAATGAGGCAACGTACTGATTAGTTTCAAATTTTGAATAATTTGCATTTGTGATGATATTATTTAAACTATTAACTACATTATTTTTATGCATATGCATTAAAATTCAATATTATGCTATGGTAAAAAAAATATCTAAAAAATCAGCAAGTTTGAAATTAAAAAGCCAACATTTTACATGCTTTGAATATAAATCTTTGTAAAAATAATTTAAAGAATATCGTAATAAATAAATAATTTTCTTCAAATGGATTACATATGGAACCATTACACACGTTCATGAAATGTATGTAGTATAAAAATTACAGGCATATACATGCACAATGAATAAAATACAGTGAAGTAATTGAATATTTAAGTAAATAAAACAGAAAAATATAAAAAGCAAGTGTTTAATTGGCCTTAAATTTCTTCATTTTTTGGTTATCCTTCACGGTTAAAATTTCTTCACTGCACTTTTTGAATAATTATTTAAGCATATGTTTAAATGTAACAGTACTTTTTAAAAAAATATGAAAATACAGGAATGTTACAATTTACACAAGGTGAATGAAACGAATGCAAGACATTCCACAACTCGTGTAATTCCAGATACGCTTCTGTTATGCTTGTAAAGCAAGATAATTGGCAATCAACTTTAAGAAACTTCGATTCGAATGTTTTCGATATTAACAAATTAAAAATGAAATATTGCATTGAAATGACTTTCATAACAATATCTGTGGGCATTTTTAAACCTCCTCTATCAGAAGTCTCAAATATTTTGTCCCTTCGATATTTTCCGAGTCGAAATTAATCTGCTTATCTAAAACAAATGTACATGCTTTTAATCAGAGCATTCAATTTACATATTATGCACACAATATATATCCGCTATATACATTAAACGTGCTCTTCTATTGAAATATCATCTGGTTTATTTCTAATGTTTAATATTTCGTTGAAATCTGCAATATCATAGCAGCACGAAATATCTCACCTGAATGATTTGAAATTAAATTTTTTAGTGAGATAGTACCATATTTATATCTGAGTGCATAGTTAACACACTTTTAATGCAACTTTTTCAACTTACCAAAATTTTATGGTGGCAGATAATTTGCTCCAGACATTTGTCTGTATTGCCCAAATCTGGCTTCTAAATTATCAGTTTGGAACTTCCGGATTAAAACATATTTGAAATTCTGCTCCCGTCAAAAGATGCTTTATTAGTTCTGGGGATGACACCGTATACTCAAAGCAAAAATGTTTCCTCAGCAAACAGCCTTCTCGTTTATTTTGTTTTAAATTTTTTCCAGCAGTCCAGCCACTGAACAAATTTTGAAAAAAATTAGAATCTATCATCATCCGTTGATGAAAAAGGAACACTGATTTTCAATTTAAGATTTTGACCCTTAGTTGGACTTTTAATACTCATTATTTGCCAGAAATCTAAAATATGTTTTGATGAATATTTAAGATGACCCTAAGCATTTCTGGGTAAAGCCTAATTTATCTTTTAATATATTAAAAGTGCAGTCACACATTGCTTTCTTCAAAAATTTTTATTAAATTTAATATTTTTGTTTCTCTCCAAAAATTTGTTGGTTTTAAAACTTTTATAACAAATTTAGGAGCTAATTTAACAATAATATTCAAACAATTTGATTTTGTAATTTTAAATAATGATGAAAAAAGATGCTTTTCGGATTTGAGAAAATTCTGAAGGATCAGGATACATTTAAGAGAATCAGCACATCTTTCTGATTTAACCAATTATTTCGTATAGATTTGATAAGATATACTGAATCAAAAATAAGATGTAATTTTTTGCATTATTAGCTGTAGTTCTGAATAACACTCATGGTGCCTTACACAATTTAGAAAAACAATTTCTATTTACTCTGTTATTGTCACTTACAATGCAAGCAACTGAAAATCTGCGCCGTGGTGACAAAATTTCTAAAGTCATAGAATGCAAGTCTTCAGCATTCGCATGTTCTTTACAGGGATTCAATGATACTATTTCTTTATTTTACTCAATAAAGAAGAGTATAGAAAACGATGAATCGTAGTAGCTGCTTCTCCTTTCTCCAGTAAATCCAATTATTTTATTAAATTTGTATGTAATCGCTGATTTGATGAAAAATTTCATCAATTTAATAATACCTGTTTCTCATGGTCTTTCAGTTCTTTACTACGTAGATAATTTCATTAGCCACAGTTGACAAAACCTGGGTAGCATTTGTCAGATGCATGCTTTCTCTGTAATTGTCTCACACTTGGAAGAATTATATTCCCCTTATCTCTTACATAAGAAAAAGGAATAACATGTGGTAAATTTAATGTACATGCAGAAGAAAGAAAAACCATTAAATTACTGCTATACTTACGGCTATGTTTATTCAAATTTAATAATTTCATTTGCTCTAAAATAAAATTGCTGCCTCAAAATTTTCAGCATTACAGTTTTCAATGCTCTTTTCCCATGATTGAATAGCCATAACATGATGAGGAACAGAAATTAATGGAAGATTTCTTCAAGACATTTACTGTATATTAGAATGTTAACAATTCAGCTGAAATATGTTAACCTAGGAGGGATTATTAAATTTTTCCAACACAGAAGGTATATTTAATTCACGATTATTATTAAATGAAACAATAGAATCTGTATTTTCAGGGATTTTAAAATGGAAGGACAATTTCGCGAAATTCATAAAAGAAATGTTATGCAACTTTCACAATGTGTTTTTAGAACATTGTTTTTAGATAAGAAATCAGATATGGGATTTTCTCGCATTAGCAGATTTTCTTTTAAACATTTAAAACTGTGGTACAGTGCTTTCTTAATGAAATTAGTAAACAGTTTAATTTCGTCTAATTGTTTCATTTTTTTCCTTTCGTTGGGTGTCACCGAGCGTTCTTTAATTTTTCATTCAAGTAGGATGAACCCAACCAGGGAAAAGTAGGGATAACCATTTCTCTGATAATTTTGAGATACACTCTAGGTATTTCTACAAGAATACCAGTCTTGTCTGTAATTTTATCTTTTCTCACAATGAAAGATTCAGGGAAATGTTTAATACACACTACACTATTGTTAGTATTTTTAAAATCCCTAGGAATTTTCCTTTTCCAAGTTTGTAACAACTGTTCATCTTTTGGGAAGCAGAAACACAGAAACGATACGGCTGCCCCGGTTTTATTAGAGGAACAATTTGGTACACAACAGTAACGAGGCATTATTATGAAATGTGTACAGCTTTAGGTTAAGTTATTAATAATATTTTTCAGTTAATTAAGATTTGACAGAATAAACAAAACACTAATTTTACATTTAAGCATTAATTTCTCTTATAAAACAAAATATCTTTTTTACAAATATTAAGGATACTGTTGGCATATATGCGTCAGTTTATTATATCGTGTTCTCAAGACTCAAAAGAATAAAAATTCAATGACAAGAATAATACAAATATCGTACCTTTTTCTTTTTTGCTTAATAAAGAAATCCTGATTAATCCTTTTTGCAGAAAATCCAGTCAATTTATCCTGAGTAATGAATATAATTACACGTGGGATATCCTATCAACTTTGTCAGAATACAAGATGGAAGTAGGAATGTAATCGTTTTTACCGCCAAATTCGTCCCTCCTTTAGTCACGTGACCAGTTTCAAGTCAGTCCAGTGTCAGGGCTTTCTCTCTTCTAGATAGCTTTGGTATAGCTCAGTGGTACAGCATTCAACTGTAGACCGAGAGGTTCCCGGTCCAAACCCGGATGCTCCCTTCTTCAGGGAAGTGAAGAGAAATATTTTTTTGAGAAATTCGAAGGCGGGAATGATTTGTCTCGTTCTGTATATTTCTAGACAAAGGATTTTCGCATCCGTGATGGTGTGCGCGCATTGTAAAAATTTACCCTCATCCTATTTCTCTAACGCCCCAAAAGAATTATAACTTCAAAAACTTCCTTTTTTAAAACTACGTTTTAAGTTAAACGCAAAATACAAACATAATAATAATAGCCTTAAATATAATATATCAAATGATGCATTTATTATCAAACAATTCACACACACACACACAAAATATATCAAAAAATAAAACATTTCTTTTTAAAGCTAGTTATAAATTTAATAAAAGTTTGCATACTATCTTCCCCAATCTTAAATATCTCGGTATATAATTAACTTCTAACCTTGCAATGGATCATCTGTGAAAAGGGTAATATATTGTTTTAATTATATCCATCGTTGAAAATGTAGATTCACACAGGTAGGTAGAGCGAAAGAACGATGTTAAACGAATTGCAACTTTTTATAAATTAGGATACTTAACTTCGTCCATAAAATTCCGAAAGTTTCTCTTAAAAAAATTTAAAAATTACGTCCTTTTGAATAAGAAAAACTTCGTTTTCCTCGAGAGATAAAGAGAACATGTAACATATTTTTAATTATATTTTTCACATCAACATTGCCAAAAATGGGGAAACAAATGAATGCAACGATTGGTTCTAGTCTAGTAAATTTTTGAAAACGTCTCATATTCGGTGTGCTGTTTTATTATTGCATAATAATACGTTTCTCTTTGTTTAATATACCTCCATTTTTTAACTGACTCCTCATAAATATTTTTGAATTTTTTCAATTCATTTTTCATAAAATGAGAATATCTTAGCAATTACTTGTTTTTGAAAGTATTAACGAATCCAATCACATAATTCTACTATTGTTTGATTTTTCCCTAGCTGTTTTAACATCAGTTCATTAAGTGTTACATCAAAAACAAAATCTAAATACATTAATCAAACGTCATCACTAAGTTCAACGTATGCTTTTCCTCTTTTAATTCTAAAAAAAACCTTTTTCCTTCTGTAGTAGGTCCCTGAATCATTGTAAAAAAAAAAGTGTGTGTGTACTTATGTACGCACGTAGGAAGTTATACTTCTTTGGAGTAACAAGATTAAAATCTTTCTAAAAATCTTTTTTGCCCAGAGACAGAAGCTGGGCCAAGGACGAAAGGCGGTCACGAGCAGGGGATTGAACGATACTAACCTTCAGTCAATCCGGACCAGCCAAACCTGAGATAATCGCGATTTCATCGTTGTTTAAACACCCCCGCACAGGCATAATAGGACCAATAATATGGGGAGGGGGTTGAAGGAGGAAATGATCTGTCCTGTTCTGCATATTTCTGGACAAAGCATTTTCGTATCCGTTCCTACGGAACACATAGCAAAGATTCGCTGACACGGGTGTATAGCTCAGTGGTGACATTTCGCGACGAGGGTCCACAGTTCAAACCCGGGTATCCCCTTCTTCAGGGAAGTGAAGAGAAATGTTTTTCTGAGAATTTCGAAGGTGGGAATGATTGGTCCCATTCTGTATATTCTTAGACAAAGGATTTTCGCATCCGTGACGGTTTTGCTTCACATCCGTGACGGTGTGCGCGTGCATTGTAAAAATTTACCGTCATCTTATAATATAAATTAAAAACATAATAAATGGCATATCATGTGTACATTAACGTCTCAATTTTTCTTGAGGCCCCAGTGTATAGCCAGTTTGGGCATTACATCGATCGCGATCGACCGGTGGACCGCGAAGACATTTTGGGAGACCACCTGAAGATTTTAACAGTTAGTGATTATATACGGAAATATTCAATATTAGCTGACAGTATACAGCCTCTCTTCTACTGATATAACAACGACAACTAACTTTAGATAAAAATGTTTTATTTTTTACTGCATTTTGAATTGTTTGATAATAAATGCATCATATTTGATGTTATTATTTTTTAGGCTATTATTATTATGTTTTTATCTTGCGTTTTGCTTTGAACGCGGTTTTAAAAGTGTTAGTTCTTTTTATTTCAGTTCTGTAGGAAAGTTTATGTTCCCAATTTATTATTTAGTTATAATTGATATTGTTGACCTTTTCCTTACCTCACCACACCTACGATACCGGGCAGTAGCGCGCATAAGAATTTTTCAACGAGGGTCGAAAGTCCACCATTCTTGTATCTCTCTCTCTCATACCCCAATCAGTCGAACATTTTTTAAAATTTTTTTTTATTTAGCAAATTATCGGGAACAAAAAACAGTAAAAAATAAATTATTGAATAAAGAATTAGTAATAAGTAATAAAAGAATTTATTAACAACAAATACTTAATTAAATTTCATGTACAATATACATGGGATTATAATCAATCGGGGAAAAAATCAAAGGCTATGGGGGAGGGTGTGGGTTCGTAACCCCCTCTCTTGTGTTCGTCACTGACACTGAATGGACCGCAACATCTTTGAAAAAATTAGAAGTTGCCCATACCCTGAAAAAGTCTACCCACCCCTGGTGTATAGCATACGCTATCAAATAGTTGTACAAATAATAAGCCCGTAACAAACATGAGTCTCGCAAACCTAGGCACTAACCGACTGGTGCATTTCGACTGAATGAATAAAAAAAAGGAAGGTGTATGTTGGTAGGCCTTGGCGTAGACATGGATGACTGATATGCTAAAAAATGTAGTCTTATCACTGTTACAAGTAGGCACATGATTTCAAATTCCCAAGTTTTCTTAGAATATCTCTGCGAATAACGTTTGACGATTGAAACTACTCCGATCATGATCTTATTAAGACTAAGACGAGGTCTCCTAAAGATGCTGAGACCCTGGCCCATTTGGCTCCTGCTTTAAACCTCTTAACCATGTAAGAAAAATAATATATTTATTGTTTATAACTTTTACATAAACGGATCCTTAAGGAGTTTTGTATTTTCTTGGCAACAGATGAAAGCATGAAAATTAAATTTCAATGATGGAACATTTTGATGTTAAACATATTATTTTGTACGTTAGAAGATATTGCTTATTTTTTTTAATTGGAAACTTATTATACAAATATATCATGGGTAAACAAATTTTCTGATTGTATTTTTCAGATTCAATTGAAAAGAAATATCATCCTCTTCTCCTGAGGGCGCTTTCTTTGAAGCACTTTTAAAAGGTGAAATTCTTTTATTCTAAAAACATACAATCTTAGTTTAATAATATTCCTGCAGTTCCTTTAATTTTTACGTATTGGAGAAAATCTCCCATAACATAGGAAGTTGATAGGAAGTGATGGATGTTTATATTTAGATAGAGTATTTTTCAGATTGGAAATGAGAGAGATAGAAAAGATTTTAAAGTTCTTCTCACGAGTTCTGCTTTAGAAAGTTGAGATGTATTTTTATTTTAGAAACAGACGATGTCAGCATAAATGACATTCCTAAAACTTTTTAATTTTAGCATTGGGGAAAATCTTCTGTTGTCATATTTCTGCCATTGACGTTTTAAAGCATTCAATTGAACTGAAATTTTATATACACGATTGTTTTGGATGACAATACGATACTTTATTGATCATTAATAAAAATGAATGACCACTTAATGTTGTGATTCTGTCCTATGTATATACATATTTATATTAATTGTAACTATTTAATAAAAAGTTGCTAAAATAAAATTTTTCTTTGTTGATCTAAGTAGGGATTGACTGAATTTTTTTTTGTTTTTTTGTTAATATTACTTGTTTTAATAGATCTTACTTAAGACATTTAGTAATCTAATATCTACTAAAATGTTCTTATCATATTTTCTTTTATTTTTGTTACAGATCGAGAAAAAAGACTACCTGTAAGTAATCTAGTTGTTGTCATGGAAGCAAATGCTTTAATTGCTCCCAAACTTGACTCTAAGGATTGTCTTGCAAACGGCGAATCGACCAAAAAAAGAAATTCAAAAGCAATCGTCAAGTTTGCTTCCAACAGAAAATCAAATGGAAACCTCCGTATGAAGATAAAACGTGCAAGTCTAATTGCTTCCAACAGAAAATCAAATGGAAACCTCCGTATGAAGATAAAACGTGAAGTCTAATTGCTTCCAACAGAAAATCAAATGGAAGCCTCCGTATGAAGATAAGACGTACAAGTCTAAAGACCAAGAAAACTCTCAAGATAAAAAGATTGGAGGAAGATGGATCGGACCCAAAGTCATCTCCAGTACAAAAATTATCTAAAATATCTGATGACTATCCCGCTCAGAAATCCAACTCTAATGAGATAGAGGGAAAGCAGCCATTGGACGACCCATCTGCTGCGCCAGGAGAATACATGCTTTTCCATTTCCCAAGTGAACCTTCTCTTCAAGTACCCGGGCCAATTCCTAAAAAATTCGGATTTATTGGCTTGGGAATGATGGGACAAATGATCATGAAACACATGTTAAATTTAGAACAGGATGTTTCCATATGGAACCGAAATGCAGAAGAAGGCTTAATATTTGTTGAGGCTGGTGCCCAGCTACGTTCGACGCCTTCTGAAGTCGTTCGTAATTCGGATATTATCTTCAGTTGCGTTTCTGGCTCAGACTTTGTAAAATCGCATTTATATCATGATGAAGGTGTTCTGCAAGGATTTAAAAAGTCTGAAACTGGAACAAAGGGATATGTCGAACTGACAGGCATTGATCCCTCTACTTCAATCGAAAGTGCGGAAGCTATCAATTATTTCGGTGGGAGGTATCTCAAAGCTCCTATCTTTCACCCAGAAAGATTTGAAGAAAATGGAAGACTGGAAATTCTTTGTTCAGGAGACATGGGGCTGTTTAAAGAGTGTGAAAGCTGGTTTACAGCTTTTACTGAAGATGTATCCTTTTCGAGCTGTGATGTTGGAGAAGATACAGAATTTTTACTACTCTTTAATAGAGTAAAGAACGTCGATGAAAAAATTCTTGATGTCTTCCGTGTGTTTAATCAGAACAACTAGAAATAATTTTCCACTTATTATTCTCAAACTGATTTCCTTGGGACTTTGTTTTTTATCATAACAATTGCAAACTCTATAACTCTTAAAGAAATTTTCCCCAACAAAGCTCTTATCAACAACAATACTTGAATATTGCACTAACGGTTTGGCAGAATAACAGACCAGCCTATGGCACTGACAACTAGTTCTTAAGACATTTGATCTTTTTGTATAGTCTAGGCGGAAACTTTATGACTTTTAAGGTTAGAGTAAATTGCAAAGAGTAGTTAGTGGGAAAATGATGTTTTGCTGTTCTGAATTATCTACAATGTATCTCATTTTCAATATGGAACTGTGATCCATCACAGTTATTAATGTAACTTGAAAATATTACGTCTTATTATCTACAATGTATCTTATATTTAATGTCAAATGTGTGGAACTGTGTGTGTGTAACCTATTAAAACTACCAATGTTCTTACTTTGAGGGATCTTGGAAATGACGTCTTATTACTTTGCATATATCTACAATGCATCTTATATTTTTATTATTCTGTATATTATAATGTATCTCATATGCAATATAAATTGTGGAACTTCAATGTAAAATGTTCTTACTTTAAGTGATCTTAATTTCTTTGTATTACAAAACCGAGAAATAAATTTCATGAAGTTTAAATTATTCATTATCTTTGTAAATTTTAACTTCAGTATCTTCACAAATTGTTCTTTTTAGATTGTTTCTTTTAGATTATATTTACTGTGAGTGTTATGTGTTATGCTACAATGAGGTATATAATAATGGTACAAATATTTAAGGTACAAGGTACCTTTTTCAAAAAAATTTTTGGAGTCAATAACGGTAAAATTAATTTATGTTTTATATTTAGATATTAGCTGATTCTGCAAGTAAAAAGTCAGTTTGACCAGCCATAATTTTACAATTTCAAAAAAATTGGCAGATTTTAAAGTTTTCTCAAATTTTTAAAATTTTTTAGTCTAAGTGATTTATGTTTTTTGGATTATTGTTAACAAAAGTTAGTATGGATTTGAAAATTTTCTCTTCCCTTTTTTGTTTTGAATAATTACTTCTCTAGCTAAACGTGGAAAGAACAATTTTTTTTAAATATTAATTTTAGCATTTTTTTAATAAAATAACTAGATATCTCAGATCTAAATCCATTCTAAGTTTTATAGAGCATTCAAAAAATTTCAAGATTCTATTTTGAACAGAAAAAAGGCCTTAGGATTTAGAAAACACTTACATCTTCAAAATTAAAAGTCTGAGAAAAACGCATTTAAAGTTTGTAAAAGCATAAAACAAAAACCTGTAATGCCCGTAAACCTCTAAATTTTTAATATTGTTACGTAGATCCGAGGGTTCGTGGATTTTATGCAGAGAACAATCACAAAGAAAATAAACAGTTCTTCAAGAGCGATGCGAATTTATTAACAAAAATCCCAATCCTTTAAATACAGGATTCAGCAGCAATATTCACAGAGTAAATATCCGGTCTTTACACCTTCAACAGCAATCAAACACAATCACCAGTGTTTAAAAATACACGTAAGTAAAAGATTATTCACAAGCACAGCCGAGTTAATCGCTAGTCAAAACAATCCTCACTACTCGCTGGTTTAATCCAGACTCCTAACCGTCCCGGCGAACATCTTATTTATAGGCGTGACAGAAACTTCTAGAAATGTAGCCGCTCGTGACATTAGTGGAGAGATCCACTACTTTCTAGAGGGTTCCGAAAGGGGCGGCATTGCTTGTGAATGGTACAATTTTTAAAATGAAATAA
>BMAV01003497.1:0-23421 GCA_019973955.1 Trichonephila inaurata madagascariensis
GCAATCTAATTTTAAAATTTATTTCATTAATATTTAATACTTTTCTCTTAAGTTGCAGTTACTATAGCAAGTGCTGAGAGCTGTTTCAGCATAATAAAATTAATAAAAAGTTGCATTCAATCATGCATGTATACAGAAAGCTTAAATGCACTTGTAATATTAAGCATCGAAAAAAAAAAATGCAAAAAAAAGTTAAATTTTCTGAAAATAATACGCAATACATAAGCATGGGTATGCGATACTTGAATCACAAATTAAAATTAATGCGAGTATGAACTATATTAAAAATGTACATTACAATTTTTAATAACACATTCAATATTTTTCTTTATATAAGAGATTACCTATAACATACTAGATCTAATTTTTAAATTATACAATATTAAGAAATGTATCATCAGAAAGGGTGCAATAATTTTCAAGAAATGCAATTTTTTTACCCTCAGTTTAAATACATTTTCTTCTTATTGAATTACATATGATTTATATATGTACTCTAGGTAGAGAGAGAGAGAGAAAGTCTGCGTTCACATACTATTGCTTACATGAACAATGAAAAAAAGTTTAAAATTGGAATTTAAAATCAAATTTTTAATTCGGTTTATTTGGATTCCTTTTAATATGTGTGTGTGTGTGGGATGAAACAAAGTAAATTTGGTTTGCCTTCATAGATTTTAAAATAAGACAGATTTGTAGCGATACCTACAAAAGTCAAGTAGAAAAGTCTGCGTTCACTGTTTTGGTAAAGCTACTCAAAAATATTTTAAAAGGACAATAAGGCTATTTAATAGCTGGTTGGACAATCCTGTCTTTCGAGAACCTCCGCAAGTCGTTTCGGCATTAAATTAACAAGATTAGTTGTTTCTTCAGCTTATCTTCTCCCATTCGTCATAGAACACTCTTCAGCATATCCTTGCTAGATATATTGTGTTGACAGATCTTACGCTCCAGTAAATCTTATAGATTAGCACCGGACTCAAATCAGGTGACTGTGGGGGCGTGTGCCGTTGATTTGAGACATTATACAATAGCCAAAGCACTTCACTATCTTAGCGGTTTTGCTTAGGATCGTGTCGGGTTGGAAGCAGAAATGAAGACCAAGGCCGAGTTTGGTGGCACTTTCCTTTTAAATTTTTTAGGACATCAAGGTAATCATATTTGGTCATAATAATTGATTCGATATACTCCAACTTGCCAGCACCATTGCTCATACATGCACCCCCACCATAACTCCACCGCCGCCGTGATGTGCTTCACCGTTTGTACTAAGTGCTCTTTTTGAAGAGCTGTACAAGGTTATCTACATACAATTTATAACCTTTTATGCCAAAGATGTAAAATTTGCTTCATTGGAGAATATGCAGTCCTCCAGAACTCAGGAAACCATATGTATATGTTCTTTGCAAAAGGATTATTCGTTGGTCTTTTGAAATATAAGGCTTTCTACGAGCTACTCGACTACAGTATCCGACCTTTTCAAGATTTTTTCTTGCAGTATCCGCCCAAATGCTTTTGTTAAACTTCTCATGAATGTCTGTTGCTGGCCCGAGTTCCAGTCAAAAACACGGATTTTTTTCACCAAGCGCCAGCATACTTCGTTTTCTCTCTGATTGTGAAGGTTTAGATGGACGATCTGACCGAGAGGTTTCGATTGTGTACATTTTTACAGTTTTAAAGTTATTAATAACACGTTAGATAGATGAATACTACCATCCAACGGATATGGTTGTACCCGACGACTTTTCCATTTTCACATTTTTTCATAATGATTTTAAGCTCACTGATTCTAATTTCCTTCTTTTTATTTTCCATGTCATTGGAGTACTTCATTACCTCACACAAAAATATAAAAGTTATTAAGTAACAACTTTCTTAAGGGGTCTCAGGGGTGTTAAATTTTTCTAGACGTCTGAAAATATAAACAATTTTCAAACAGGTATAATTCATTTAAAATTAAATTTAATGATTTGAATCTTTTGCACATTATTTATAAAGAATGGGGCTTCAGAAAAGTATAAAATGTTTAAAAATATAATCATAATTTTAAAATCATAAGCATATGAAAATTCTATGATAAATATTAAGTATTTTTGTGTTGCGCACGCTATTTTTAAAATAAGTAGCATCTGATGTATAAAATTTATAGAATTATAAAATGCATCATACTCTTTTAAGCCGTGCCTATAATTTTAGTATTATATGTCTTTTGTATTTTCAAAATATTTGTAAAAACATTACAATTTTTAATATTTTTAAAAATGTATATATTTTATTTATTAAAATATATGTAAGAAGTTATTATTCTATTTTATATAAAAATTAGCTACAGTGTAATGAGAATACATTTAACTTTATTATTCAACTTATAGCTAGTAGTAATTAAAAGCTAGTATTTTAGAAAATAGCGTGCGCAACGCAAAAATACTTAATATTTATCATAGAATTTTCATATGCTTATGATTTTAAAATTATGATTATATTTTAAACATTTTATACTTTCTGAGCCCATTCTTTTTTTATAAATAATAATATGGAATTCAGGAATAATTTAATTTAAATTTAAAGAGGTATACCTGTTTGAAAATTGTTTTATATTTTCAGACCTCCAGAAAATTTAACACCCTAGGACCCCTTGCTATTTAACTTGATAACTGAATGCAAAAACTCTGTTAACCTATAACGCCTGTTGATAAAAATTCCAGAAATCATGAATATTTAAATGGGGAACGCAGACTTTTTCTGCCTACTATTTGCGTGCTTTGCTACAAAAAACCCGCTATCTTACGTAGTTTTAATTAAAAGCTAATTAATTCTTGCATGCTCAACATTTAAATAATAGTAAACAAATTCATAAAATTTTGTTAGAAAAAAATTATATTTCTATTAAATTTTACCTTTGCTCTATGAGTTGTTATGGGTGAACGCAGACTTTTTCTAGCTAGTGTATAAATAAATGGTTCCAAAATACTTGTAAAAAGAAGTTTACTTGCTTAACTTAAGAGCTCATTGTTTATCTCCATATTAGAGTTAATATAGAGATTTTTTGATTAATAAATATTTATGCATTGAGAGAAGGAAATGAATTTTATTTTACAGCTCAATGAAATGAAAATTAGATTGAGAAAGAATGCAATACATAGATATATAAATGAATAGTCATAAAATATCCATTCAGAGTTAAATTAAAATGTATCTGTGTGATGTGAATAAAACAAATACTTTTATACAATTTAAATGATAAATAACACTATTTAAAATATGTGAATTTAAAACCAAAAAATCACAAGATTGTTGCATTGAACTTAATTGTCTTTCTTTTTGGAGTTATTGCATTCATATGCTGCACAGTATGTCATTTCTGAAGAGTAAAAAGAGAATAATTAACTATACGAGAAGGTTTTAGAGCAAGATAGTCATAAACAAATGACGCCATATGCACGTGCACAAGAGATAACTGGAATCATGTGATCGTGACGTCACATGAATTTAGTCCATCGAAACCATTACTCTTTTTTCACAGACATATCTTTTTGTTTATAAACAAGACATTCTCTATTCACGTGGGTTGATTATTAATGTGATCATAGCGTGATACTTAGTCATTTGAAACAAATTGGATGGAATATTTTAATGAGATTTCAGATACTGAAAAAAGTAGTTACTAACTTCTGTTTACAGCGTATCTCTAAATTGTGAATTTCTTGTTTGTGACACTTCCGATGGTAACAAATACATAAAAATATCAAAAGATCATTACTGAACTTTTGAGGTATATGATTAGTGAGATATTAGAGGCGTTGTTTTGATCCATGGAATTTGAGAATGTAAATTCCCTTATGCTTAATCTATATTTAGTATGTCCCATTTGATGATATTTTTCTCTTCTCTGTTTTTTGATCGATACATAGAACAGCGAGATGCTAAACTACAGCCCGCGAGCCGCATGGCCACCGGACATTTCTGTAGGAGTGGCTTGGTGATGGCCAGATGCACTAACAAATTCAATTATTATTTAAGAACAATGCATTAAAAATTTAGTGAGAGATTTATCAAAGCAATCACGTATATCAATTTTACTATCCATGTTTTTCTGTTTTAAATTACAAGATAATTTTTTTCTTCTTTTTTGGAATTGTAATGGTTGGTGGTAACTAATAACAGTAAAAGTAGTGACGATGGATGAATCTACTTTTTAATTATATCATGTCCACCAAACGCGAAAAATCTCTAAAAGAATATATGTTGTTTCAAGACGGTTGGGATCTTGACTATTTCATAAAGAAAAACAAACATGGAACAACAATTTGTTTTGATTTTACCCAAGTGAAAATGTTTATATTTAAAAATATAATTTTTCTCATTACTTACTAGACCACTAAGCACAAAACTTTCAATGACTTTTTTCAGGGAACCTCTTTCAAGACGAGATAAATTGGCTTTCTTGAAAAAATCTGTTGCAACAGCAACAAAATACTTGAAGGAAAGGGAGGAGGGCTGGGAACATTGATGGAAGAAAATCTTTAAATACCATCTAACTGGGTAAAAATGTATAAAACCTAATTTTATGTGTGTGTGAGAGGTTGAGTTTACAAGATTTAAATATAGTTTTTAAATTAAAACTATAATAATATATTATATAATAGTAATATTAATATATAATAATAGCATAATATTAATATTAATATAAAAAATAATATATAATAATGTATTAATATAATAATAATATATAATATTAATATTAATATAATAATAATATATAACCAGTAATATAATATAATAATAATATATAGTATTAATTTTTCTTCTTTAATTTTAATTATAAAAAATTCTGTTTGCACAAATGTTTTGGTGTGGCCAGGTCCTAGTAGAAAAGACGAATCTATTGTCACGCTCGGTAAGAATCTCGTTTCAAAGCAGATTTTTATGACTGTCTTCATGTGCTGTTATTTGTCCATCAGTTACGTATTGTATACCACTTTGCTGTCTGGTTCGATAATGATTAGTAAAGGCTGAGGTTGATGTGTCGAGGGCCTATTGGGAATCCAGAGTGGGCATGGATGTTTGGGAAATGTTTAGTGTTGAGTGGCATGAGAAGGGGGCACTCAAAGAATCGTGCAGCCGAAAGTTTTTTCGAATGTTGAGGTGGTGAGAAGGGATGGTGGGGACCTCTGGACCATCACTACAGGGCTATCTCTCCAAAGTTTGGATGGGTGAGTCAAAACGTTACAGCTCTCACCTGCGTGGTTCAAAGGCTGTGGCCAAAATCAACAGATATTCTTGCCCTATTGGCACTTTAGTCTTGACCTGACACCTTTAATGGGAGAGCAGTAACAATAACACAACTGCAAAATATAAATCTTTTAACGCATGAAATCGCTTTTGCAATATTTCTACACCGTCGAGCCAAAACATTATGAACACATCCCCATTTTTCAATGAACTCCTCTAGATGACGTGAAAACCGTGTAATTATGAGAGATAATGGCCTTTATCCGCTGTCGGAGAAGATAATTGATCATTCTTGCACTTTCTTTTGTGAGTGAGGGGATAGGCGACTGGTCGAAGCAAATTTGAAGGAGGACGGATGCAATGGCTCAAAGACTGGGAATGAGTATCTCCGAAGCAACATGACTGGTAGGTTGCTTGTGTTCTTCTGTTTTTAGTGTTTGTGCAAAGTGGATAAATAATGGTGAAACCAGAAGTAGCTGGAATAGCATCATCAATACAAAAAAAGCCGGAAATTGTCCTGCTTTGTAGAGCAAAATCAATCTGCGCCAGACGGTGGGACGTTGAGGCCAATTACAATGCAGGTTCAAGTACAAATTGTTTCGGTACACACAGATCAGCGGAGCACTGTTGGATATGGGGTGCACATCAGACGTCCCCACTCGCAGGCTTCTGATGACCAAGCGTCATTAGCGACTTCGCCTGGGTGACTTCAAAAACATCAGAGACTTCAACATAAATAAGAGTACGAAGTTTCAGGTTGGATGAACCATGGTTTCTTATTCGTCACATTGATAGTTGTGTGAGGGTACGCCATTTTCCACAACAGAACAGTTGCTCCCTTCATTTGTATAGCCTGGGTGATGGGGCTAATTCGCTTTGGAGAAATTTCTCATCTGTAAATCTGGTACCCTTAGTTCTGGTAGAAGGGACTGTGAAAGGAGTATGATATCTGAGCATAATTGTGGATTAGTTGTAGCCTTATATGTCGTCTGTTTTTTCAAATGGAAATGGATCTTCCAGCAGCGTCCCAAATCAATAGGCTTGAATTGTGTTAGAAGGTACCGAGGAGCGTAAAGATGAATTCCATTTAATATCCTAGCCTGCTAACTCAGCGGATCTTAATCTGATAGAGCACATTTGGGTTTCCATAGAAAGGAAGCCGAGATAAGATATTTTCATGCGGGATATCTCGATTTTACGTGACCACTTTTTAGACAACTGGTGTAACCAGTCTCCATTCATAATACAAGAATTTGTGGTATCCATGCCATGGCGAGTTGCAGCTGTTTTATGGGCAAAAAGTGGTGTAATGTGTTATTGCGTAGGTGTTGATAATATTTTGGCTCATCGGTGTATATAATGTTGTTTGCTTCGGTTTTTTTATCACATGTTCATGTAAAAAAAGTATATATAAATTTCAAAAATAGTTGTAGAGGATGAGAGACTGAGGAATCGCAGGAAACGCGCGAAATTTCAATCATCCCACAAATAAATGAAAGGTCGCAGTTTAGACACAGACACAGAAATCATCAGAGTAATCATGTAGCGTCGTACAGATGTTTATTCGAGATTCAAATATTCATCGAAATTTATCCTTCAAAATCACTGCATTTGCATCCAGTCACCAAATATTCAATTACAATGGTTATCAAACGAAAAAAAAATATAGCAATATGAAAAAATTTTGAAAGATATTCAAAATATCCGATTTAATAAACTGTCGAATTAATCTCAATGTTCCAACTATTTTTTCCCATTTTTTAAAAATGTTCTCGTATTTTGTATATTTTTAAACGAATTTCCAATTGCTGCATTCAGCCGAGGTGAAGGAAGAACTTAATGGAGCCTTAAAAAAAAACTAGATTAGTCCATATAGATGGGCCATAAAACAAGACAAAGAGAGATTAAGTGAAAGATTTAGCTAGTTCTAGAGATCGAAACTAAGATAATTGGTTAAATGAGATAACATTTGGTGTTAACAGGGAATCATCGCAGAGATAGGTTGGATCTCCACTTTTATCCAGCTAAACGAAACGTAAGGAAAAAAGATAATGCTATCGTATTATATCGAAAAAAAATAGGAGTAGTAATATCTTAGCTAGTTTAACGAGAAATAAACTGTATTATTTGGTTTTATTTTCAATCTCTATTGATAGTAAGTTAATAATTCACATATAAACATTTATTTTGATTTAAAATTATTAGCTTTCTAAAAGATTTATAAGATATTTCATGAATTATTATACAGTATGAAATCACAGAGCGAGTTTGCGCAGGGCTCAAACCACCAGGCTTACGAAATCTTTAATTCTAGGAAAACTTTTTGTTGAAATGACCTTGCCAGTAGCCAGTATCCTCCTATATGACAGTATTTATGTGAACTAAAATGCATTTTCTGCATGTCTCCCTCTTTTGCGAAAGTGGCAAACGTTTTTAACAATCTTTAAGTACTTGGGGTGACTGAGTTTCACACGCGAACATTTTTATTGCAAAAAATATTTTCTATGAGCACATTACATTTCCCCCTGCGAACGATTTAGTCATTTTGATTGATATGTTATATGACTCAATATGGCATATAAATGTAGATAAACGGAATATAAAACAAGTAATACAAAAAAAAAATTAAGTCATTTCCTATTGTAAATGGATGAATAAAAAGTATTTTATTAATTGAAAACTTGATTAAGATTATATATATATATAGGGAGAAAGTGAACTAATAGTAGAGAGGAATTGAAAAAAGGGCATGATTTGTCTGCATTGCACCCTATTTGGCTAGTTTGGCTGAAAAACAGGTTTTCGGTGCCAACTTTTGTCTTTGTTTTAACAGTTACATTGTTACAACAATAGAGACGAATCTAAGTTGTCATAAGAAACCAGTAATTAATTTAATTCAATTCAATTAATTAATTAATATTTGAAAAAACTGTATTAACATCAAGTGAAAAAAATAATATTAAAAATAATATTTTTTATATTATTATTGATATTATGTTAAATAATAATTTTAAAAAATATATGAACTTGATTGCAAGAATAGAAATACACTATTAACGACTGAAAATTTGAACAAGATAAATAAATATATAAAAGAAATGAGGCTAATAGTAGGAATTGAAAAAGAAATGAGCGTTTGCTATTTTTACTGGATTAAATAGAAGCTCAGAAAAGAAACTACTCAACCAAGGGAGAAAAGCCTGTTGTAATAGTGGATGATAAACATTATAGCGAAGGTAGAATTTGAGAAAAGGTTGGACATGAAACCTTACAGGTTCAATGCTACCCAAGATTTTTCAAATGCTACTAAAAACCATCCAAGAGAAATATATATAAGGAAGCCCACAGCTGTGCTCAAGATACACTTCACCTTGTCAAAAGAGAGCACAAAAACAGGAAAAGTTGAACTTATGCTATTTGTCTATCCTCTAAGGACAATAAAACTACAATAACTTCATCAAAACATGACAGTCTTGCCTGCAAATATCGTTCCTGTAATGTTAGAAAAAAATGTTTGTGATTTTTGTGTCTTTTATTAAAATCGCACACATTTAAAACATTTTAGCTCAGTGTTTGATTGGAGTTTTCCTCAATTTATCAAAGAAAAATTGAAAAATTCTTAAAAGAAGGTAAGTAGACCTTCTCTTGGTTAAATTATTCATTATAATTACGATTTTTATCGTGTACAATAAAATTAATTAGGGGAAAAAAAGCGTTGGGATGACTCCGTCACCCCGCGTGACCACTAACGTAAGTTTCGAGTGCGTGTCTTCTCCCTGGTCAAATATACAGAGTAAATCACTACAAGACCGACAAACTTGCAGGGTGTGTAGGGGTTGCAAAAACTACTCGGAATCACACATGAATGCTTTGTTTCGCCAAGTTCGTGGCTGAACACATGGTGCAAAGAAGAAGAAAGAACATAAGCAACAACTCATTAGTGGGCATAAGCATATTATTAGAAGCAGTTTGTACTACAACAGGTGTTGAAATTACGACAGAAGTCGCTTGGGAAGTCTAGCGGCCACGCTGCGTAGAATTCCTTCCGTTTTTGGAAGATCCCACTCAAGGCAGTTTTGCGTTAGATGGCGCTGAAAAAAGGTTTCAGGAGCATTAATCCTGTTGGGAGGTGCATATTTGTCGATCCGTTTCTAAGAGGTAGTTGGATGAACTCGTATCCAAATGAAGAACTGCCGACAGGCTGATAGTGTAAGGAGATGCGGTTTGTTACGGGCACTCCGCTCGGCTGTTGTACCAGGAACGTTGCATGAACAGGCGTGTTCCACATCAATCGACCTCCACAAGTGTGAACCGAAGGTTATTTTACTTTATCATTTAACAAGCTAACTTGTTCTTTTTCGTATACGAGACTCCTGTTCCTTCAGTTTAAGACCTCATCACTCGATTATCTGTAGCTGCCGAGAGGACATGTGACAGGCCAGCAATCTCCCAGAACATAAGAAATCCGTGCAGCGTCGCTGTCTTGCCTACCAGATGACATTTGGACGTAATTTAGAAGGCCTGTTTTAATAAAACCTTCGAAAAAATTGTTTTTCGTCCCATTAATGTTCTGTTGTTTCTCTTCTTTTTCTTTTCTTCTTTGTACCGTTGCTCGCAACTACGGCATTTGCATTCCTATGGGATTCTGAGTAATATTTGTATCCCCTACACACTCTGCAAGTTTGTCGGTCTGGTAGTGAACCACCCTGTATATGTTTTTAAAAACTAATTTCTTATTAACTAGCAATAAAAACCAATCTTATGAAGAACAACTCTTAGAGGTTTGCCCCAAAAGATTGTTTTTGTACGTACTCAGCATATTGATACATTCGAGATATTTTTTCCCGAAAAATAAGTTTCATTTTCCAATTTCCATTTCTTTATTTACTTTTTCATATTGTTGAGATATCTCATAAACCCCTTACCTCCCAAAACGTGATTATCTATAAATATTATGACAAAATTCCCTGAGTGTATTTTTATATCTTTCAGAATAAATAATGATATTTTAACTGTTTAATTTTCAGAGCATAACTATTACGTCAATTATGTATTAATTCTAGATATAAATGATGATTTTATTCCTTAAAGATTATGATTTTATGCTTTATAATTTTATTCCTTATGAGTTTGTTCCTTATTCCTTCCATTAAGAAAAAAGAAGTTCCTTTTATACTAGTTGTTTCAAATATTTCTTTTCATATTTCCTCAAGAAGTCCTTCTGCGTGTAACTCCAAGGATCAAATCCAAATAAACCGTGTTGCTCTAAAGTTCGGGAAGAAGCACCTATTTCCCAAAGATGCATTTAAACAGATTTTATTTGATTAGATATGCTCGCAAAACGCTCAGCTAGAAAAGTAGTAAAATAATTAGAGGCCGTAGCTCCTTAAAGAAACAGAATAATTTTATGACATTTAAACAAAAACAAATGAAGCCTGCACAAATAGCTACTAAATAGTTCGTGAAGCTAGTTATCGCATTTTGTCTGGAACAAATTAGTTTCAACTTACAGTGGTGTTTGGTGATAATGCCTTTAAGTAAATACAGCAAATTAAAATAATTGTGTCCCTGTCGACTATGCTTCCAAGAACACTTCTTAAGCATTCAGATAGAATGCCAAATTCACTTAAACTTCTTGCTAATAAAATTTTGCGAATGGTCTTTCTAAGAAAAGTCGAGAAAGTGAGTGTTTATTGGTGTCGTGGGTTCGCCCTTGGCTGGAGTCGATGGGTTTTCTGGATACGAAAATCGTAGGCACGCATGTCATGTGATTATGTGGCATGTAAAAGATCCCTTGAGTATCAATTTTGCGCTGATACTCTCGGTAAAATTAAATCATAGCATTATTTAGCATCAGGGGTGAGAGTTTGAACTGAATAAAATTCTAACATCACAATTGGGTAGCGGACGTTGCCACTAGATGGTGTCATTCATTGGAATGGCTTCCATTTTTGGGGACTTACCGTGTCTTCAAAGGCTTAGTTGTTAATAGGGATGGCAATACCGGTATTTTGAGCCATTTGTACAATTTTGTAATACCGGTATTCACAAGTTCAAATACCGGTTTTTCGTTATTTACTAGAGATCATTTAAAATTGTCTCCCTTATATTTTCAGGGATCGCTAACATTGCAAAATACGAGTAGTATACGTTCTTGTTTGTATGCCTCCCTAGCTGGCAAAATTAATTAGATTGGGGATATAAAGTTGCACTGTACAATCGAGAGAAGTGATAAAATATGTGAATCATCGAAGGAGGTGGACCAAAACTATCCTATTACAGCTCAGAACGATATTGCACAAACGCAGGATTCGTAGTCTGATATTCGTATCTGTGAAAGCAAGGTTGTGGTTGTGAAGAAAGTGTGTGTAATATTTCGAGATATTTTAAATTTTTGAGTTTGTTATTCACATTGTATTTGCATATCATATTTTAGGGTTCAAAATATCTTTCAGATTCATTATATATATACTCATAAATCATAGCCCATAATAATTTAATAAGAACAACTTTAAATAACATAAAAAATCGTTTGATAATACTTCGGTTTGATTTCATTACTCATATGATGAAAAGAGTATGGTGTCAGAGTGTAAATAAGATGTTCCTTTTCTTTTTTGTGATTCTTTATATAATGTTATAATTTATAAATTTCAAACTATTTTTGTGATATTTACACTCTCTAATAAAGCAACTGGAAAATAAAGCAAAAAAAAACACCTG
Organism: Trichonephila inaurata madagascariensis; assembly: GCA_019973955.1. NCBI lineage: Eukaryota > Metazoa > Arthropoda > Arachnida > Araneae > Nephilidae > Trichonephila > Trichonephila inaurata. The sequence goes on from BMAV01003497.1 coordinate 11,953, forward strand.
TGTTTTCTTTCTTTTTCTAAAATTTCTACTACGGGTATTAAAACCGGTATCAAAATCTAAAAAATACCGAATACCGGTATTGGATTTTTGGTCAGGTATTGCAATCCCTAGTTGTCAATATGCAATACATTGAAATTATATTTTGTCGCGCTATAAAGCAACACGAGAGCTTATGGCAGTGTAATTCACAAATCTGAACAATGGTCAAGTGATAAAGATGGCAACTGAGCTGGTACCCCCTTCCTCTAACTTACCCACCACGCCAATAGGAGGACTTTTAGCCTTAACAGATTTAACGTACATCGGCTTTTCTACATAGCGAGTTTTCAGTGGCGCTAGGATGGAATTTATAACACTCCGACAACGGTCAGTGACCATGACCACTAGGCGACCGCGGACTCAAAAATAGAAAGAGAGAGAAGCGAATAGTCATTTCTAAAAAACTAAAGAGCATCATAATACAATTTAAAGATAATTTTTAAATAAATGTATAGTTAAATATGTAGAAATTAAGCTTACTTCTTTATTAAACTAGTTTACAGCACTAGTTCGCATAATAATTTCATCATTTTTTCCGGATATTCTATAAGCACATTGCGTAGCAGTAAAACAAAATTAAGCAATCAGCTTGACTCAAAACAAATCTTGTAACATCTTTCAGTAAGAAACGATAGTTAAAATATAACATCAAACAGCTGGAAAACATCAAACAATCTAACTGCAATATCAAAATTTAAAAATTTTGAATTAAATATCAAAAAAGGACGGTAACATCTTGATGTAACTCTCCTAAATTATCTGATTCCATATGCACAGACAGGTTTTTCATCCAAGAATTCAATAAATATAATGTCGCGAGACAGTATTACTTTATCTTTTAGAGAAAATTTAACATAGACGTCTAGGAATTCTTTTAATTTGAGCTGTATACAAGCATTTATTTGGCAATCTTCTGTTTTAGAAAAATTATTCGTACAACTTTTTGTGTACAAAATAAATCCATTATATTTGTAAGAGATGTGATATAACCTGAATAAATAAATACATTTAACAATAAGTTTTATTTAGAGCCATGAAATAAATATATTGTCTAGACAAAAAATAGTAATCATTTGAAATATCGGAAGGCATTTTTATATTAATAATGTTAAATCCCTTTGAATAACTAATATTTTCTTTAACTGAAGACAGAGGGAACAAGCTAAAATAGTAAAAAAAAAACTATATAGTAAGTATACATATAAAATATATACTGTAAAATCCCGAAAAAGGTTGTAATGGCCTGGGGAAGCCATCTCTTCATCTACTCGACCTAAATCTGTAGGGTAAAGATTGATGACCCTAGCTAGTAATGAGAAATCCAATTTATTATTACCAAATATAATAATCAAAGACAAGCAAACTATACAGGGAAAATCTAGAGTGATATAACGTAGCTCAAAATCTTATGTGAATAAGCGCATGAAATCCTAATCGCTTTACTCAAAGTTATCTTAAGAAACCTAACTTCCTTAATTTATTTTAATAACTAAAGCCCATCCTATAATCATGCGTCTAAATTCTGATCCTTACCGTAACAGCACTGCGTTCAACAACTCAGCTGCTTTTCCTTCTCCCTCGATTACTAAACTTCCATAGCTAATCTGCATATCAAGGTTTCTTCTTGAGAGGGATGGCTGTGAAATAACTCAATTGATGGCCCCAAAGATTCCCCAAGAGGATTAATAGAAAACTCCGTAAAGTTCCGTCACAAGATTTTCAACTACGTTCCAAATCAAGTTTTTGAAAGCCCCTGAGTCTGAATATCTTCAAAAAGTATTGCAAAAGATTTTATTTATAAACTATATACATTGCTGGCCTTAAAAGTTGCAATACAGGAAAGGAAAGCAATTATCAAAACTTTGCTTATCATACGTATATAGGGTGTTGCCGAATGCGACTGACAAATTTAAAGGGGTGACAGTATGCAGCATGGGGACGTCAAATCACATAGAGCAAACCACCTGCAATCCACGTTTAGCCGGAGAAAATCTCGATTATAGTAGCCATCAGGAGGACGATGAGCAAGACGAAGTGAGACGCAATACGAATACGGAGATTTGGAGTTTCCTGGTAGGGTTGAAGAAACTTCTACATCAGTTCTTCTCAAACTTTCATTATTTGCGACCCAATATTCAATTACAATTTTCATTACGCCTCCCCCTCCATACAATAATAATGTTTTGAATTCAATAATACTATACAATAACGCTAAAGCTACAACACGGCTTTAACCTCTTAAGTACCACCGACGTATATAAACGCCTCAGTCAACCAAAGCGATAATTACCCTGGACGTATATATACGTCTTTCCGAAGTACGATCTTTACTTTAAAATGCAATAAAAGTACCTTGACAATGTTCAGAGAATTTGCTTACTTATTCCTTTTCTTCCCTCCCCCAATGCATCACGTACGTGCACATATGTGGAAAACTGTGGCACTGGGGAGCGAATTACGTAACTTTTATTCGGAAGTTGATGGATTAATTGTAAATCGTACAAATTATCCATCTAAATATTAATTTTTGGTTATAAGTTTTTACATGATAAGTCCATGGCGTCTCAATGGTAATTATTAAACTTGATGTTAACTTAGTGCTGTTAAATTAATTATAAAATACATTGTGCAGTACTGCTATATTCTCATAAGTGTATTACATCAATGTAAATGTGTATTTAAAATTTTTTTTGTCAAAATGTATTTTTTTTTGTTTACCTTCCATAAATTAATAATTTTCTTAAATAATATTGTTTTTGAGTTTCTATATGCTTGCGGTGCGCCCCATAGTTTAAGAAACACTGTTGTACATATATACAAATTTTCCATTTCTCAGGCAGTTGCTGCAGGGAGTACTGGTCACTACGCACCAAAACGTGTGAGTCATGCAGGAGCACATTTTTCGTCTGAGATGCAAAGCCACTTCACACACACACAGTGCTACTTGTCCAGGAAGGTAGATTAAACCCGGTGGACCTTTGCATCACCTCCCCACTTTCCAGACCTCAATCCCTTGGATTCTGTGGTTACCGTAATCTCTCTTCTGGTGCTACTTAAAATCACTTGTGTATGAGTGAGTGAATATTAACGTCGCACTGTTCAGTTACACGAGGGCTTTTGGCGACGGACCACGTCATTTTGAACCATGGTCAAGTGACGTGGACGACACCTGAGCTGGCACCCCCTCTCCTTACTACCACACCACACTAACAGGAGGACGTTTCAGCTCTCGACAGATTTAGCGTGCATCGCTTCCCTACATGGCGTGTCTTTAGTGGTACTGGACTCGAACTCGCGACAAAGCCGTCACGATCCGATACCTTGACCACTCGGCTACCGTGGCTGACTTGTGTATGAGACACTGGTGGCTATAGTGGAGGATCTCATGACACAGAACGTCATCGCTGCATCTGACATGACTATCTTGACTATGACATGACTTCTATGACTATCACTTATCGAGCTGTGATGTATTGTTCGTAAGGTAAACATGCTTCACGTATAATGAACTCATTTCTTATCTCTTATTGCCAATTTTTCATTCCACTTGACATCACACTCTTCATAACTATTTTTTCGAATTACTCTGACTAAACGTGGTTTACAGCCCTATTTCCTATGGGGATTTGTCATCCCCATGCTGCGTACTATCCCCCCTCTGAATTTGTCGGTCGAATTCGGCAATACCCTGTGCTATAAGTATTTGTCTGATCAGATAAATTACTTTTTACTTGTTATTCATTGTACCCCTGCAGGCAGAGTGGTTGCGTATCGCGCTTTCACGCCACACGTCCGGGTTCAGACTCCGAGCTGGGAGAGGTCGACTCACGCTTCCATCCCTTCAGTGGGTCGATAAATGAGTACCAAGCTTCCTTTGGACCTAAACACAAGGAGTTTCTCTTCAGACTGACCACCTGAAAGGAATATCTGCTCGGGCACCTCAGCGCCCAAGGTCATGAAAACTGAGATAGGTACAGTAGGTATTGGCCCTTATGGGCTGCTGCGCCACTGAGTTTAGTTTATGTATTTATTAATTTTCATGTAGTTAATGCTGTATGTTTTGATAAAGTACATACTTTTTCTTTGTTTAAAGGTTGAACAATTCTTTCAAGTGCTGCACTTTATTTTCTGAGGAAACACTCGTACTTATTTTTTCTTAATTCTAATCTCAGTAACCTAGCTTTTTGACAACCTCGGCCACAATTCGGTTCCAATCAGGCCGAGTTTTCGGGACTTCACTGTAATCGCAAACAAATTAATTACTTTACAGTATAAGAATATATTTAAAAAATTGGTCTGTAAGTAATTAATATAACCCAGAAACATACTATTTATACATATAACTAAAATAAACCCTATTTTTATTAGCAGCATTATCTGGTGGCGGGAAGAAAACCAGATTTTTGTGATGGAATTGGAAAGATTTCTTTTTCAAGATTTTCTTTGTATTCAATAAAAGAAACCTAAATTTCAAGTAAAATCACACTGACTTCAGGGCAAAGATCCCCACGATGTAAGGGTTTCTTAGACAAAATATATTCACACCATTAATATATACATAGAAAATTACTTAAGTTGTAAAATAAAGGTGGAGTTTTACTGAAAACCACAAAAACCTACGATTATTAATGACGTATATGTATATAAGATAAATATTAAACTATTATAAAGTTCGCTGTATAGATAGACGGTTTACAAGGTATTAATGTTTATGTAGCTGGAGGTCTAAGCTCAAAATGCATCATTAGATATTTCATCCAAATTCTTTTCAAAAGATATCATTTTGTGCAAGTAAGCTGCATAAAAATTTTGAAAAAAAAAAAATGCAAGAATTTTTCAAAGAAAGTATTTTGAATATTTCTTAAAGAATTGTAGAAAGTGTTGAGAGAATGATAAAGGAAATATAACATGAATATTGCAATTTGAAAAAAAAGAAGGCTTAATGCAGCTTCTTTCTCTGATAATACACGAAAAACTGCAATATTTTATAAAAGAAAGAAGAAAAAAATTCAGAAATCTAAACCAGTCTTAATATATAAAGCTAAAGTTGCTGTAACAACTCAAGAAACAAATCTGCGCATTTATATTCAAAAGAAAAAGATATGTTTTCATTTTCTAAATGCAAATGATGCTCGTAGAATTTTTCATTTCGAAAAGTTCCATCTTTAATTTGCGACGCAGCTATTTTTTAATATCAAGGCCCAAGAGTATTGATTAAAACTCCTTGATATTTCTTTGCAAGCGGAAACTAAGCTGATACTGTGATTTAATATACAAGAAAAATGACAAAATCTTTAGACTTTTAAAAAATCAGTAAAGTATGAATTTTTTTGAAAAGGAAACATGAGCTTGTGCAAAAGTATTTCTATGTAAATTCATAGTTAATAACTTCTTCGGATTTTTAATTTATATTTTTAAAACAAAACAAAAATATTAACAATAAACGATTTTTTTGTTAAGGTATCCGACTACGTTGGGAAACGTGATTTTAAAAAAGTGCATAAATGGATAAATTTCATGATATTTAGTGTCACTCAAAGAGAATACATGCATAAAATTGTTTTAAGGACATTTTGACAAAAACAATTATTTGAATGCATTATTTTGGCAAAAAATTAACTGAGAACAATCTTTTTTCAAAATGTTCTCCTTTTGTGAAAAAGCCTTCTATTGTAATACTATTTTGCCTATATATAACTTATACCTTTCTATAGAGGCTCAACTAAAATTTTTGAAAAATTCACATTATTTTCAGAGTTACCACCCATTGAAATGATTACTGGAGTTTTTTTTCATAAAATTGCTCCCCTCTGTTGTCGTAAAATATGGATAAACCCACTTCTAAGTTATATATATTTCAAAAATTCTAGTTGAGCCTCGGTAGAGAGGTCTGAGCTATATACAGGCAAAATATTATAATAGAAGCATTTTTAACAAAAGGAGAACATTTTGAAAAAAGATTATTCTAAGTTAATATTTTTGCCAAAATATTGCATTTAAATAATTTTTTTTTGTTAAAATGCCCTTGAAACAGTTTTATGCATGTATTATAATCTGAGAGACACTAAATATCTTGAAAATTATCCATTTATGCACTTTTTTAAAATCAGGGTTTCCCGAACGAAATTTTGGTTTCCCTTAATGTCCCTTTACTTTAGGGAAAAAAAGACAGGGAAAAAATTATCTCGGTACTTACGTAATATACCATTGGCCAGTTTCATCAAATCGAAAAATGTCGCCAAATGGTACAACTTATTCCGACGGTGGAAAGTCTTTTCCCCGTGAATTTTCCCAAAAAAACAGTAAAAATTTAAAAAATACGCAAAAGGCAGCTTTTTGGGTGTTTTTTAAATTAAAAGATCTTCTTAAAAAAAAATATTTATGGAACGCAAGATTGCTATAGAAAACTTTAAAAAATACCAAAAAAATATCAAAATAAAAATATTTTTTAAAAAAAGGAGAGGGAAAATGGGAATATTTTTTTTTTCCAACGGTCTACGAAAAAATTCCCTCCTTTCCCAAAGATGCTTTTTTTTGCCTTCGGGAAGTTTTCCCCAAAAAGCGCCGAGCCGATTTTTTAAAATTTGGCTCCCCGTTTTGGGGAAACCCCCACCTAAAAACAAAAATATGTGGGTGCTTTTTTTTGGAAGCATTTTCCAGAATGCCAAGACTTTAAGTGCAGACCCTTGGGGGTTTATCAAAAAATCCGGAGATATAAGAAATTTTTTAATAAAAAAAGTTGGGAAAGTAAAATAGGTATATGTTGACCACTGTCGTAAAATTTCCAAAAGACACCCATACAGTCCTGATATGCAGCCATTTGGGAAAAAAATTTTTCCCCGTGCACGTTGGAACAATTTGGAAAATTATTATAGCATTTGTCGACATTTTTTGGAAAGGCAATCCCTTTTTGGCGAAATAGTTCAACGTTATAATACCTGGGTATTTCAAAAAAAACTTTTTTATTATATGAACAAATGATTGAATAAGAATGAAAGGTTTAATCTCAAAAAATTAAAAAAGTTTAAAACCCGCCCATGTTTCTCCAAAATTGGGAAGCAGAAAAAATAAAATTTAAATCCCAAAATTACAAAAAAGGGGGGGATTGCAGCTTTTTTTTAACCCTTTTTTAAGTTATTCATCGCCAACTTGGCGAACTTTTTTCCCGTCATCATACGGGATAAGAATGTATTATTTTTTGCTGTGGAAAATTACGATCAAACGGGGGCCCAATGCAAATAAAAAAAAAAGTTTTTTGGGCCACGTTTTGGCGTTTTTTTTCCCACCCGGTAAAAGGGATGGTGGGAAAAACAAGGATTTATGGAATAAAGAATGATTGATTGGGAGACAAAAGAAAAAATTTTTCCCTTTTTTAGTTTTTATTTTTTAAAAACTTCCAGAAAAAAGATAACCATGTTTAGGGGGCATTCCGGAAAAAGTGGATAGTAGAACGAAATTTTGTGACAAAATTTTAAGATCAATGGTGACAAGAAAAGGAAAGAATGTTGGCAAAAATTTGGGGAAAAGTCGGATGACTATTTTATTTTAATTTGGAATGGATGAAAAATCATTATTAAAAATTTTTTAAGTAAAAAGGAAACGGTGATAGTCAGGGGAAGTGAAAATTTTTTAAAAAATTTTAGATCATAATCAAAACAGCATGAACAAAATTAAAAAAAAATAAAATAATTAATAGCTACTTCCCTTTTAATAATGGCTGAGTTTTTTAAAATCTATTTTTAAAAAATAAAAAAATTTAACTCACTCATTCATTAAAAAGACTCTTAAATTCTTAAATTTTCAGTTTAAAAATTTTTGAAAAGAATGTATTTTTTGGTTTGGGATAGAAACCCTTTTTAATAACAGGTTTTTGGGGAAAATCGACTCCCAAGTGGGTTTAGGGGAATATATATATTAAAATATCCCATTTTTGAACTATTAGGGCCCCCCAAAAGTCCCTTTAAATTTAGTATACATGTTTCTTTTTTTTGCATAGAGATTTGGGAAGTTCGGGGTTTTGGGGAAAATTTAGTTTTTAAGAAGGGGTTGCAAGTGGGAATAGGGGTTTTAAAAAAAAGAAAAAAAAAAAATTAATTTTTTTTGATATTAGAACAAACAAATCAGTAATTTTGAGATTTTTTTTTGCCCCCTTAGGGGATCCAATAAGAATGGCTTTTTCGGAAATTGACTTTCAAAGGGGGTTATGGGGAAGTTATGAAATCCTTCGTGATTAAAAAACCCATATTTTTTTTGTTTAGTCCCAAAAGATTTAAAAAATTTTGGGATACATGTTTTTTTTTGACGAGCAAAGATCAACCCAAACAGATTTTTGGGTTTTGAAATTCAAACCTTTTTTTTAAAACAAAAAAGGCAAATCTATTGAATGTGTTTCAATACACATGAAAGTTTACTTATATACCCAAAATATAATTTAAAAACATATGTCATTTATTACGTATGTGGTAATATGTACAGTGAAAAAAAAGATGGGAAAATTTTATTGTTTTGTAGATCCGAGGGTTCATGGATTTTTCAAAACAAAAACAAAGAAAATAAACAGTTCTTTTTTAAAAGTGATGCGAATTTATTATCAAAAATCCCAAACCTTTAAATACAGGATTCAGCACCCAAAATTCACAAAAAAATTCCAAAAGGTCCTTTACACCTTCAACAGCAATCAAAACAAAACCAGTGTTTAAAAAAACACGTAAAATAAAGACCCTTCACAAGCACAGCGAGCTAATCGCAGTCAAAAAATTCCCCACTACTCGCTGGTTTAATCCAGACCCCCCGCCGTCCCGGCGGGCATCTTTTTTATAAGGGGCGACCGAAACTTCCGAAATATAGCCCCTTGTGACATTGGGGGGAGAATCCCACTTTTCTAGAAGATTCCAGAGTCCCAACTCGCCCTTTTGGTCGCCAAGACGCCAAAAATTTTCGCCAAATGCCAAAAAGATTTAACCCGGGTTTAGGGCCCAAAATTTCGGCCTATTGGAAACGCCATTATAACGTAAGGGGGGGCATTGCTTTGGGAAAGGTTCAATTTTAACATGCGTAAACCAAAAATGAAAAAAAAAATAAATGCATTAAACACTCCAAAAACAAATTATTTACACTAATTACACAAAATTGTAACACTATTAAGATACTTTTTGTCCCTTTTTTTTTTTTTTTCCCTGTAATATTTTTTTTAAACTCTAAAAATTGAAAATTAAAAGGGGTATACATAAACAAAAATACTCAAAAATTTTGGGGAAAATTTTAATCCCTTAGTGCTTATTCATTAATTAAAAAATATTCAACTGTAAAATTAATTTTTCCATTTTTTTACTAAATATAAATAGTCAAAACGTTTTTAAAATCTTCATTAACATACAAAAAAAAAAAAGAACTTTTTGGGCATTAACTATTTTTTTTGGGAAAAAAATATTTAAACTTCGCAATCCACTGAAAACACCGTCAGTAAAAACGCAACTTCTTTTGTAAAACTATTCACCCCCCCCGTTAAAAAAACTCACCCGTGCTGTCATATATCTTGGAAAAAGGGGTTTAAAAAAAAAATTCCTTTATAAAGGGGGCTTAATATTTGTAAAAAAAGGGTTTTTCTATGTCATTTTAAAGTGGTGGTACTTATGGGGTTGTTTTAAAATTAGGGGTTTCGGTAAAGAAAAAATTTTTAGAATAAATTTATCAATATTATACTTTTAGTGGGAAAATGAAACACACACTTATGTAATAAAAAAAGTCTGATTTCAAGAAATGAAAATGTTTTCATATAGTAATGACGATAAAAAAATAAAAAATACGCATTAAAAAAATTTTTAAAAATTTCTGTTCCAAAAAATTTTCTAACCCCCCTGAAATTAAAAAAAAATTTATGGAATGCAAAAATTTTGATTTTTAAGTATATAATTTTAACCGATTAGTTTTATTGATGAAACAGTAGAAAAAAAATGTACTTATTAAAAAAAGATTAAAAATATATGAAATTAAAATTGCTTAAAATTTTTTTATAATTATTCAAAGAAATAAAAAATTTTTTCAAAATCACAAACACGAGCTTGGGAAATTATTCAAATAATTCATGAATCAAAAATATTTCTATCAATAAAAAATCTTTTTTTTTTCTTTAAAGATAAAAGCGACCCCATCAAAACCCTTTTTTTTTCATTTCGAGACATCTCAATATGGCTGCGCGATGGTGTGCACCTTATCTGAGCCTGACTTCAAAAAAATTGTTTTCGTTATACTCCTCAAAGGGGTCTTTTTCTCAGACTTTTTTTTCCCTTGCCAAAATTCTTTCAATATTTCCCACAACTCTTTGGGGAAAAGAAAATCGTTCGGTTCTCCTTTACCAGATTGAATGCGTCTTCAAAGAATAAAAAATCCGCATACAATTTAAATTTGGTTTTTCGAATTTTCGCTCATATTGGAAAACAAAAGACTTAATATTTAAGGTCTTCGGCTATTATTTTAAAACCAAAAAAATTGTTTTTTAAATTTTTTTAATATTCGGTGTTGTAATTTATTTTTAAAGTATCATTAAAATTTATTATAAGATTACTATTTTTTTCATAAGTAAAAAAGGGGAAAGGGGGCACCTTTTTAATTTTTTTTATTAATCCACAAGTTAAAGTTAATGAAAATTAAACCTGAAAAATTTCATAAAAAAGTAAAAAAAAATTTTTTAAATGTATTTCATACACGTTTTCTTTCCTTATAAAATTGACGTATTTTTTAAATATTGTACTGAATAAAAATATTGCTTAAGGTATATCTACGTTCGGAAACGTGATTTTAAAATACTGCATAAATGGGTAATATTCAAGCTATTTAGTGTCACTTAGAGTAGAACACAAGTTTAAATGGTAATAAGGACAATATGACAATAAAAATTATTTAAATGCAAAGTTTTGGAAAAAAATTGACTTAGAATTACCTATTTTCAAAACGTTCTCCTTTTATAAAAAATGCTTCTATAATAATAATATTTTGTGTGTGTGTGTGTGTGCTTATGTAACGTAAAGAATTCTCCAGAGGGCCTGGACTAGGATTTCTGAGTTACTAACAATTGGAATAATTATCGGCATTTTTTTCTTAAAATTTCTCCCCTCTGTTGTACTAAAATATTGATAAATCCACTTTCAGTTATATATTTAAATATTTTAGTTCAATTTTTACAAGGGCTGGATATATACAGGCAAAAATTTTTATTATAGAAATATTTTCCACAAAAGGAGCATGTTTGGATAATAGGTCATTCTATGGGCATTTTTTTTTTCAAAAAATTGTCAATTAATTTTTTTTTATAATAATATTCTTAAAACAATTTTATATACATTTTTTTAATTTAAGTGACACTAAATATATAAACAGTATCCCTTTATACGCTTTTGGGAAAAAACCCGATTCCGTCGTAGTGGATACCTT
>BMAV01003498.1:0-30368 GCA_019973955.1 Trichonephila inaurata madagascariensis
TTCATTAATAAAGCCGGTCGGCCCTCTTATCTGTGGCGTAAAAAACCAATCTACCAATATGTTTCCGGTTCCTCACGTGGCATGAACCCACCTAACACACAGTGGAAAAAGACCTAATGTGGGTTCCCCCAAGAAATTTTTCATATTTTGCTATAATTAACGTTGACGTTATAAACTCATAAGAAAAATTAATAAAATGCAAAAAACAAAAAAATTAAATTTTTTTCAAATTTTTGTTTTCTAAATTGTAAACCCATTATTAAATGACTTCGATTTAAACACCCCCATGTCTTACGTAATGTAACCATATTAAAATTTTTTTTGTAAAAAAAATTTTTGAAATTCTTTTTTTGAGTTTCCCTGTGTTAAACATGATTCACATGCCTTTGATAAGCAACCCCCCCCAGTGGCGTAACTTCAACCCAACCCCCAAAAAAGCGATTCCTTAAGTATTCATTTCGAATTGAGGTCGCAATAATCTCCGTTACAACACTCCCCCTTTTTTATTGCGGTGTTACCCCTGTAAAACGTCAAATGATTTTTTGGGAAGGGGGGTGCATCGGTTAAAAATTGGGGAAAAATACAAAAAATGGGGAAAAGCACTGATCTAACGTCTTTACTAAAACCCCAAAATTGCCAATGATCTATTTATAATGTAAATAATTTCCCAGGTAAAAAAAAATTTTGGGAAAAAAAATTTCTTTAAAAACTTTCTCTGGTCACTTCAAATTTGATAAACAGTTCGCCGCCGAACCCAAAGTGGAAAGTTTTTGGGATCGTGCGGCCTTGCCCGGAGTTCGAGCCCAGTACCACTAAACACCCGCGGTGTAGGGCGGATAAACAAATTTTTCGGGGTCGGTCCCCCCGTAGGTGTGGTGTGGTAGGGGGGAGAGGGTGCCAGCTAAAAGTGTCTCCGTCACTTGACCATGGTCCAAAACTACGGGACCTCGCCAAAGGCCCTCGTGTACTAAAACTAACAGGCGACCATTAATATTATTGATTCATTCATCTGAAAACTGGTTAAAAAAAAGCCGAAGATTAAAAAATAAAAGTGGATCTTGGATAATATAGGTTGAAATAATTGTACCTTACACCAATGAGTTTTGATTTCAATCTGAACAAAAAAATTGTTAGATCGAAAAAAAAGGGGTACTTTAAAAGTAAAAAACGAACAATTGGTTAAATTTATCTTACTTCTTCCAATCAGGCTTTCTTAAAATGGACAATCAAATTTAACTAAAAAAAAAGCGGTATTTTTGAAATAAAACCACCCAAATGATATTGAAAAAAAATAAGGGGATTTAGATCCAATCAACGCTTTGTTGTACAATTTTTTAGCAATAAAATATTAAACATTTTTAAAAAAGGCGGAACTATTTAAAGAAAAAACCTAACTATGATTACGTTGTTTGAATTAGTTATGCTTTAAACCCAATCACCCTGTCCGAATTTGGAAATAAAGAAAGGGGGTACTTAAAAAGGTATTTAAATATCCCTACATTGGTAAATTTCTGGACTTTCATCCAACCCGGGGGTTACATTTGAATTGGAGCAATGAAATTTTGTTAGTGTTCTAAAGAAAGGGGGTATTTTTTTAAAAAGCAAGGGAATCTAGGGGTTAAATTTGGGAAAATTTAAATGTTTTTCTAATAGCTCTCAATTAGTATAAAAAATGCGAAATTTTAAACCCTTTAAGGGGGGAAACCCTTTAGGTGAGGGAATGCAAACCCAGGTTTTCCCCCAAATGATATTTTCCTTTCCCCAAAGGGGTTTTCTCTCTTTGGTAAAAACGGGTGTCCGAACCCGGGTCCCCCCCCGATCTTTTCTATTTTTCCCTCATTTTTGTCTTCAATTTTTTCCCTTCTTTCTTTTCCTTTTAATCACAGATTAAACGTCCCAAAAAAAATTTTAAAAGACATATTTCAATTCATTGATTATTTTTTTTATGAGAAATTATTCAATTTTTATTTAAAAAAGCACTTTTTGTATTCGTTAATTTAGTTTCTTTTTCGTAGATTTGTTTAAATATTTAGATTTTGTTGCTTTATTTATTTATTTTTTTTTTTTTTTGTCTAACACCTTGGTTTTCCACCACATATTTGCCCTGTGCGGCTCCCAAGAGGAAAATGGTGTTCTGGGGATACCTTTTGGTTTCCCTTTTGGGCCCCGTTTTCCCCTAGACGGGTGGCAGGGGAGGGCCCCCCTCAATTGGGGTTTTGGGACCCCCCGGTATCCCCGAAGAAAACTGCTTAGGGTTAATGATGCAGAAAAGGTGGCGGGTTACCGTTGGGGCCCTACTCTGATGCTGTAGTTTTTTATTCTGATGTACCCAGGGAAAGCGCCGTTCCTGGTTTTGTCAGTACACACACGCTCCCTTGTTGGGCTCCGTGGTGGGTGGGGGTGCCAGGGGAAAAAGTTGTTTTGCGCATAGAAACCCAAACGCTGTTTACGGGTAAAGGCCTTTTTTCCCAACCTTAACTTTATAAAATTCAACACATGTGAGGTTTTTTCTAATATTTTAAAAAAGATGAAATTTAAGAAATCAATTTACCATTCATGGAATCATTGGAACAGGAGGTGAACCTAAATCTGTTAAACGTTTACGATCTGGGGGTTTATTTAAGAGACCAATTCTGCAATTCAAACAAAAATCATTCCAACTTAAGCTGGTTGTTCACTTTTTAGAATTAAATATATATAATTGTTCTATGCATATATTTGCAAAATTGGTTTTAAACCAATGGTTTATGTTATCGCAAAAGTACTTCATTTTAATAAAGCCGGGTTCGGCAACCTCTTATCTGTCGCGTGCCAATCCAATCTACCAATATGATCCAGCATGCCACACAGTGGCACCTAAATTGAAAACACACACGGTGGCGGGCTTCTAATGGCGGCGTCTCCCCAAAGAATTTTTTCATATTTTGTCCTAATAATTAACGGACGACGTTATAAACTCATCTGAAAAGAGTAAAGTAAAAACAGTAATTAAAATGCAAACATGCACGAAATTTAATTCTTTCAAAATATTTTGTTTCCTGGTGTAATCAAAATTTATTCAAATGACTTCGATTTAACCTCCCATGTCTTACGTAATTGTAACCATATTAGATATTTTTGTAAAGCAACTTTCGAAATGGTCATTTTTGAGATTCCTGTGTTAAACATCGATTCACAGTGCCTTTGATAAGCAACCCTCGCCCCCAGTGGCGTAACATTGCAACCCACAACCCAAAAGCGATTCAGGCCTTAGGAAGTATTCATTTCGAATTGAGGTCGCAATAATCTCCGTTACAACACTGCCCTTTTTTATTGCGGTGTTGCCAGCTGTGCCACGAACTTTGCAATCAAATGATTGTTAATTTGAAGGGGGAAGGAGGTGAAGAAAACATCGGTTGAAAATTGGGTGTAAAATACTAAAACTGTGAAAAGCACTGATCTAACGTCATCACTAAAACACATAAGATTGCCAATCGATCTATTTATAATGTAAATAACTTCAGGTGAAAAAAGCAGATTTGGGAAAAAAAGGTCATTACAACATCCTCTGGTCACATTCATTTTAATTTGATAAACTAGTTCGGCCGCCGAAGCCAAGTGGTAAAGTTGACCCGGATCGTGGCTGGCCTTTGTCGGAGGAAGTTCGAGCCAGTACCACTAAGCACACCCGCGGTGGCCAGGGCAGGGGCATCAACAAATCTTTCGGGGAGCTCAAATGTCCTCCGGCCGGAATTTGTGGTGTGTGGTAGTTAGGAGAGGGGGTGCCAGCTCAAGTGTCATCCATGTCACTTGACCATGGTCCAAAACTACTTAGACCGTCGCCAAAGGCCCTCGTGTAGCTAACTGAACAGTGCGACATTAATATTCATTGATTCATTCATGCTGATAAACTGGTAACTCTTCAAAAGAAGGAGGTACTTAAAGTTTAAAAGTCGAAATGTGGTTGCACTGGTTAAATTAATTGTATCATGTATCTCCAATCAGCACTCTCAATAGAAGAGACCAATAACAGTTAATTAGTGCTGGCGAAAACTCGAATTAAAAAGCAAAAGTGGATCTTGGATAATATAGGTTTGACTTGTTGTACGCCGCCAGTGAAATTTTGATTTCAATCTGAACAATAAAATTGTTGAATCGACTAAAAAGGCGGTACTTTTAAAAAGTAGAGGCTGAACAATTGGTTAAGAGGTATCATTACTTTCCTTCTGATAGTGCTTTCTTCCAAAACCGGAACGTCAAAATTTAACTAAACAAAAAGGCGGTACTTTTGAAATAAAACCAATCAGAATGATATTGAAGAAATGATTTAGATCCAATCAACGCGCTTTTGTTGTACAATTTTCAGCAATAAAATAATTAAACACTTTTAAATAAGACGAACTATTAACGAAAAGCTTCAACTATGATTACGTCGTTTGAATTAGTTATGTCTTACACTTAATCACCTCTGTCGTCAGAATTTGAAATAAAGAAGGCGGTACCAAGAGAAATGATTAACTATCCTACATTGGTAAAGTACCTGAGACTTTTCATCAATCGGAGGTTACATTTTGGTGCAGCAATGAAATTTAGTTAGTGTTCTAAAGAAGGCGGTATTTTTAAAATGCAAGGGAATCTAGGGTTAAATTGGTAAAATTAAATGAATTTTTTTTCTAATCAGCTCTGCAATTAGTATTAAGAATGCGAAATTTTAAACCCTAAGGGGAATCTCCTTCTTTAGGTGAGTACGAGTGTCACAATCCCTAGGTTCTCTAGTGATATTTTCCTTTCCCCAAGGGGTTTACTCTCTTTGGTTAACACGGGTGTCACGAACCCGGGGTTCCCTAGTGATCTTTCTATAATTTCGTCCCTCATTTTTGTCATTCAATTTTTCCTTTCTTTCATTTCCCGTCTAGATCACAGATTACAACGTCAAAACCATAGACAAAAACTGTGAAATGAACATATTTCATTTCATTGATTATTTTTTCTTATGAGAAATTATTCACAATTTATTATTAACATATTTTAGCTTACTTTTTGTATCGCGTTAATTTAGTTTCTTTTTCGTGCTGTTTTAAATATTTGGAATTTTGTTGCTTTATTTGTTATTTTTTTGTCTAACAGATTTGGTTTTTCCGACCCACATATCTGCCACATATGTGCGACTTCCCGTAAGGAGGAAAATGGTGTTCTGGGGATCTCTTTGCGTTCCCTTTGGCCCACACTGCTGTGGAGCGGGTGGCAAGTGAACTCGCTCCGTCAATTGGCACAGTGGTACACCTCTCTTCGGTATCCCCGAAGATAAACTGCTGTAGGGTTAATGATGCAGAACGGGGTGGCGGGTTACTCGTTGGATCCTACTCTGATGCTGTAGCTTTATATTCTGATGTACTCCAGAAAAGCGCCGTTCCTGGTTTTTGATCGAATGACAAGCACCTGCTGCACTCCCTTGTTGGACTCCGTGGTGGGTGAAGGCATGCCAGGAAAAGCGTTTTTGCGCCTTATGAATCCAAAAGCCAGCTGTTCACGGGTAAAGGCCTTGTTTTACCCAACCTTAACCTTGATCAATTGCAACACATGTGAGATTTTTGCTAATATTTTTAGAAAACGATGAAATGTCTAAGAAATCACCATTTACCATTCATAGAGCAATCATTGGAGCAGGAGGTGAACCTAAATCTGTTAAACGTTTACGATCTGGGGATTTATTTATTGAGACCAATTCTGCAATTCAAACAAAGTCATTCCTACTGGCCAAGACTTTTCTTGATTTACCTGTTAATGTAAGTCCACATAAATCCCTCCATACTTCTCGCGGTATCTGAATCTGACGTGTTGATCGCACCTGAAGCAGAAATCCTCGATGGATTTTCTGATCAGGGTATGATTCAGGTCAGAAGAATAACAATAAAAAAAGATAATTCAGTCATTCCAACAATACATTTAATTTTAACTTTTAACAGCCCTACTATACCCAAAACTATAAAACTGGATATTTAAACTGTAAACTCCGTCCTTATAACCCGAATCATTTGCGTTTTTTTGATGTTTAGTCGGTACACCCTATACCGATAATGTTAAATTGAGCGATTTTAGGAACCTGTTTCTCAGAAACTGTTAAATATAAAAACTTCACATTTTATCTGTATATTAATTAGGCTTTTTTATTTAAATAATGGTAAAATGTTTGAAATATATATTGTCTACTTTTTCAAAAAAATTTATCGTTAAAGTATCACTGAAATTTTTGTAAATTATCATTTTTTTTACAATAACTGCTTTTCAGCAAAATATTTTAGGAAACTCTCCAAAAAAGTAGCTCCATTATATATAGTTATATATCATTTATGTGCAGTAAAAATTGCAAATACTTTCATTCAGTATTTTCTTTGAAAAAGGTACACGCAGTTTGAAAACAATCATTTTGAGAAAATTGCATTTTTAGTGTAAAAAGGCACTTCATCACAAAATAATGGTGTATGTATTTGCCCTATTTTACTACACATTAGTATCTTCTTAATTTTTAAGCATAAAATGAGGAACAAAAAGGGTCTTAAAATGTTCGAAAATACATATCGATATATAGTATTTTCAGTTTTATTCAACCTTATGAAATTTTTTAGCCTGTTTTATCAATTTTCACAAATTATCTAACAATCTGTGAAGGATTTTTAACTTCGATGCATTACAAATATCCAATTTGACCTTATAACATCATAAATATAATGTTAACATGTATCAATATGTAAAAGTCATGATTTGGGAATATGTGATTTTACGACGTTGCGAAAAGTTTCATTACGGATTTGTATATATATAAGTTCCCATGCAAACACAATTTCTTAAAGGTTCAAAATTTAAAATTTTCACTAAACTGTACAAGAGATTTCTAAAAAAGTCAAAAATAAAACTGTTTTTATGTTTTTAAACATTAAATTTGTGTATTTTTATGCATGTAACTATCTTCTCGCAACGACAAACAGCATTACACATCTGAGTCATAATTAGCTACCATTTATTGTAATACCTTTGAATATTAAAGATTAAAAATTTCTCTTAACAATAAATAAACATTAATATTTGCAATGAATTGAAATATTTAAAATATATTGTTTATTTTCCCCAAAATACTTGTAACATAAAAATATCACTATGAATTTTAAAAAATTGACATTTTTTTGTCACGATATATGGACTCCAGTCAAATATTTTAAGAAAATCTCCAAAAAACTCACATATTAAATATATAGTTACATATCAGTAACATGAGGGGAAAAATTCATGTACATTCATGCATTATATTCTACGAAAAAGATAAATGCAGTTTTAAAAACATCATTTTTGAGAAGATTGAATTTTTATAAAGGGTCACAACTTTTGTCACACACACAAATAATGTATTCAACATGTATTTGTCCTATTTTGATAAACATTAACATCTTTTACAATTTATTTTTCATAAAATAGTTAACAAGAGTTTGCGTGCATTTTTGGCCTTTAACGAAGATATTTACTACTATTAATATATCATTTTTCTCAAATTTTATATTATTTTTTTGAAGAATTTGTAACTTTTCATGTATTACTAATATCAGAATTTAAAAAATAAAAGCACAGCATCATAAATATAATGTGAAAATGTATCAATATGGTTTGGTATGAATTTGAGATGGTATATAAAATACCTGATTATATGACATTTTCTAAGTTTTCGTAATGATTTTGTAAAATTATTATTGGTTTTGTTGTTGCAGACAGTTTCTAAGTTTTAAACTTCAAAAGTTACTCTAAACTGGACAAATGATTTCTAAAACAGCCAAAATAAAACTGTTTTTATGTTTTTAAACATGAAAGTATAAACATGAATTTTTAAGTATGTAACAAGCTTCTCGCAAAGACAATATGTTAAACATCACATTTGATGTATCATCTCATATCTTTATCTCAGAAACTATTACACATAAAGACTCAAGATTTTGACTATATGTATTAATTATACATTTATATTTATACTGAAGTGAAATTTTTTAAATATACTAATTAGTTATTTCAAAAACAAACTTTTAGTTGAGCAAGCAAATATGATTATTATGAATTTATTGAAAATTGTCATTTTTTGTTATGATATCTGCTTAAGAAAATTTCAAAAATGTCACTTCAGTATACACAATTGCATTTAAGAAACAAAGTACATGCATACAGTAAATTAACACAATATTTTAAAAAAAACATTAAGAAAACTATTTTTATAAAAAATCTTACCTTGTAAAAGTATTATCCTATTTATTTTCCATCATATATTATCATCATTATGCTTTATGCAGTTATAAATTTGAGATTCATTACGTATATATTTTTCACCTGGTCACATTTAGTAATTAGTAATAATATCTAATTAAAAATAAATTTAAACTAAATAAACGACCTAAATTTCAGTAAAAAATGACTACAGTTAAGTATAACATTTACTAAAACCCCCATGAAAATCTGAAATTGCCTACAAAGGTAGTTAGCAAATCTAACAGTTGCAGTTATTCAGTTATTTAAAGTTAATTTGGGTATTAAAAAATAAAAATTAATCAAGGCCTTGCAACTTTTTCCCAGTTTTAAAAAGACCATGTTTACATTTCTATCTGTCAAAATGGACGTGATAAATCAGCTGATTATTTTTAAAAATCATTTTTAAAATACTTCTGGTACATATAATATAGCTTGTATGTTATCATTTGGAAAAAATATTTGTTTGGAAATTTTAGAAATATCAAAACTCAAATCGATTTCCAGGTTTTACCCATTGACTGCTCTTAAGTGTCAGGTTCGGACACTCTCCAAACGCCTGCCGTTTACAGTATTAGGTGTTCTAGATATTGCATCTATTGTACATGCTTATGCTCAGATTGCAATCTGGAGCAGAAATGCGTCGGTGTTCGCAGCCCCTCATTCGCACCGGTTCAAACTATGCCCCAAATGGAAACTAGAGAAGAGATCCAAACAATTAAAAAACCAACAAAAAACATATCCTATGCTGAAGCCCGAAATTTATAACCCCACAGCCATCTCAAACCTATGCTCCAAGTTGCTAATCCATAAATATTTAATATAATTCCTCACAAACAGATGAAACCATTACAAAAGAAAGATTGTTACCTTTAAAATTACTACAACCATTAATATCCGTTCCGAAACCAACTATATCTTCCTCAGTCCCTGCACTTACTAAATCGTCTACACCAACTCAGGCGCACACAAGTCTTACCATCCACGTCTTCTGTCACAGTTACATCGTCTTCTAAATCTCAACGACCTCTATTCCTTTAATAGATACTGTTCCCACCACATCTAATAGTTTATCTAAATCTACTGCATCTTCTTCATCTAATAAAACACTGTCTTCATCAATGTATGAATGTTTACACACCTTTTACCAGCTGAAATAGGTCCTGTTATTGAATATATATTATCAATACCATACCTTCTGCACCCCAGACTGCAAAACAAACTTCAAAAAATCGTAGAAAAAAAACGCCCTGACAGAAATATTACCCCCAAAATAGAAATACAATTAACACCACACGAACCCAGAAAAAGCACACCTTTGCAGGATACATCAGCCAAGGACATGATTGTATATAATGTTGAAAAAGAGGCGGAAACGCCGAAAAAGAAAAAGGATGAATATTACTTGGAAAAATGGTGGCAAGACGAGGCTTGGAGAAGTGAGCCATATTTGCACACTATAAATCCAACCCGTCTTACAATCAGTCAGAGATAGTTTTTTACCCTCTACTGTTAAAACATTTTGCAACGAACTGGATTGAATTTTTATAACAATTTTAACATGTCTGTCATATCTTAATTTAAATTTTTCATAATGTCTTTCTATGTTTTAAGCCTATCCGTTATTTTAAGATCTTGTTTGACATGGTGGGGGTATTTCAGTATTTGCTTATATTTTTTTATTCAAATAATTGCGACTCATATTCAATGGGAGTATTTTGTATGATCCGTTGGAAGCTGAACAAAAATGCTATACTCATTTTGGTTAGGATGGTTATCAACGTTGTTATATACGCACATTGGTGTGTACTTTGTGTTGACTTCCTGTCCCAATCTGAAAGATGTCCTCATGTCATTTTTTATTTTCTTAGCTCATTTTTTATAGAAATCAGGTTTTTGCCCAGTTAATTTCATAGAGGCATTTAACATTAACATTCATTGTTTAGAGCAGGAGTCGTCAACCTTTAAAATGTATCGTGCCAAACCTATTTGGTATTTACCGTAGCCGAGCTTGGTGTAGGTATCCGGATGGCTTGCCTTGTCACGAGTTCGACCCAGTACCACTAAAGACCCGCCGTGTGGGACAGCGATGCACGCGTTAAATCTGTCGAGAACTAAAACGTCGCACTCCCACGTTGGTGTGGTGTGGTGGTTAGGAGAGAGGGGGGTGCCAACTCGGGTGTCGTCCACGTCATGACCATGATTCAAAATTACGTGTTCCGTCGCCAAAAGCCCTCGTTGGCCCAGCTGAATAGTGCGACGTTAACTCTTCAATCAATCAACCAAACTTATCTGCCAACAGGATTCAGCGCGTGCCGCATAGTAAAATACTATTTTAAACAATGGAGTATATTCACAGACAGTCGGCGCCAAGTGGTGATACGTGATTCCTTTGGTAACAATTACGTTCTTATTTTTTAACAGGGTATAACCTATATGCAAGTTGTTGACATTCTTTTGGTTTAATTTTATTTAATTAAAAACATATGATATCATTGTATTTTTTGTATTATTTTAGTATATATATTTGTTAGGAAATAAAATCTTAACAACTCTTTTATGTAATTTTTGTTATATTCTAATTTATTTATCTAATTAAGTAAAATTGCTGCTTCGACTAATATTAGCTGGTATATTTATAAAGGCTGGATCATAGCATTTATTAACCCGCTGTCACTCGCGCCTGTTTTTGCTACCGTCGTTACTCGCGGGGTGTGAAAGAGGCTGCCCAAACTTTTAACTGCGTGTGTTAATAATGAGAAAATAAAAATTAAGTCATTGTTATAATACATATTTATATAAAAAGTACAAGACACGTTTTTTGTATTAAGCAAAATAAATTTATTAAATTTATTTCATACAAATGAGACTAACATTAATTAAACTAAACATACAAAATTTTTCATTTTAAACACATAGTACATATTTTTCATAAACCAGTATAAAACGTATATATACCAGTAACAAAAATACTTAATAATTAATGAGATATGATTGTAGAAAGTAGAAAAATAATATTTTAATCATTTTTCCATACATTCAGAGCAGACTGAATACATATGTTCAACTTCTCGCCTTGAGGGAGTTCTCGAGCCCCCAGATAAACTTTTGAAGATCATTACATTCCAATCGTTTGAGAAAAGAAGGACTGCATCAGGCCTGAAGGGTTCAATGACCTAAAAATGGGCAGCTACAGAAAAAATTGTGGTTCTGCGCATTATTTTTGATGGGAGGATTTTCTTGTTGCTGGGGATTCGGCCTGGAAACACCCGCGCGGTGATCCGCAGGTTAATAGTGATAAGATTTTTACTTAGATATGGCTGTAGTTATTTTTTAGTTCTTATTAATTTAGTAGTTATTTGATATATAGTGTTAGCATATGCAGAATGGTTGACGGTATAGAGATAAAACTACTTTTTCTAAAACCATGACTATCGAATGACAGGTATCATTTCCTTAAAAAGAGCTCACACCTATTATTATACAATACAGTGTTGGTTAGGTGTGAATAATATAAAAAATGTCTGTTTGTAATTTTAATAATTGAATTCAAGGTCAAGCGAAAATATCCATTCGAGTAATACTAGATTATAATTTGTGGGAGGAATATTACAAAAAAATAAAAAAATGTTTCTTTGATTTTATCTTTCCCCATCAATTTTCTAAGTATTTATATTATTCATTACTGTTAAAATTAATGTCATTTCTTTCTTTAAGAGTAAAAAATAAAATATTCTTAAGAATGAAACCATTACAAAAGGGAGACAATTTTTAGAAATGATTACATTTAATTTGATGATATATTATCATATTTTTTGGTATATATCAAAGGATTATAAAAAGTTTATTTCTTGAGAAACCTGTGTATATAGAACGTGGATTATATGAAAGTCTTAGATAAATGAAGAGAATTATCTTTTGATAAAAGTGTATTTTTTTTTTTATCATTTTTTTTTGTTTGAAATCTCAGTGGCTAGAAGTAAGTATTTGTTTATCCATGATTTAACTATTCTCCTTTTTGCACAAAATCCTTAAAGTAGGTTTAATTCCTGAAAACTCAGTATTATGCATGTAAAGATAATTAAGGATGAATATATGATTCATATATATGTCTCCTTGACGAAAATGATTTTTTACAACTTCATGGTGTAAGAATTTGTAATAGTATGACACCAATGTGGACATTAAATACACTATATGAAACATTATAAGTGTCAGACTTTTGAAATAATCCTGTAATTTTGTTTGATTCATCAATACAATAGGAAGTTCTTAAATTTTTTCCTTTGTACTTATATGCTACTAGCTGGTAAACCTGTTCTTCACACAGGTGTGAATTTATATATATAAATAATGTTATGCATGCATTTTCTCTTTTTTCCTTCAGTTCTTCAGCATTTAGAAATGGAAAATAACAATTTTCTAAAAAATATAATATTATATTTACTCAAATGTACATATATACTTGCTTTTAATGTGATGTGTATGGTAACAAATCAGATGCTTGTTTTCTAATTTTAGATAATTAAATGCTGAAGTACCTATGTTAACTACTCTGAAGACGTGTACAAATGCAAGAGTGAAGGGATTCACTAAACATTATATGTTCTCCAATATAACTTAATATAAAATAAACAAAAGTTTACTTTTGGAGGCATATTTACATTGAATGGCCAAAGGCTACATCTATCAAAATCCTTTTGAGAAGAGATTTCATTTGTCTTACATTGTGAAAACATTATTCAAGAAGTGACGGTAAAATACATAAAAAAATCCCCACACGCCATCATGCTTTCAAAGACACTTAGATTTTCTTACCGGGACGGTAAAAATGATTTTTCCCTACATTTCTCCTTTCTTTTTACTGATCAGGAACCCCATTTCAGCAAAATAAGACATTTCACAAAGTAAATTTAAAAAAATAAGAACAAAATAATCGTAGCATTAGTGGTAAACAAATGACGTTATATTCGTTGCACAAAAGGAATCACGTGATTGTGAGGGTTACAATTTAGTCGGTGATTCCGCGATAATGCATGCTGAAACTAGAATAGAGGTGAATTAAATAGGGTACAGTTTTAATACCTGTTAATTTTGCATCATTTTAAAAATATTTCTTGGCGCAAAATAAGCAGCATAAATATAACTTTCTTTCTTCAACATAAGTAAAAAAAATTAGGTTTGAATAAGATGTCTGTGGGGTAAACAGCACGGATAATCGATTTTGAGTGTTTTATATTTCTAAAATCTCCAAATCAGAAAATTTCCAATGATACAACATACAAGCCATTATATGAATTAGAAGTATTTTTTAAAATGATGTTTTAAAAATTATCAGCTGATGAACCACGCCCATTTTGACGGATAGAAAGGCAAATAATGTCTATTTAAGTATGAGGAAAATTTGCAGCGCCTCCATTTTACTTTATTCATACGCAAATAACTTTAGACATTTTTTTAATGATGCATTCAAAACTTGCATTACGGTTATTTCCAAATACTTACTTTTGAAAGTAACATATTTTTTTATAAAATTTCTATTTTCAAAATTTTATATTTTAAAATTCTGTGTAAATTTACTATATGCATGTACTTTATGTTGTTTCTTAAAGAAGGGTATGTACACTAAAGTGACATTTTGGAATATTCTTAAAACATTTAAATAGAAAAGCGAATTACAAGGTTCAATAAATTTCTAATAATAGTTGCTTAGTTAACTAAAAGTTTGTCTTTGAAATAACTAATTATATATTTTTAAAAAAAATTCATTTCAGTGTAAATATAAATAAAAAATTATACAATAAAGATCTTGAGTCTTTATATTTAATAGTTTCTGAGAAAAAGGTATGATACGATACATCAAATGTGATGTTTTGTGTATTAGCGAGAAGCTTGCTACATACATAAAAATTCATAAATTTTATGTTTAAAAACATAAAAACAGTTTTATATTGGCTGTTTTAGAAATCATTTGTCCAGGTTCGAGTAACTTTTGAAGTTTAAAATTTAGAAACTGTCGGCAAAAAAAAAACTAATGATATTTTTTACGAAAGCCAAACGAAAACTTGAGTAATGTATAATCAGATATTTTTAAATACCATCTGAAATTCATATCAAAATCATATTGATATATTTTCACATTATATTTATGATATTTTATGTTCCAATGTAATATTTGTCATGCATAAAAGCTACAAATTCTTTAAAATTGATACATAATTAGAGACAATTGCTGTAATACTAGAAGTTATCTCGTTATAAAACACTAAAAATTGTTGTTCAGGTCAATTTAAGACTTTTTTTCTTACTATTTTATGCAAAGTCCAGAATACATAAATATCTTAAAAATATGATACTTATGAAATTTGGTTGCAAGCTTCTCAATGATTTGGGCAGTAAGACAGTGCAAGAAAAAAAAATCACTTTTTTAAAAAAATTCTAGGTAATGGGCCTGAATTTTAACATTATATGATGTTAATATCCAGTTATCTAAATTGGCTGGGATATTTTGTTGTGATTACCGCCTTCTATTTAAGCCCCAAGCAACAGAGCTTCAGTTTTATGATCGATCATATTCTTAGCACTGAAAATAGTTTAAAATATGTGATGCATTGCAAATTTCTGATTTCGGACGATAGGTAGTCCCATTCAGGGCAAATTATCGTTTAAAGAAGACATCATGGAATGATGTCTGGGTATTTAACCGAAGCTTGCAGATTTTCCACATTTAAAACAAATAGAGAATGCTTGTTAGAAATTACAGTAATTGGAAAAGTAATGCATTGCTCTGATGTAAGAAAAGAAAACAGTTTTAATAGATGTTATCAAGTGTCTACTGCACTTCGGTACAAAACTGCAGCAGTACAGAGTGCGGTCAGTTCGTTTGGAGTGTGACCACTTCGAAAACCTACCGGTTGCTTATTAAGTCTTCTCAAATTTTTCACCCCTACTGGACATTGCTTCAAAACACACCACTCTCACCTCCTGACCCTCCTTACCCTTTCAGTGAGCTACGTGGGTGTAGTGATGCAGCCTTGTTTAACTGTATTTTCGACGAAAACATTTTTTAAATTCACTTTTCCTTAAGTCTTCTCTTTTACGAAAGAGTTCATGAGTTTATGCATAAGTCGCCGATTTTGTCAAAATGAAAAACTGTAACCACTCATATTTGGAAACCGAATATAACATTTATAACCGAATATACTTTGATTATGCAACATTTAAGATAGGATTGGGTTGAAAAATTGACTTCAATGATAAATGGTAGAGACCTTTTATTAAAATATTCTCAAACCCTTAATTTGGCAAGTGCGTGTGTAAAGGCTACATATTGCAAGTTTTATGAAATAACTTATTTTTTAATGGTAGATGAAAGTTTTAATGAATATAATTCATGCATAATTGTGAATATTTATCATTTAGTGATTATTGTGACAATTGCTTTCGTAATTATTTATTGATCAAAGGGGAATAAAATCTTTCTTTAAAAATGCAGAAAAATTACTACCATAAAATTACTTACCACTGTATTTTGTTCAACAAACGTAATAAAATTGTTCTGATTTTAAAAATGGCTATGAATGATTTTTCGGCAACTTCACTTGTTATAAAAGGCATTATACATGTATGCCGAATTGCGTAAACTACAGTATAAACACTTACCGAAATAACTTGATATAATTTAACTATGAAGTGTATCTTTTAGTTAATTTGGGGAAAAAGAATCCACATTATTTTTTTTGTCGATTTTTTTTACTGATCGATGTCCTATAAAGAATCTATTAAACAATATCAGAATTATAATCCTTGGAACGGTGAAAGTTTTACTTAAAAAATTCTTTTGCTGTTTTATGCTTATTCTAATCAATTGTGAGAAATATGTGAAAGGTATTAAAATTGGATGTTAACAAAGAGAAAATTCGGCATATATTTAACAGGTTCCTTTCATAAAGGAGAAAATGCATGCTAGACGGCAGACATTGTGAATGGTGTTTATGTTCACCGGACTGGGAGAGCACATAAAATGTCTATAAAATCATATAAATGATTGAAGTTGACCAGCATGTTAGTAGTCGTAGCATCCCGAAAAATTTACTGATCGACCACTTTTAAACCATTTAAACAAAAGGGGATTCAGATAGAAACTTGATATTCGGGGGACACATAAATTAACTCGAAAACATGACGGACTGAATTTCCATCTGCGAAGCTTTGGCCAACGAAAGAAATCGATCCATCTCTTAAGCGGATGGTGTTTCTTAAAAGACACTGGTCATATATGAAATGAAAGTGTGCGTGGTCAAATCGTGGTAAAACACCTCGAATGGTTTCCAAGCCAAGAAGATACTGCTGTGCATCTTTTGGGACTGGGAAGGTATAATTTATTATTAGTTGTTTCCATATGGCCAGGCACAGATATCTACTTTCAACAAATGAAACACTTGAAGCTAGATAGTGATCATAAAATGCCATAATTGACCAATAGGAAAAGTGCTGTGTTCTATAATGACAACACCAGGCCACACACTTCTATAAATATTCGCAAGAAACTCTTTGAGCTTTGTTGGGGAATTTGGATGTTAGTAGGACGATATATAGTACGAAGCGGCTCCCAAGATAATACAGTTTTAAAAAGACCTTAGTATGAAGAAATTTGTGACAAGAAACGATTAAGAAACTCCATTACTAGAGGTTTTCCCCAATTGGGCAAACACTTCTAGGAGAGAGCATTGTGATACTACTTTTATAATTACAACAAATTTTAGAACAAATTGTTGCATATTTGGCCAAAATTGCTAATCTGAAACATTTTAAGTAAAGTCACTAAGCTAACGTAAAATTAACAGATCC
The DNA here is from genome assembly GCA_019973955.1 of Trichonephila inaurata madagascariensis. Classification (NCBI taxonomy): domain Eukaryota; kingdom Metazoa; phylum Arthropoda; class Arachnida; order Araneae; family Nephilidae; genus Trichonephila; species Trichonephila inaurata. The sequence goes on from BMAV01003498.1 coordinate 17,110, forward strand.
CCCGAACTCAATCAAATTTCATTGGATAAGAAAAAATGTACACGTTAACCCGACAGTTCTCGCTGAGGGTAAAAATGCCAAAGTTACTGGAACCACTACCAGCTCTCAAAGCATCCAAAGATAAAGGCAAAAGCTTTTCTTATTTTAGAATCACTACTAGATAATTATTTCTTTAATGAATCAATTTTTCTCTTTCTAATTTTAATTTCTCCCTTTTAGTATTTTTTACTCAATAGTTTTCTCATCTCAATAGTTAAATTTCTTCTCTGATAAGTGTAGTCTCCGCAATCTTACTCTACAACCAAACGCAATGCTCAATCCCATTAGCCGGAACCATCTACCTCATTCATCCTTGCCTTAATGAAGCCACTCCTCCTACAACAAGCCAAGCTAACAACAGCAGCAATATCGTAGAAATTTTTATTCAAATTATAATCAACTGTGATTAAAGCCTTTCTTCAAATGCAGATAATTTCCTACCAAATCCCGAAAAATCTAATTGATTTTCAGAATTACTATATTTGAAGCTCTCAAGGTATAGGTTTATTTAAATAATGTATAAAAACCACCTCCCTCTTGTTTTTAATGTAGGTTACAAAAATATGAGCTGAATTTATTTTTACCATATACATAACTTATGCAGACAAATAATAATTTGCTTTTCGTTTTTTTCCATCAACATGCAGCATGTGACATTTTCATCTTTAAATGTATTAAATCCTCTCTCTACCACATAAAATTCCGTATTCGATACTAAATCCAATAATTTACGTCTTTTAGTGTGATGCTTTGTATCACACACAACTCTGAAATTCTCCTTAAATATAAAATCAGGATCCCCCATACAACGAAAGAATGAAAAATTAGCTCGTACTTGTTTTTTGATATAAGAATGAATAAAGTTGTTAATTAAGTTATAATAATTTTAGATTTGAAAGATTGACTCGAATCATTTTTCACACATTGCTGAGGTATTTGTGTAAGAACTTGAATGTTTGCATATTTTTTTCGTATTTATACGAATCTACACCGTTGATTGTATTTTTGTAAAATTTTCAGAGCTACGCTGGTGATTCGAGGCAGCCATAATCATATTTTATATAAAAAAAAAATTTTTAATTTATTTTTCAAAAATTTTTCCCTAAGTCTTCTCGTTTACAGAAGAGTTAATGAGTTTATTCTTAAAGTCGACAACTATGCAAAGATGGTAAACTGTAACCAATCATGTTTTGAAAATGAATATAGCATTTGTCAACATATTTTGTTGATGCAACATTTAAGGAAGGACTTGTTTGAAATTGACTTCAAAGATAAATGGACGATAGATTGTATTTAAAAATTCTCAAACATTAAATTTGACAGGTTCATGTGTAACGGCTATATGCTGCAATTTTAATGAATATAACTTATTTTTTAATTGCAGGTGAATTTTTGAAGAATATAATTCATACATGATTGCCATGATTTATCATTTAATTTTGAGAGTGACAATTGCTTTCGAAAATATTTATTGAATTTATAATAAACTGTGATTAAAGCCTTTCTTCAAATACAGACAATTTACTACCAAAATGTTACTTAACACTGTAATTTGTTCAACAAATGTAACCTATATTGTTCTGATTTTAAGGACTTTTATATGTTAAGAACCTTAGGTCTAGGTTTGTTAAAAAAGGCATTATACATATATGCCTAATTGCTTACAGAAAAGTATACACATTTTCTGTGTGAATTAGCTTAATATAATCTGACAGTAAAATGTTTCTCTATATTAAGTTAAGGAAAAGGAATCAATTACTTTTCAGTAGACGGCTGTACTGATCGATATCTGGTAAAATATCGTTTAAACAATATAAGATTTAAAATCATTAGAAAGTGAAATTTGGCTCAGGTATTTTATTTCATCAAAAAATTGTTAAAAAATTGAAAGGGTTGTTATATTGGATGTAAACAAAGAGAGAACATTTGGTACAATTAACAGTTTTCTTCGATGAAAGCGAAAGTACACGCCAGGCGGATGAAATTGTGAATGGAGTTTTTTGTCCAGTTACAGTGACAGCATCAAAATATTTATAAAATGACAAAAATCATCGAAGTTGGCTGACGGTTTAGTAGTCGTAGCTTCACTCATGATCTAAAGATCGACCACTAAAGAATTTTAATCCATTTGCACAAAGCTGAAACCAGAGAGAAACTCCATGTTTGGTTGCCCCACACTTGTTAACGGAAAAATATCATGGATCGAATTTCCATCTGTAAAGCTTTGCCCGTTTGGAGTGAATCTGACCATTTTTTAAGGGGTTGGTGACTCGTAATAAGAATCGGGTCACGTACAACAAGAATGCATGCGTGGTCAAAGCGCGGTGAAGCAACTCAAACAGGAAGGTTTTATTGTGCATTTTTTGGGACTGGGAAATATTAACTTATTGTTAGTTGTTTCCATATAGCCAGACACTAAATCCAAATCTCTATTATGAACAAATGATAGGTTTGAAGCTAGCAATTGATCTGAAATGGCCATAATTGGCCAACAGGAGATGTGTGATGTTCAATCAGAACTATGCCAGGCCACATACGTCAATCGTAACTTGCCAAAAACTCTTTGCGCTTGGTTGGGAAGTATTGATGCATCACCATATAGTACGGAACGCACCAAGATATTACAATTTTAAAAATTCCTTAGTAATAAGAAATTGGCATCAAGAGACGACTAAGAAAATTCTTTACTAGGGTTTTTCACCAATAGGGCTGAACACTTCAATTAGAGAGGCATTATAATGCTACTTTAAAATGACAAAAATTATAGAACAAATAGGTGCATATTTGACCAAATTGGTAATCGGAAACATTTTAAGTAAAATCAACGGATTTCTTTCTTCCGGACCCATTGTAAAATCATTGGATTAGAAAGAAATGTCCCGGCTGTTCTCGCTGACTGTATATCATACCCACTGACTAACTTTTATCAATGGTCCTTCTAAACCGTTTTTTTTTTTTTTAAAAAGAATAGTTTCTCGTGTAGCTGACTTTAAAGTCATATCCTTTGAGGTGTCTTAGCTTGTAAGCAAAATCTAAATCTATATTTTTGGATACCGTCGCTTCGGGTATGTCCTAGCTTACGCATGAATTGCCCTTACAGTTCTGAATACACCAACATGCTTTAAAATCTTTCTTTTGCTATGGCTTTTCATTGTAGTTATGATGAAGAAATACGATATTTAAGTTAATTTAATAGATACAATATTTAATAGGAAGTATTACAGTATTTTCGGATGAAGAAAGTTGGTTGGTGGGGATGATGTGATTGAATCAAATGATAAAAAGTGTAATAGTAGGTATGATTTCTATGTTGAAATCAATCCACATTTTGAAGAGGAAGACACTTTTGAAAATAAATGTTTGTAGGCAGAGACGAAGAAACATTTTGGATATGCGTAATTTTAAAGTAGACAACTGGTATATATATTGTATCCTCTATCAGATGAAATTTGAAGAAAACAATAACTATTGTTGAAACAATAAGATAAAATTAAAAAGAAATTCCAAAATTTTAGAAATTCACAGGAAAGTGTAGTTAGCTTTTATAGGTTGGTTTTAAAAGGTACAACAATTGCTTCATATACACCTAAGAATAATTGGAATTTCCTTCTACTTTAATTAATACAATACATACAATAAATACATCAAATACAATAAATTCAATACAGTTCCATCCACATCAGTTTGAGTTGAAATCCGAAAAAATACTTTTCCATAATTTAACTGAGTGAACAATATCGTTGATGATAAACTGACTACATCAAATTCAAAGGTTAGGAAATGTAATCATTAGACACTCTACGACAATAGTTATTGTGATTGAACTTTGCGGTATGAAATAAGGCAAATTCTTTTTTTGTTCTCAGAACCCTCCTACTAAACATCAAACTAGGCACAGATTTATGAAGTATTTGAATTTAGATTTATAGAAGAATGTAGAAACCATCAAGTAATGCTTACACGAGTTCTTTTTTTTTTTTTAATAAAATAAGATCCATTTAAAACATCGCACTCATTTGGATAAGGAGGTGTGTAGAAACGATGCACCGAATGCATAATAAATAGAAAAGAAGAACTAAATTTCTAACTGAAAAGTATAATAAACATGCTGAATTTTCTGCTTTCTTCTTTTTTGACCTTTGTATGCAAACTGTATGGTAAAAACAGAATGTAAACTCCCTTGGGTATGAGTTTTCCTGCCCGTGAAATTCCGCTCGTATCCTGGATGTGATGAATGTCATGTTAACATCTATGATAAATGTATTATATATTAATTTAGAACAATTTCCTACACAGACAAGCATCGAAGCATTACTTCAGTGTCCGGGAAACATCTTACCACTCTGAATTGATCGTAACCTATGATGTATTCCATCATGCAGTGCTTTTAGGCTTTTTTCAGCAGTGTTTGTTTTCCTGAAATTGTGGAGGTAGGTATGGCTGTGAATGAATATCTGGGCATTTTTAATAGAGTAAGCTTGAGACAGACAAAGTTGAGATAAAAGACTGGAAGGGACAAAAGCTGTTCGCAAATTTGAAGACTTTTTGCCTCGAGAAAATTGATCAGTGTAGCCCAGAGTTTCAGAAACTCTGGGTCACGCAAGGGCTATAATAACTCTTCGAGAGGGCAGAAGAATATTAAAAAGACGAAAATAGAAGATTATTTTAAAATATATATATTAATTTACTATAAGTAAATGAACAAAATACATTCTGAGAAAGACGTAATAAAAAATTATAAAAACCCATTTACATTGATGTAATTCACTTATAAATGTATCAGTATTGTAAAATGTATTTTATAATTAAGTTAACAATATTCAGTTAAGGACAACATTAATAATTACCAATTATCCCATGAGTTACCATATATAAAATTATATACAAAAATTAACACTTGTCTTGATAATTTGTGTGGTTTATAATTAATTCATTAACTGCTGATCAGAAATTACATAATTCGCTAACCTATAACACCGTTTACCGCGTAGGCGAGCGTATGGATTGTATTGGGGGAAAAGAAAGGAATCCATTAGCAAAAATCCTCTGAAATGATTAAATCCTTCGCAAACACTGTCCATGTCATTTTATTGCATTACAAGGTGTTCAGATTAACATTATGGATAGCACTGCACAGAAAAGATCGTTCTTAGAAAAAACGAATATATACGTCCGGAGATGAGAGAGACGTTCAAATACACCGATGAGAATTAAAATGTTAAAGTCGTGTTGTAGATTTATTGTCAAAGTATTGTATTACTGAATTAAATGCATTGTTATTGTATGGAGGGGGAACAATGAAAATGATCATTGATCATTGGTCGTAAATATTGATAGTTTAAGAAGGCCTAATGTAGCCCAGTGCAGGCGACCACAGCATGTCGAGAGAGATGAGTCCACTTACAAACTTACGCTGGATGAAGGAAGGGGGTCAGTGCCCAGTAGTAGTTACGATAAAAGAAACTATAGTATCATGTTTAATACATTTCCATTTAATGTAAGTTAACTTTTATTTTTCTGGAATTTTAAAGATAATTTAACGCTTTTTTTAATAAATCGTATCAAAAAACGCGAAACGAATATTGACCCCAATATAGGGGCGATTAAGTGCAAATTTTATCCTGTCATGAGTACTCTCAAACACATGCATGCTAATAAATAAACGCTGCTTTAAATCCCTCCAAGAAACATCTTTCCATGGTGATATTTTTACCAATGCATTTGACATTTGCAGCTTTCAACAAATTCTAATAATTTTCGTTGATTCTTAAAACAACTGTAAAGGAAAACCAATTTCTAACATAAGTAAGTATCAGATGTAAAATTTAAAAAATGTATACACAAGTACCAGGAACAGTATTAAGAGTTAATTACAAAAAAAATGTATAGGGGAAAACATTCTGCGTACATCTCATACTTTTAATAATACACATTCAAAATTATGAAAATTCACAATTGTCCTTTCAAAGAGCTGCGGATTGCCGACGTCTGAACCAAAGGTTTTATTCTCCAACTCGTAACCTGTGTTCCATTTCTTCGATCTCTGTTGTTGCTGCTAATGCCACCTATCAGAAAATGTCAGATCGAGGTCCACGAAATTCATTATGGCAAAGGGCTAACTAGATCGTACATCTGTAGTCAGATTTAGCTTTGAGCACCATACAGGTGACAGTGCGATTTGGCTCGTTTCCAACTCAATTTTGAGGGCCGACTTTTGGGGGTTGTCAGGGTCCTTCTACCTCTCATCCCTTTCTACCAACCTCACGAGATTACTGATGTTCGACGGCTCTTTTAGAGTACCCCCTGACATGAAGGAACTATACATTTTAGAACATCCGCATCCCTTTCTTAGGTTTCGAACCCAGCCTACGGCGCTGCATTCAGCGTTGCTAACCACTGTACCGCATACGATACGTGCGAAATCGGAGTCGCCAACCTGGCGTGTTATCTTGAAGTTGGCTATTGTTGTGATAATGCATAAGTACCGAAATAATTAAAATATTTCAGTGGAAATGCCTTTTGAACATCTTTTAATTTCTGTGACACTGAAGGCTTCTTCCTTCTCTGAAAAATTCTTTGTGTAGATGGTCGTTTGGAAAAACAGAACTTTGTAGGAACTGTATTTGGTTTTAATGCCCTTCTGTTGGTGAAAGTCAGATAGATAAATCATGCTTCTTCAAAATGAGCATAGCATACTGATGGATAGTTAGATGCTTTGAAATTTGTTCGACCTACGTTTTGTATCCCTTTTTTATCATAAATATGGATTCTTCAGTAAAAACTGAAAAATACTTATCATCCTACAGTCATTATGGCAATTTAATACACTATAGTATTTCATTTTGTTATATGATAGTAAATACAAATCCTAAAATCCCGCCAAAATACACAGTCGAATTAAAAACGGGACTATATGTTTAGCGTCCTATCATGTGATTATGACGTCAAATGTATCGAGTCTATTCTTAACACGTGAATAAACTATGAAAGTAATATAAAAATTTCTTTAAATATTTGTTGAATTTGCAGAAATACTTTTGAAAATTTCTATGGAAACATTGTAAAATCATCTATTCAACAGAGTATTTTTCTTTGTCCCAATTAAATTTGTTCAGGTGTTGTTTACGTTTGACTTAAACCTATATCATTTGTAGAGCAGGCCACAATAGCCGAGTAGTAATCGAACGGACGAAGTCCTATTATGCGTCGTCGAGATGTGAAATCGAGTACTAGAGTACTATCAAAGTTCCCCATTGGCGTAGGTAAACGTTTCGGGACTTCGTACACACTTGGCCGCAACACTTGGATGAACTTTAAAAATGAGAGGTCCATTACTAAAACCCTTTGAGTTACTTAAGAGTGTGGCGTACACTTAAATCAACAAAGCAAAAATGCGATTGTAGAAGGAACACATGTACTACCCGATATCTTGAAAGCGAAAAATTTGAGTTTTCTCGTATAGATGGTAAAATTGAAAACCCTCTTTTTAAAAGGGCTTAAGCATGCTAAATTTGTTTAGGCTTAACCCAACGTTTCTGAAAGCTGTGAAGCGTGTCCCCTAAGGGGGCAAGGGAGTATTCAAAATTAGAAATCAAAAGATTATTTAAAATAATATTAATTTACTAAAAGAAATTAAAAATTTTCTGACATTATAAAATATAACACACATTTGTACTGATATAATACTCTGGTAAACGTATCAGAACTACACATTGCATTTTGTAACAAACTAGGCATTACCCGACCACTACGCTGGGTATTTCTTGATGATATATGAATATAAACCTTTTTTATATATTTATAATTATTGATTTATTAATATTAGAATTTATTGTTTTGAAAATTATTCTTAAAGTATTTTTTAAATTCTTGATTTAAAAAAGACAGGACTCCTAATATGAATTTTGAAAGTTGAAGTAGAATTGCCTAAATTACTTTCTCGTAACCCTCTCCCAAGTGGATTTTCACAAAATCAATTTTTAATGCATCTTTACTCAATAAAATATGCATGCTTGCCGAATTTCAAGTCTAAGGCCACTAGATCAAAAACGGAATGTTTTATCGATAAGACCCAACAACCACCTTTGAGAGTTTATTTCTGATAGCCTCTTTAAACAAAACAATTAATTCAATTGCGGAGACATACATACCAAATTTCATTACTGTAATTCTAATAGTGTGAAAACGGGTATTTTTTTAACAATACGCCTCTAAAGACTCCCGCTTTCTCATAGGAGTCAATTCCGTAAAATTCTTTCTTAGTGAATTTCTATTCAACAAAAATAACATGCATACTAAATTTCATAACGATAAATAGAGGTTCGATAACGAATTTTTTTAAATATCCCAGAAATTCTTCCTCAAACATTAGAAATAATTTTGCATTAACTCTATCCTTAGCAAATATATCTTTGAAAAAAAAATGTCAACAAAATTATAAGTCTGAACATCTGAAAGTTCAAAAACCGGTAATATTTATTGTAACGCACCCTAAAAACTCTCGCAACGACTTTTCGGTCGATTTTCGAAATATTATTTGTGGTTTATCTCTAATCCATGAAATAAATACATCAACTAAAATTCCAGCATGTAGGTCTAATAGACTGTAATAACGGCATCTAAATCGTAACACATTAACGCCGAAGAGAAATAATATACTTCGAAGAGATATTATGTAAAGAAACAGTGTGTCTCAATACGCCAAAATTCTTTCTATAATAGAGAGAAGAGGTGACATTTTTTCCTTCACTAAATATGATAATACATAAATACTAACTTAATTTATTGGAAGGGGTGACTTTTTATGGTGTTTATTAAAAAAATTAAAAGTTGTATGAAAATGTGGTTTAACAGAGTCAACAGCAAAATTCGGAAACGTATCTGTTGATTCATGTGCTTATAAATATTTTTTATTAATTTAATTTAAGAATAAAAAAATAATTTAATTATGACTGAAGTTAAAACCTAAACTCCGAATATAAATATTTTAAAAATTTAATAGTTATCAGACATGAAATTTGGTAACAAGCTTCTCAATGAAAAGGGCAACAAAAAAGTGCAAAAAAAATCACTTTTTTCGAAATTTTTAGCTATAATGTGTAGCATTATCATAACAAATTAACATAATTCATGGAAGGGGTGACTTTTTATAGTGTTTATTAAAAAATTAAAATTGTACGAAGAAACGTCGTTTAAAAGATCAAAGCTAAAATTCGGAAACTTTATCTTGATTCATGTGCTTAAAAATATTTTTTATTAATTTAATTTAAGAAAAAAAAAATAATTTAATTATGACTGAAGTTAAAACCTAAGCTCAGAATATAAATATTTTAAAAATTTAATAGTTATCAAACATGAAATTTGGTAACATGCTTCTCAATGAAATGGGCAACAAAAAAGTGAAAAAAAAAAAATTCCCTTTTTTCGAAATTTTTAGGTAATGTGCAGCATTATCATAACAAGTTAACATAATTCATGAAATGGGTGACTTTTTATAGTGTTTATTAAAAAAAATATTAAAAGTGATATGAGAACGTCGTTTAAAAGAATCAACAGTAAAATTCAGAAACGAATCTGTTGATTCATGTGCTGAAAAATATTTTTCATTCATTTAATTTAAGAATGAAAAAATACTTTTTAATTCTAACTGAAGCCAAAAACTAAGTTTACAATACTTCAAATGTCTTAAGAACTAAATTGTTGTGAGACATGAAATTTGGTAGCAAGCTTCTCAATGATATAAGCCACCAAAAAGTGAAAAAAAAAAAAGTCTAAATTTGAAAGTTGTATGTAATGTGTGGCATTAAATACACAGCTGTCCACCGTAGATGCAAAACCAAGACAAGAAATAGCTCAACAAAATTTTTTTTTTATATAACATGTTATATATAGCCAAGTATCAAATAATTAAATTTATAGACTTCTATGAAGTGTGGTTCCTGCCAGAATCAGTAGCCAGACTTGTCGCCATTGTTGGAGATCACCGCTGCCACGCGCCTCGTGATTGAATCAAGGAGACTTTGGATGGGTTCTTGGGGTGCAGCAGACCAAGCAGCTTCCACACGTTGCCAAAGTTTAACTGGTGTGGCAGCTGGGGGTGTAATCTGGGTCAATCGTTGAGCAACCATGGACCACATGTTTTCTATCGGTGAAAGATCCAGACAGTGAGCTGGCCAGGGAAACAATTCAATCTGGTGATTGACGAAGAACCTTTGGACGATGCGTGCCACGTGTAGTCGCGCATTATCCTGTTGAAATATGGCTGTGGCCAAGCCTTGAAGGCAACGAAAGACAACTGGCTCTAACACCTCGGACATGTAACGATTGGATGTTTAAAGTACCGGCAATGCGTACAGGGGAGGCAGAGAGTATCAACCCCTTCATATACCCGGTGCAGGACCAGTATAGCGATGCATAACGCAGCTGTTCAGCATCTTCTCTCGTCAGTAAAGATAACTTCATTCCATTCTGCCGCCCATATCCTTCTTTCAACGCACCATTGGCGGCGGAGATGTCTGTGGTTCTGCGTCAAGGGTAGACCAAGCAATGGACGTCTTACGGACAGACCATTCTGCTGTAAACGGCGTCGAATGGTACGAGCAGACACCGAATGATGCGTTGCAGACTCAATGTGCTGTGATATGTTTCTTAATGTGACTGAGCGATCCGTCACTGCCATGCGCACAATTTGCCTATCTTTACGTGGAGCGGAGCACTGAAGTGGATGCGATCGACCACGTCGGTCGGTCGTACCCTCCGGCATCCAATGGTCACATATCCGCATTACAGTTGTTTGGTTTCGTCCAACATGACTACCGATTTCCTCCCTGAAAGATAATCCACAATCTTGGTAGGCCACTATCCTTCCTCTGTCGAACTCAGATACTTGATCAAAAGCTGTTCGCTGTTTCTTACGAGACATATAATTGATGGTGTTTTTTTTTGGAAAAAACACAATTTCCGAACTTGAAATCGTCGAAACCTCCAAGACTTACATAGCGATTTGAGGTGGCGCCACATGCGCGTGTGATGTGTTTGTGCGCTTAAATTCTAATCATTTGCATATCTCACCTTCGCTAATGCATGTTTTAAATTTCATGTTATTTGCATGCTTCCTTCAGGGTGTTGCTTTTACGTGGCCAGCAGTGTATATTCAAATATTTTCCATGTCTGAATTTTAACATTACATGATGTTAATATTCAGGCATTTAAATTCGCAGGAATATTTTTTTGTGATTAGCACCTCCTGTTCTACAGAGCAGCATCAGAGTTTCAGTTTTATGATCGAGAATATTCTTACCACTAGAAAATGCTTATAATATGTAATACATTGCAATTTTCTCATTTTGGACGACACAGGTAGTTTATTAAACGGCAAATCATCGTCTAATGAAGACGTCATGGAATAATGTCTGAGTACTTAATAAAAGCTTGCAGGTTTTCCTCATTTAAAACAAATGGGGAATGCTTCTTAGAGATTACGGTAATTTGAGAAGTAATGTATTAATCAAGTGTTTCTCAAACTGTGGGGCGCGCCCCCCTATGGGGGCGCGATAATCCTGCAAGGGGGGCGCGAGCATATTGAAAATAAAAGGTTTAAAAAAATAATTTTTTCGAATGAAGTAAAACAAAATGTTTTCTGACATAATAAGAAATACACATTTGCACTGATATAATTTATTTTTATCATCTGGTGATCCTCAAAAATAAAAGATTCCACTTCAAACGGTCATTAGCTATCTTTGATTCTATAACCAAATAATAAAAGACATCTTGTTTGCTTTACTGTAAGCCCACGATGAGAGATTTTTTATTACGTTTCTTTTAACCCCTAAATTACTACTTTTGATTATCATATATTTGACCTTCAAACCTGTGTGTTTCACTCCGTCTTTTTTTCTTTTAGGAAAGTTGTAAATAATATTTTTCTGTTGCTTTTTCCCCATATGAATGAGTTTTATGATATATGGATAAGCATATTGAGCACTCTGTAGGATTATTTGGCCAAGATTTCTTATGAGTATTCTGAAACATATAATGCATAATGAAAAACGTTTTACACAATTATTTTTAGAACATGCTGTCTTTCCCCATGAACAATTTTGTGGTTTTGATTTCTGTGTTGTACGACTTATTATGGTTTATAAATGTAAATGAGCAGAATATAAAAAAAATGGGCATGGGCATCTGTGTTTTATTAAAGGGAAATTGAAACTGATCAAGCAATTGGAGAACCTGATGAAATAATGCATATTAATCAAGATAAAAAGAAATATGCGATAAGTGATAAAAAAAGAAACGTTTGAGTTAAATTGAAATTTTCAAATGCTGCCTAAAAAACTCTGTGAAGAAAACTATGAAGCCATAAATGTAGCACTTCCCCTTTTCAAAAGACACAAGGAAGAAAAAAATTCAAAATTTTTTTGTGATCCTCAAACGTTAACAAAACTGCAATTCGTGAACAAAATATGACGTTTTTTAGGAAAGTAACCCTCCTGTATTCTTGGAAAAATTTTTGGGTTTATTCCTTTTTTGGACACGCAATTTGGGAAAATTTTTTTTAGTTTTATTGGGTTTTTTTCAAATTATTAAAAAAAAATTGAAAAGTCCTTGAAAGAGGTAAGTATATTTTTCTTTAATAAATTATGCAGGAATTGAGGTTTTTATCTGTGTAGTAAAATAATTATAAAATAAATTATGTCTTAAAAAAAACTCTAAAAAAAACGTTTTTATAGTGCATCGAATAAAAAATAAAAAAAATAAAAAAATATATTTCTTAAAAAATAAACAAACAAAAATTTTAAAATTTTCTTGTTAATCAAGCATAATTATGATCGTATTGTAGCCCAAAAATGCATTACTATTGCTTTCAATACATTATTATTTGGGGGGGCGCGATAAAAATTGTGATTGAAAATTGGGTCGCCAGTAGTGAAAGTTTGAGAACCACTGTATTAATCAATTTGAAAGGAGTTTTAATAGATGTTATCAAGGCCCACACTTCGGGATAAAAATCGTACTACCGGTGCGGGAGTTCGTAGGAGGGTGACCACTTTGAAATCCCGCTGGTTACTTTTTCACCTTAAATGTTTCACCCTATTGGGTTTGCTTCACAACACACCACCCCACCTCCACCCCCCTTTTCCCCCAAGTAGAAGGAAGATTCTTTCTTTACTGGACTCCAAAATATCGGAAACCCAAATTCTCCATTTAATCCCCCC
>BMAV01003499.1:0-42965 GCA_019973955.1 Trichonephila inaurata madagascariensis
TTCTTTCGCTTTAAATGTATGCATGGAATCGTAAAAGCATTTTTAGTATTGTTGACAAATTCATGACTCCGAAAATTTTTTTGAAACTCTTTTTTTTAAAGACCCCATCCCAAATGAAAGTCTTTGTTCACTTATAAAATTTGTATCTTTTTTTGATTAATACTGTTTTAAAAAACCCTTTATTAAAAAATGTTTCTAAGACCAAAAAAAGTCACAAAATATTAACAATTTTTGACCCCAAATTTAGGGAATACCTTGGTTTTTACATTTTTTTGTTTTTAAAGTTGTTTAAAAGCCAAAAAAAACAGTAAAAGTCAGTCATTTCAAGAAACATTCAAATGAAAAAAAAGAAACAAAATTTTTATTAAACCCTAACTTTTGCTTTTAAAGCTGAATTATTTTTGCTGAAATGTCTGACTGTTATAACTTTTAATTCATCGAAAGTTTGGGTTTTTTTATTTTTTTCCCAAAATTTTCTGTTTTTTCAAACGTTTTATTATTTAACCAATTTTTAAAAACGTTTTAAACTTTTTACCGTTATTTTTTGAGGGAAAACACTATTTCACACGATAGAAAATTCGTTGTATTTAAGAGTAAAAATATAGCAATGCGGTTCCCAAAGTAAAAAAAGCTACAACTATTCACTTCCTTTTTTCCTAATTCTGATCAAAATAAATTTTTTTTATTAATTTAAACTATTTGATAAGGCTGAAAAGTAGCATGTGTGTTTTGTTTTATTTTGGGGGGGGCGTGACAGTCAGATGTTTTGGGTTTGACAAATGTAAACAATTTTTAAAAAAAAATTTTAAAAAAATATTTTAATTTCAGCTAGAGCAAAATTTAAATTTCATTAGAAAGAAAAAAAGAATGGTATTTTATTTTCAATCAAAAATTAAAATCATTTTTAATTGATTTTCTGAAGTGACCCCTTTTAAATTTCATTTACTATTTAACTTTCAAATTAATAATGAATATAGTTATCTCGCAGAGTTTTATGGATTTTAATTATCATTTTTTTTTTGTTAAAAATTGTTTAGGTAGAAAAATATGAGGCTTTTTTAACAATAATTGTTTAAAATATCAAAATTAAATATGATGAACATGGTTATATATACATTCAATAAGAAAAAAAAAACGACGCTCCAAGAAAGAGTTACCCAATTGTAATAAAATTCTCTGGATGAAAGACGTTTGTACCGAACATGCAAATGATTAAAATTTGATGCCCAATGGTAGTTGGGTTTAAAATCGGAAGAAACTAGCAGGTGTCTATAAGAAGCAATTTCAATGTGATGGTCAAAATTTCTGTTGCACTGTGGTTTAGGGGTACCTTCAACGAGAAAAAACCTTGCCGTAGGCTTCGGCTCATTAAAAGGGAACATCAAAGTTTAAAATATCGACTTTGGGTTGGAGCGGGTGGGCAAACGGAGAACCTCTCATATGGGTCAAAGCGATGCGGCTATTAGAAGATGCTGGCAAGAATGGGTGGACGGTGGCTAATTTCAGCGTCATCATGGTAACGGTCTACGTAAGGCTACAGCAGATCAAGAGGTCAGATCAGCTGTCACAGAGCTTGATTCATCGTTATCAACCATCAGACGTGCTACCCACAACCAGTGTCCAACGTGACCATTCCCAAACGACTGAAAGAGCGAAATTTACACTCGTACCGACCACTATGCAACCTGCCTTTCACTCCAGCACACAGTCCAGCCAGATTACAGAGGTGCTTGACTCGATCAAGTTGGAATTAGGCTGACTAGGGACTTATATTGTTTAGCGACGAATCCCACTTCCATCGGTGTCCTGACAATCATCGAAGAGTGTCTGGAGACATCTAGGACAGCGTCCCAATCCTGCTTTCACTATTGCACGCCTCACAGCCCTCAACCAGGAGTTATGATCTGGAGTGTCATTTCTTTTGACAGCTGGGCCCCTTTGGGCATTATTAGAGGTCCACTTGCAGCACATCGGTACATCGACGACATTCTGAGAAATGTTTTACTACCGTTCCTTTTACGATACCCTGGCCTTATTTTCAGCAAGATAATTAAACCACATACGGTTCGCGTTTCTATGAACTGTCTTACAGCTAGTCAACACTCCTTTGACCAGCCAGATCTCCAGATATCTCTCCAATCTAGCTTGTCTGAGATATGAAGGGAAGGAGATTGCGTCTGCCGGGGAATGTTGATCTCCTGTCCCTAAAATTGGAGCAAATTTGGCGAGAAATACCGCAGGAGACCACATCATAGTATCTTATCACTCTATGTCACTTCATAAGGCTGCTTGCATTCAGGCTAGATGTGGGTCAACACCTTATTGTGCTTGTTAATCTGTAACTATGTAACTCTGAAATAAATCATTCAATTTTTTCTGAAATTTCAATCATTTTCTATTCTGTACATAACCCTTTCTACCCACCAATTTTCGTCTCTATCGAACAACTCGTTCTTGGTGCGATTTTTTTTTTTTTCGTTATAGAGTGTATTAATGCAAAACATCTTAGAAATATAATAATAATCAAAAAAAAAGTTTCAAAATTCTTTTAAAATTCCAAGGATTTTCCTTTTTTTTTTTTTTTAAAATTTTACTTTAAAAAACATTATTTTTGTTTTAAATATTTATATTTAATGCTATTATATTTCAAGTATTTGTTATGCAAGTATTAAGATTCCAATGCACATTTCGAAGGGATTTCATAGTCGATGGACACAATAACTTTGTTGAAATGCTTTCAAATAATTTATCTTAAAATTGAATTTAAATTCCAACCGACCAATTCTTATCGCACCCAATCATTCAGCACTCTAAACTTTACTTTGTTAATGGCGTATTAAATGTAAATCAACATCACAGAATGGATAGATATTTCATAATGTCCAATCAAAAGGAGGCTGTGTCACGAAAGGGGGGGGGAAAAGGATAAAACGACGCTATAAACAAACCTCATCAGAACTTTTTTATTCACCCCTTTTTGGACCCAAAAAAAAGAACTCTCATTCTGCGTTGAGTTTTCCACCCAACCTTTTTTTTTGCATCATTTTAAAGGAATGCTGAAAAAAAGGTTGTTGTTTTAAAGGAAAGGGAATCAGTCTCTTACCATCCCCCCCGGGTTGGTTTTTTGTTTCTCTTGTTCTTGCCTCTTGAGGCTTATCGTGAGATGTTATTAACGACTGAAGTGACAAATGGTGACAATACTGTCTCAAAATATATTATCTTATCAGTCTTAAAAACAGAGAGATAAAATAAAAACACTTTGAAAAGAACATTTCTTTTTTCAATGTTATCTTTCTAACAAGAAACAGAAAATAGTTACATTTGAGGGAATAGTTTTCCATTTCAACCAGTTTAATTGTTCAGTCTAATTAAGTTAAGCTTTATACATTTAAATATCTCATTATAAGTATATATTTGCATATAAACAATTCTAAAATTTATAGTACAATTAAAAAATTCAGCAAATGTATGCTTGATATAACAACCAATTTTCCTTTTCAAGTATTTGCAAAACCAAATATAATAATAGTAAATTACTAATACATTTTTTGTTCACTTAAGCATATTTGATCTCCATTTAAGCTACTTAATAGACCAGACATCTAAAAGCAACCCGAAATCCTGATTCTTTGAGCTTAAATCTAAAAATAGTTTGTTGGTTGTTGTTATTTTCAATTTCTACTATTAGCTCACACTCTCTTTTTTATTTATTTATTTATCTTGGTGGAATTTTCAATTGTTAATAAAATATATTTTAAAGCGCTCAGTTGAGCTAAAATTTTATATACTTTTTTATTTTGGATCACAATACAATAATTTAATTATAATTAATAAAAATTAATTGATTAAAACAAATAATTTAAGGAATTACAAAAACAGCCACGTTGGCGACTTAGCGACCATTTTAGCGACTTGTGTCAAGTCTTGTGAAAAAATTTATTTCTCACGTTTCAAAGCATTCAGTTAAACTGAAATTTTACGTAAACAATGGTTTTGGATGACAATTCGATACTTTAATGATAATTAATAAAAATTAATTACCGCTTAATGTTGTGATTCTGTCATATGTATATATATATTTATATTAATTGTAACTATTTAATAAAAATAGGTAAAATAAAATTTTTCTTTGTTGATCTAAGTTGGAATTCCCTTAAAAAAATATTGTTTTTTTGTGTTACTTGTTTACTTGAAAGACAGATTAATCAATAGGATTGCCATACTTAAAAATAAAATGAAATTAACACATCATACTGTAAAAGTTAGTAAATTTTACTAAAAAACTATGCTTGAATTCAACACTACTTATCTATGAGGGGAGCATTATTGATACTTTAAACAAATTAATTTTTTTCCTGAACAACAGTTTTAAATAAAAAATTTATAGATAAAATTAAAAACCCCTCTCCATGACACACCGTATTTATTCGAATCTAAGCCTCCAATCGATTCTAAGCCGCAGTCAAAATTCTCAAAACTTTTTTTGTGAAAAAATGTTTTCCTTGATTCTAAGCCGCTCTTCAAGTCCTCTACGCGTTTTTGGAAAAAAAAAAAATTTTGAAAAGATTTTTTTTTTTTTCGATACCCAAAAATTTAAAATCTTTTTATGAGAAATAATAAAAATTTAAAAATTTTTTTTATGAGGGATTAAAAATTTTCAAATGCATACAGGATTTACTCTAACCGTCAGTATCATGTTTCGAAAATGAATCGTCACTTTTCCATTGTCACAGTTGACTTCAGTGTTGTTGACAGCGTCGCCATTTTCCCCCGCTATGTCGTCTTCCATGACATCTAATGCATTTTTTATACAAATTTTTTTTTAAAATAATGTATTATAGAATAATGTGAGATAAGTATTAGAATGTTGAGCATTTATAAGCAAAAATTATGTCGCTTTTTCTTCGCCATCCCCGTATATTTGTTTCCCCTTCTAAAATTTTTGGGGGTCGCTTTCTTTTTTTTTCGGTTTCTTTCTTTATACAAATTTGCCTTCTTCTTCAAACTTGCGTCATAGTGAAGAAGTCTTGATGCTATTACCGATATCTTTTCTGTTTAGGTTATTAAAAGGAAACTTGCAGAAAAAAAAATCCTAAATACGAGCAGACAATGATGTTTAGGTTATACTGAATACTGGAGAAAAACTGAAGAATGGGATAAGTCACCGATGCAAGTGGCCAGAATGGATGATTGTGTTTTTCCTCTTGAAAGGGGTGAAAACTCAATTTCCCCTTTCCAATAAATGTTATATCTTCGATTCTAATGTCTGAATTACTTTTATAACAATATCTTAAATTCCATTAAAAATAATTGTCATACAGAAAATTTGTATAAATTTTTTTAAATTTTTTTTATTTCCCAATTTTAGCTATGACTATTGGGTTAAAACCCTTTTCCCTTAAGGTTTTCCGGGGGCTACTTGCGACAACTTTTTTTTTTTTAAAAAGGGAATATGGGGATTTTTTTGATTTTTAGATTTATTTAGTACATTTTAAAAAAAAAATCTAAAATTAAGAAAGAAAAAAAAATTATTACTGCTAAAATTTGGGTAAAAAAAGACAAAAAAAATTTTAAACGGGGGCCCTTTGGAAAATAGTAAAAATGAACAAAGTCTTAATTTTTTAATTTTGATGTATTAATTTTCTATTCCTTTTTTAAATGACCTTCAGGATAAAGAATTTTTTAATTTTTTCAAAATCTAGAGCACTTTATCTGAGATTATATGAAATTGCTTTAAAAACTGTGATTATATTCAAAAAGGGAAACTGTTTTTTTTGAAATAAAACAAGCGATTAAAAAATTAGGTTTAAAAAACCTTTGTTGTTATACAGAACATACCAAAAAGTTCGGAATTATTTTAAAAAATTTTGAAAACCCCTTGTCCCATTTGATTTTAAAAAAAAACCCTTTCGGTAAAACGCATTTTAAAGTTTGACATCTTTGTAAAGTTATGGTTTCCCTTTTACGAAAACATTTTTCTTTTTGTTCAACGAAAGAAAAAAAAAACTTGGTATTTTTTATAAAGCAATAAGATTACCTGTAAAATAAAATTATAAAACAGAAAGAAATTTTTTTAAAAAAAAACTATTTTAGGTAGTCCGATACCAACTAAATTTAACAATTTTGAAGGTGTTTATATTATGATAATCTCGTATTATGAAGAAACCAGGACGTATGTAATTAATCATTGCACAATATGCAGAAATATAGTGAATAGAAGCGTAGATGATAATTTTCAGATGTAGGGAAATTTCAGGAAAGCGATACGTGATAATTCAGAAGTTGTTGAGAAACATATTGAGAGAATAAGGAAAGAGATTGTTAGGGAAAGGGTTTTGTTAAATAGTCTGAATGCCCTCTTGGTATATTTGAACACATTCCAATGTAGAGCACAGAGAATTTTGGTTGAAGATTACGTGACAAGTCTGACAAAGCAGTCTGGGTTAGGTTAGGGAAAACGATGCAAAGGTATAATGTTTTTTGTGTGTTAGTTGTAACTGGATAAATAATGTATAAATCTATTTGCATATAAATTGTTTTAGGATCCTTCAAATTCTTACAGATATTCAACATCATAATGCACTATTAGTTTGATACAAATGGATATTGATTTTACCAAGAAAAAAAATTAGCTTTCATTCAGGTGTGTTTTAGTTGTTTTGTCTACTATTGAAAACTGCAATCAAAATAATTTCTAACATTTAGCTGATGACTTTATTGTAGAAAAGAATAAACTACAAATTCCTCGCAAAATTTCAGAAAGATGCTAACTTCATTCACATTGTGTAAAGTTTCTAGGAATATTTTGAAGCAAGTAAGAAAATTAAGGGATTAGTTGTTGTAAATTATATCATTATATATATATATACATAGAGAGAGAGAGAGGGCCGAATGTTACAGACTTTGAGGGTACGTATAGGACTTTGTAACAATCATTTATTATATAGGAATGAATGGGTGCAAGTGACGCGGTGAGGCACAAACAAGAAAAGTAAGAGATGAAAGGAAAGACAAAGTGTTTATTGAAAATGTCGTTGACAAGTGTAATGTTTACAGTAACTGTTCATAACTATTCAGGACATGAGCTTTTAACTCCAGCTGCAGTGCAAATTGCTGTACCACCCACTGGCAGTCGAAGATAGTCTGCCGGATTCAAAACTTGTTCTCGCTGAAAATGGAAGAGGTGTAAGAAACTTTCGTTTAACGCTCTACAAACGGTCTGATGATTCACACATACGTGATGGGCAACAGCTCGTGTATTTAACACTGGACTATCAGCCACAACGTTCAAGACGCTTTCTTCCGCGCTTGGACTGGGTACAGCCCTTCATCTACCAGAATCATGTCTGGTGATGTGGAACGAGCATGTTTCATGAATTTGACGATGTAACCGCAGCAAAATTCTATGTTCTGGCATTCTTCGATCAGGAAACTGCTAGTGATATATTCGTAGCACAGCTCTTTTGTTACCATTTGCACGGCCGCACATGTAATGCATGCCTGCATTTTGAGGAATGTGTAAAGTATCTCATCGTAGACGTCAGCACATTGTGAATGGGGCTCTTCCCTACTGAGATGCATCATGTTGAATGGGGGCTAGACATCTACTGCCCCCTACCAGAAACGTAACCAACCGTTGACTCAATTTCTCTTTTTCATTCTAGCTTTGCATTTTATATCGAAATAAATAAGTATTTAATTTTTTATACTTCTATTTCATTGATTTTAGAATTATTATGTAGTCGTACTTTAAAATATACCTGGGAAAGATATTGCTTCCTAGGCAGATACCCAAAAGAAGGACAAGAAGTGGATGCACAAAGCTTTTCGTGGGTTCTTCTCTCTCCCCTCACATCAAACGATAACCAATCAACCCGAATCAATGCGAATCTGACTGCCCCAGATTTGACTTCGTAATTTCCCTCTCATATAATCTTAGGACCACTTCCTGCCTTCATACCAGAGGAAACCTGTGAAATCCGTCATCAATATCGTTCCTGCGTGATTTAGCAGGTCTGATTTTCTTCAATTATACATCAACAGTCGGGTTCTATGGATGTTGCAAAATTTGCAAGAACAAGTGAATTTAAGAAAATAATGTGTTTATTTTCATTTTTTTTTATTAGTGATTATATTATATAAAGTTTCAGTTCAAAAACAGAGTTTAGGTGATATTGGCATGTATTATTTTATTCAATTTTAGAATTTTGAAAAATTAATCTTTACTTATAAATATTCTAATGCGAAATTGGGAGGAGAGGGTTGTATACTATTCCAAAGAATGTTTGAAACAGCTGCAAAGATTAATTTTATAAGAATTTATTTAATTTTAAGAGGAAAAAAATTAAAAATATTCATGAGAATGTTAAAATAAAACAAATCACACCAATAATGTCGATAATTTTAAAAAAATGCTTTTTATTACAACATAGATCCCAAACTTTGTTATATGTTGAATAAAACAAACAAAAAAGTAGTTGGAAAATATCTAAGGAATAATATTTTTAATAAATTAATGTGCTAAAGAATGAGACAATCCTTTTTAAGTTTATATTTAAAAAATAGTTGTTATATGCTACAATTCAATTGTATTTTTTTATTAAAACATTGGATATATTATTTGTAAAAGTAATTGCATTTTAATTTAATTACAATACATATTTATAATTTTTTACTTCTTGCCAGTCAATAACTACACTTGAGTGACCGCAGTAGCCGAGTGATCAAGGTATCAGATCGTGGCTTGTCTTGTCACGAGTTCAAACCCAGTACCACTAAAGATCCGCCAGGTAGGAAACAGATGCACGTTAAATCTGTCTAGAGCTTAAACCTTCTTCCGTTGGTGTGGTGTGTTAGTTAGGAGAAGGGGTGTCAGCTCAGGTGTCGTCCACGTCCTTTACCATGGTTCAAAATTACGTGGTCCTTCGCCAAAAGCCCTCATGTAGCTGAATAGTGCGACGTCAATATTCCCTCGATCACGCCAATCTTCATGTCTACAGTGTTTTCTTTCCCAACACCAATGCAAACGAAATTTGCGTTTAGGGCTGAACGAAGTGATTTTCTCACAGACAACCGACAAGGCATTCCCTATAAGGACAGTTATAACTTTATAGAGAATCATATAACCTAGGTCTTAAGAATTTTTAATATTTTAAATGCAGAAGAATCAATTGATAAACAAATATATCTTTTTAATAAAGAAGGTGTAGTAAGTCTCATTCGCAATTCAGAATTTACTATCGCAAATATTTTTTGTATGACATATTTGGAACATAATAAACAAACATAGATTGTTCAGCAAATTATATGTGTTTGTTATGTATGCTTGCATCTAAAGAATAAAAGAAAATGCACATAAGCTTACATTAATCTTGGTTCAGAATAACATCAATTACATTTGTACTTCCTTCTGACTAATATGATCCATATTAATAACTTGTGTTTGGTAAGTAACTATGATATATGGTAAGCAATACGAAGCGATAAGGATTCTGTAACTATTTATGTAGTGAACATCTGTCTAAGAAATAATGTGGGAATGAGAAAAATTTGTGATAAATCTAGATATTGCTAGAAATAGAGATTTTCGTGTTATATAAATGACATTCACATAACTAGTATATATGTAAGTAAATTATAAGTTATTTTGCTACAAAAGGCACGACACATTTCTTTTAAAAAACATAATAAAATGATACTACAATCAATGTATACTGCGATTAATCAATAAATTTTCATGTACACACTAAGAGTTTTGGTAAGTTAAAGTAAGGGAAGTTTATATACGGATCCACTAATCTTGGAAAAAACGCAGTTTTAGAGAAACGAATTTTTTAGTATTTTCCGTTAGTCATGCGCAATCCATTTTAATCATTTTTTTTCTTTATGGGTTGTTGTTGCTGTTCTTTTTGTGCGGGAGCGAGTTTTAAACGGAAGTTTTATTCCAAAAAAGGTAGAAAATGAATCAATAAATTTTTCAAAGTCAATATCAACATTTATTTTAAACGTTTGAGAGAACTGTAACCCTTTAACCAGTTTGCCTTTACACCGATAGGGACTGATATTTTCTTTTTTTTTTTGATTTGAGTATATTTTTAATTCTTTTAGGCATATTATTTAGTGATAGTGTTTTGATAAGTTGATGCAATTTGTCTCTAATACTGAAATGCTTTCCATCCGGAATTTTCTTCCTGGTGAATGCGAGAGTTTTTCTTTGATGAATGCATTGAGATAATGAATAAAAAAACAAACAACACTTTGCTGTGAAATGATGAATTGATTGGGAAAATAGATTCAAAAAGTCCATAACTGAATTATTCTTTAGGAATCTTTTAATACTAGCTTTTGCCGCCCGAAATTATCAAATGCGAGGGAGAGATAACACCGAAATATTTTTTTTTTTTTTGCATTTTTTCATTTTAAAATTGGAAATTTTAAAGGGGTTTTTTGCAGAAAAGAGGGACAAAATTTTCGTTTGATATTAGACTTGATCCATTGAGTGCATTATTGAAAAAATAAGTTAGACATTACAATGTACAGTTTGTTGCTAGAGAAGAACGGACAATTGAAAAGTAACGTAAAAAGAGACTAGACACCAATAAAGCTTTCAATCGTTTGAAAAAGTATAAATATGAAATTTTTTATGAGATATATAAAACATTCTTTATAACATGCAGATTGCATTTACAAAAATCAAACGTCGAAGAGTTTTTATTTTTTTCCCCGCAAATGTAATATATAAAAGAAATGTTCTAAAAAATTCAAAACATAAAATTTAAAATATTTTTTTTCTATTTTCTTATTCTATTAACTGTTAGTAATGAACAATAAAAAGAAGTGTTCCTTTGTTTGAAACTTGGGTAAAAAAAGTGACTTGTTGAAGTCGTTAAGAAAATGTGATTTTTATGCATGCTCCACATTCTTGCTGTTACCAGTTGATTTGCTGCAGCCCTCAAGTTTAAGTGTTCTGGTGCTATATGCCAAACATATCTTTAGAAAAATAATTCAATCACAAATATTTTCTGGTGTAGTTTTAGTTTTTTCTTTCCTTTCTTTTAAAAACTGAACTAAATTTGATAAAGATTACGGAAAGAAGGCAAAACCTCTCACATTAATGCTAATTGAATTTATCAAGGAAGCAATTAACGCTTAAGAACTAATGAATATGACAGATCAATAAATCACAATGCACACTTCACAAACTTCGAAGCTCTTTTTTTATAAAGGAAAAAGCTTCAATGTCTTATTTAAATAAACTTCTAGAGCCAGGCAAAGATTAAAACAATCCTTATTTAATTACTTGCTAGTCTTTCCATCTCTCTTCCTCATAATTAGTTTTGAAAATTAATTACATTTGTACTAAAAATCAAGTATTGTTCTTCCTTTTCAGTTAGTTCCTATCGTATAATATAAATTGATGTGTTGATTAGAGGTTAATTGTGTTTATAGTTGTTGGAAATACAATTATTCCAATTGTTTCATGATAAACAAAAGTTTGATTCTTAAAAACTTTAGAAGATTAAAAATACTATAATATATTGTTGAATGAGTATTAATTGAAAAACTGGTCTCATGAGTCTCATCATAAATAGTGCACATAAATAGCAGCAGAATAATTTAATCTGCAAAAAATGATTGAGAACAATGCAGTTCAGTTCGTCTAAAAGAATTTTATATTTAAAAGGAAAAAAAAAGATTGATTTTGACTTTGGACTGAGAACAATAAATATTCAATGGTAAAATAATTCCAATGCAAATTTATAAAACAGCTGTAACAGAAATCTATTGATCATTTTCTGACTAACTTCCAAAAGCCTGATGAATCATCCTATATATATGAAGATATACTCTAAATATGAAAAAAAACATGTTTTAGAAATTATTAAAAGTATTTTGCATGCTCTGACTAAATAAAATAACATTATTTTCTTAATTTCATCTATATGTTATATTGTAATTATACATGCATTGTAATTTTAATTACTGCCTTTAATTATAGGTAAAGCTTAACAAAAGAAGTCTCTCTTGCTTGTAGTACTGGCAAACCAAATTAATGACTCTAGCATGGTTTTCCTTTGCCTGTATTTCAGAAACTAATGAGATTTCTTAAGAGATTTTTCTTATTTTAGAATTAGTTTTTACAATTCTAATTAATTTATTTAGTTTCCCTAAAAAAATAATAACTTTTGCTGAAACTATTAATGAAAAATAAATAAACAAATTTTGTTCATAAACTTAAGTTTATTTGTGTAAATAAAAAATTTAAAAGAATCTTAACTTACATTATAAGTTGTGATTAATAATAATTTGAAACAAATTTGACGAATTTGAAAGAGAGTGCATCTGTTTTCTTTTAAAATATCTGAAGAATCATTCTCTTATGGGCTTGCAATAGATTTTTTAATGTGATAGTTCGTCAAATGTTGGAGATTATTCATCTTTTACATCCAAACAGCTCAAAATCTATTGACAAAGAGCTTCATATATGATTAAGTGACTAGGGTGACACTTGAGTTGACATCCACTCAGAAAACTGCTATGTCACGTTAAAGCAAGAGCATTAAATTTTGATATCGTTCATCAGTCCCTTTACACGGTGGACACTTCATGGCAATAAGATTCGAAGCCACGACGCAGCGAACAGACGGCATCTTTGCGCTTTTGTGCGGGAAAAAAACATTTATCTACAAATCAGCCTTGATTCTTATTCAGAGTTTTGCAGTAGTTTGGGCTCTGAATTAATTCAGAACATATTTAGGTTCACTTCCGATTAAAGTTATTACAGATCACGTTGCATTAACGCGTTTAACACATGGGAAAAATTTGTCGAGTAGAATGATCCGATGGGTATTAAAATTAGCAGAATTTAATCTAGAATGGGAACATCGTCCTGGAACTCAAAATGCAGAGCCGACGTTTTGTTAAGGAAACCGGTTTAAAGTATAATAGGAGAGAAAGTTATATATAATTGTGCAATAATCAGAGATTTGGTACTTACGTCACGAGAAAAGTTAATCGAAGAGCAAAGAAAGACCCGAAATTAGGTCATATCTATAAATATTTAGAAAACCCAGAAGATAGCTCAGTTAATGCGACAATATGTGAGAATCGGTCCCGCTATTTAAGATTAATTGAGGTGTTGTTTTATGCGAAATATGCAACGTCACTAGGTGAAATGCGAGTATACATTCCAAAGTCTTTAAAGAATGAAATACTGAGAGAATTTCCCGATAAGCCCCAAGTTGGGTGCCAATGTGATGTTCTCCCCCTCGGGTGTCCTTCTGTTTGATTATCAGCGTGAGCTAGAGGTGTAGGAACAAATAGAGAACTAGAAGTTTCCATTTTCTTAATATGGCTTTATTAAGAACTTAAACTTAAACGTCTAACAGATTAGATAATAATAATATATTGTGTGGTTTGTCATTGTGGATTCTCTCACATATATTATTATTATCTAATCTGTTAGACGTTTAAGTTTAAGTTCTTCATAAAATCATATTAAAAACATGGAAACTTCTAGTTTTTCATTTGTTCCTACACCTCTAGCTCACGCTGAGAATCAAGGAGAAGGACACCCGAGGGGGACAACTTCACAAGAGTGCGTGATTTCTTAAATGATACAGCAAGGCGATATGGAAAACATTTGTACCCAAAGTCGTTGTTCCTGTACAAAGTTCAGCATAGCCTTACTAGACTCATGGTGAAATGATGCAATATCACAAGTCAGGGGCTTGGCAAGTGACCACCCTGCCGTTAAAACAACGTTCTAATAAAGAGTTTCTTCTTATATGACTTTAACTACTCTTATGCTCACAGCTTTCGATTAAGACATTCGAAAAAGAATAACTAAGCAACTATTGGTCATATACCGGTTACATGCAACCCGCCAAAACAGTCAGAAAATCCGCTTGGAACTGGGATTTTTTCCGTGAGTGACCAAAGATTCGTCATTTAATTTTTTACTATTAGAAAAACCAAGTACATGAAAGCATGTTTATACTAAGAGATCATCTGTATAATTTGGAGGTTGAGATCACAAGAAGATTTCATGAATTCAAGAAAAGTGAGGCTGGATTCAATTTGCTCTGTTATCCCATTATTGTGCATTTATACAGCACCTGAGGAGCTAATACTTGACATAATGACTTGTAGTCCAGACCGCAGTGTGAAGAAAATGATTAATGCAAATACATAGATTTTTACAAATCTTGGTCAGCTGAAAAAATTCCATGTATGAAGAAATGTGTGGAGAACTTGTTCTCAATATTTTAGTCGATATAGTTGAGAACAAATTTTTCTTGCATGAAGATCAACGAGATTTAATATAGATGCAAGTTGGCTAAAATAATCTTGCAGTCTGTGATGGGAATTTCCACAAGCAATCTCACTTCTGCTTTAAAGAAAATATTGTAGAAAAATATGATTGAATATACTTGTCTCATTTGAACTTATTCTAAAATTAAATGTTCTTGCAGTAAATGACATTGTGGTATTTGCATAAAAAAGTAATTAAATACAACTGTCACAATTTTTTTAAATTATACTTATTATTTTTTTTACAATGAATGCAAATATTTTTAAAATGTGTGGTCCTGCATCATCCTCTCCAACTATGTTGCCAGCGATCCAAAACAAAGTTGCCCACACTGATGAAGAATGTTAAGGATTTGCATCATGCTCATGCTTTATATTTTATGAAAATTTGATACTTAAGGAATGCTTCATTTATGATACATTACAGTGCTTCTCAAAGTTTAAATATTCGCAACCCAATATTTAATCATGATTATCATCGCGCCCCCCTCATACAATACCAATGTATAGAATTCAATAATACTATACTTTGACGCTAAGACTACGATACGACCCTAACCTCTTAAGTGCCACCGGCATATAAAAAAAAATTTCTCACTCAGTTAAAGCATTAATTTTCCCGGACGTATATATACGCCTTTCCGAAGTATGATCTTTTCTCTGAACTGCTATCCATAAAATTATTCCGAAGGATTTGGAATGCAATAAATGGATTTTGACATTTGCGAAGAATTTACTTATTTCAGAATATTTTTGCTTCTTTATTCCTCCCCCTAATACATCACATCTTGCATCTACGTGGTAAATGGATAAGACTGGAAAGCGAATCGCGTAACTTTTAAACAGCAGTTAAGGGAATAATTATAAACCGTATTAATTATAAAGTTAAGTGTTAATTTCTGTATATAATTTTATATACGATAGTCCCATAGGGCCACTGGTAATTATTAAACTTCTTCTTAACTTCGTATTGTTAAATTAAATATAAAATACATTGTGTAGCACTGATAAAGTTATAAGTATAATATGTCAATGTAAAAGTGTAATTTTATTTTTATTGTGTCAGAATGTGTTTTGTGGGTTTTGCTGTTTTTTTGTTTGTTGCTCGCGCCTCCCTAGTAGAGTCGTCACGCCCCCAAAAGGGGGAAGGCGCTCACCACAGTTTGAGAAACGCTGATATAGTAATATCAATGGATGAACATATCTAAATGCGCCAGTAGTTAAAATATAAAGTACGTGAGACTTTCATCAGTATTAAAATGAATATGTAGCTATCCGCCAATTGAAAGTTGTTTTTATTTGATGAATATTTACGTAATCATTTCACCCCCGAAATATTAAGTAATTTGCTATATTAGACTTTATACGGTAGACTGTGATAATGTGAAATGATTAATTTCATGGGGGTGTCACTGTTTTAAGCATGTCAGTTATTATATTTTGTATTATATTTGTTTGCTTTTATTCATTATAAAAGTTTTTCTCAGTAAAACTGGGAATGCAAAGTGTGAATTTGTTTTAATTATCACGGCTTAAAAATCGTTTGGTTTCATATCAGTAAAAGCTTTTATGGCACCCATCCGGTTTACTGGTAAGTGACGCTGACTTCTGGGTAAGAATCCCAAAAAAACGCATGGGTGTTTGTAGCGCTTTCATGGCATGGGGCATTCTAAATAATCGTCGAGCCTCAAACACTCTCATGAGATTGGTGGAAAAAGAATGTAGGTGCGAGGCCTCTGAACGACCTCCCAGGGTGGTTTTCCTTAAAACTGAATTGTAACTGGTCCAAAACATACTGTCACCTGCATGGTGCTCAAAACTACAGTTAACGGCATGCATACAACGAGCATATTACCACGATGAATTTCATAGACCTCGATCTGGAGGGCATAAGTTTCTACAAATAGAACTTGAGACATATTTTAAATAATTTTTTTTATTTTTCCAGCTTTACAATATTGAGATTTTTGGTCTATCCCGTTGCATAACTAGATTAGTAATCGTTTCTTTGCTTTCGGAGAAAAACATATAACGAATTTAATAATTACTAAAATAATTACTTTAATAATTCTATATACTTTTATGTGTGTGTATTTTGCATTTTAAAAGTACTCGTCGAATTGATTTCAGTTCTGTAATTAATTCATTAAAAATGCCGACTATTAATTTCCTTGAGTACTCTTCAACTTAATCGCTCAATATATATTAAGGTTTTAAAAAATATATTGTAGTTGTAACATTATATCATCTTTAGCAAAACTTATTATTCTCATTAAAACAGATATAATAATTATAATTAAGAGGAATTCGGAATTATCTTATACTTTTCAAGTACTGCTCGTAAAGTTAATTCTTTATTACCATTAAATATCTCTAAGCTATAATTTACTAAAATAATTTTTTTCTATTTCTATTACTTTTATGCATGTGTGGTGAACTTAGATAATTTAGCAAAAAAAAAAAATATATATTTGGAGTTAAAATTGATGTGGTTAAGCAGAAAATTGTGAGAAAAATTCAGAATTTTAGGATTACCCTTAATTTATTGAAATAATTAGTAATGTATTGGTACTTTCTTTTAATATTCCAATGCACGTACAGTTTCTTTCAATTTGTGAAACTTAATTAATTAAAAGAATAATCTAAATTTATATTTATTTTTGAAAACAAAAAGGCTATTACAAATAAAATATAAAAATATAATTGCATTATACTTATCTGCAAATAAATTTTCAAACAAGTGATTTAACAACAATATACAGGGTAACAACAGAAAAACTCGGACAAATTTCTTGCCTCCTAGAATATTTAACGAATTTCCTTTTAATTGGTGTTTTCATGTTTCTTTATCTAACACTTAAATAATAAAATATTTTTAAGTATAAATCTTAGTTTTTCCTTTGATTTATGTGTTTTTGATAATGTCGAGCAAAAGGCCTGCTATTTTATAGTTGTTTCAGCAATTAAAACCACAGTTCGTTTGCTGAATGTACCTCGGTAAACAGTGTCTGATGCAATCAGCCGTTTCTAAGAGCTTGTCAATGAAGGTCGACGTCCAGGAAGTGGGCGAAAACGCACTGTAAACACTCCTAAGTATCATAAGCGAGTCCGGGGAAATTCGAGATTTCCATGAGACAGATCGCTCGTGACATGAGAATAAGTGACAGATCGGTAAAGCGAATAGCAAAAACAAAGCTTGTATTAAAGTCTTACAAGTTGCGAGAAGTTCAGCTTCTCACTGAAAAAAGCAAACTCGCACGGCTCTGAAGAAGCTGAAAACTTTTGACGGGCCGCAAGTAGCGTTGGGGGAGATTCCTATTCACTGATGAGAAACTCTTTATGGTTCAACAAGCTCATAATTCACAACGATAGAATTTAGTGTGTGGACTTTCCAAGCAACTCGACAATTGTTGAACCTCGCCAATATCCAAAGTCGGTCATGGTCTGGGGCGGAATTAGTGCAAGTGGCAAAACACCTTTGGTTTTTGTGGAGGAGGGCGTTAAAATCAATCAAAAAGTGTACCCGAGAGACATTAATGAAGCTGTTGTACTTCCGTGAGAACCAAAATAATTTCGGGAATTCAAATTGGACGCTTCAACAAGACTCTGCACCAGTTTACAAATCCAAAAAGGCACAAGAGTGGTGCAAGGCAAATTTTCCCCAATCCCCTTCTTTCTGCTATCGTACTTATTTAAAATAACCATCACATATATTTTGTTCATTGATCTCGATTTCCTCAATATTACTTAATGTGTTTTTAGTTCTTTTGAAAACATTTTCTTCCCTTTAGTAAGAAATATAATTGCTTTTTACAATACATTTGAAATATTTTCTTTTGAAGTAGTAGAACCAAAAATAAAATTTGCTCAACTCTCTGTGGAATTCTACTCATTAATACAGAGTTTCTCAAGCTGTGGGGCGCGCCCCCCTTGAGGGGCGTGATAACTCTACAGGGGGCGAGCCTATTGAAAAGTCAAAAACTAAAGATTATTCAAAACATTATCAATTTACTGAAAGTAAACAAACAAAATATTTTCTGACAATAAAATATAAAATACACATTTACACTGATACAGTAGCGCACACAGGAATTTTTCAAGGGGGGGTCCGGGGTTGAAATTTCACCATTCTCGTATCGTGCTAATTTTGACTTTGTCGATTTTCTGGAACAAAACACAGTAAAAAACTAATTATTGAATAAATAATTAGTATTAATTAATAAAATTAATCATTAATAACAAATATTTAATTAAATTTCACGTATTATATACTTAGAATTATAAACAATCGGAAAAAAATCAAGGGCTTTGGGGGGGGGTCCGGACCCCAGGACCCCACCCCCTTGTGTGCGCCACTGCACTGATATAATACACTTATAAAAGTATCTTTATTGTACAATGTATTTTATTATTAATTTAACAATACTAAGTTAAGAATAAGTTTGATAATTACCAGCAACCCCATGGGCTTGTATTAATACTTATCTTGATGACTTGTACGGTTTATAATTAATTCCTTAACTGCCGATTAAAAGTTACGTTTTTCGGTTCTCAATGCCACTATTTTCCACGTAGACGCGAGTATTTTGATGTTTTTTTGGAGGGGAGGAGGAGAAAAGGAATAAATAAGCAAAATTCACTGAAATAAGTAAATCCTTTGCAAAGACTGTCAAGGTCCTTTTATTGTATTCCAAAGCCTTAGGAATAATTTTATAGATAGCAGTGCACAGAAATGATCGTACTTCGGACAGACGTATATATACGTCCAGAAGATTAATGCTTTGGCTGAGCGAGACGTTTATATACGTCAGTGGCACATAAGAGGTTGAAGTCGTACTGTAGCTTTAGTGTACAAGTATAGTATTATTGAATACAATACAATGTTATTATATGGAGAGGGGCGAGATTAAAATGATGATTGAATATTGGGTCGCGAGTATTGAAAGTTTGAGAAGCACTGCATTAATAAAACAGTAGTATTAAGTTGAATGTCTGTTACTACTTTCTATTTGAAAAATTTTATTTTAAAACACGAATCATATCATGTGTATCGCATTTATGAATTGAAGGAGTGCTATAAAAATCGATAATTTTACTAGATTACATAAAATTAACTTACAAACTGAATATAAAGCAAATAAATTTAGAAAAGGGAAATACAATAAGTCATTTAATTATTTAAAATTTTAAGAAACTATTATCTCATTGTATTGTAATTGGAAGTTAACATAAATTTTCAAAACATTGCCAGTTGCTAATGCATTAATTATTAACGTATGTGCGCATTTTCGTAATTGAATGAAAAAGTTTATAGTGCGTATTAAGCTTACCAATCAGTCTGTCCTGTGCCCCCTGGAGAAAATTAGACAGAAAAACAGATGTCGATTTTAAGGTATCCGACTACGTTCGGAACAATGATTTTAAAAAGCGCATAAATGGATAATTTTCATAATATTTAGTGTCACTTAGATTAGAATACATGTATAAAATTGTTTTAAGGACATTATGACAAAAAAAAAAAAGATTTAAATACAATATTTTGGCAAAAAATTAACTTAGAATAACCTTTTTTCCAAATGTTCTTTTGTAAAAAATGCTTCTATTGTATTAATATTTTGCCTTTATATAGCTCAGACCTCTGTCTAGAGGCTCAACTATGATTTTTGAAAAATTCAAATTATTTTCAGAGTTACAACCCATTGAAATAATTATTGGCGTATTTTCTTAAAATGTCTCTCCTCTGTTTTAGTAAAACATGGATAAACCGACTTCCGAGTTATGCACTTGAAAAATTCTAGTTGAGCCTCTAAACAGAGGTCTGAACTATATACAGGCAAAATATTAATACACATAGAAGCATTCTTTTCAAAAGGAGAACATTTGGAAAAAAGGTTCTTCTAAGTTAATTTTTTGCCAAAATATTGTATTTAAATAATTTTTTTTGTCATATAGTCCTTAAAACAATTTTATACATGTATTCTGATCTAAGTGACACTAAATATCATAAATGTTATCCATTTACACGCTTTTACAAAATTACGGTTCCGAATGTAGTCGGATAGCTTAATTCCCATAATCTTAAAGATGGCAATTTTGATGTTACTGATAGACAACGAAGCAGCCCTCTTTGAAAGTTAGGCAGGAAAATTTGCAAGTATTGCTTACCAAAAATGCACCTAAAAAAACAAAAACAGAAAAACTTTGCATAATTATTTGGGGAATCGAAAAAGATTTTATCTACACAAAATGAGAAATTTTTAGATGGATGAAAAATGGGTTCCGTCTTTATATATAAAACTGCCGCTAAATAGGGTACAGCCACTCTTGCTTGTAGAAAATCGAGTGAATAGATGAGAAATCGATATAATATGACAATTTGCAAAGCACAAAAAATGTTGCGAGTTAACTGCTGGAATGAACCATTCACTGCAAAAAGAGTTAACCCATGCATCTTTAAGGATATGCTGGTTGTGCTCGGTATAAGTGCAACTACTGTAGCTATAGGCAATTGATGAGATAGTGTCGGGAAATCAGTCTGACATGTCCATTACTGGTAAAGGTTTGACCTCCATGGAATTCCTCTCCAGAAACGTAAGTCCTTATAGCCCAGAATAGAAACTTTGGAGTATGACGGGCAGAATGTTTTGACCTGTACAATGTGCCAATCAATGATCAGTACTTTTCTTTGTGTATACATTAAAATAGTGGGAGAAGTAAGAAAATAAGTGATGATTTCGTCACCATATCAGTCGTTCTTCACAACTGAATCTTTATCTATTGGAGCTGTAAGGGAATGGGATTGATAATGAGGGAGCTTTTTGGAGAAAAAAGGTATTGTTCTCAGCCCTTAATAACATATTCATTTTTCCGAAACATTTGTTATTTATTATTACACCCAATAATGTTTTCACAATTAATGAGAAGACAATGCAGAATAGTTAAGACAATGAAATGAATTAACTATATAATAGAACTAGCTAATTCAAATTACAATTAAGCCATCGTACATTAATGAAGTTGAGAACAATGCTTTATTCCGACAAATATACATTTTCTTCAAAAGAAATAAATTCAGGACTGAACTAAAATGAGCATGGAAAGCTGTTCTAATTAAATAAGTGGCTGATTATTCCATCTATTTTCTAATTATCATAATTAGTTTTGAAAACTATTAATGCACTCAAACTCGGTACCTTCATTTACTTAGTCCGTTTCGACTAATTTCTTGCTTATAATAGAAACTAATGCTGTTAGCCGACATTTAATAGTAATATGAACGTAATTATCTCATGATTTATTTTGAAACAGAACCGGAATACATAAAGAAATAATAATATTATGGTTATACAGCAACATTTTTACATATAAATAGAAATTTGAAGTAAAAACTTAATGAGATTTCATTACGAAATGTTTGTATCATTCATGTCTATAATTAAACTTCATTGGGCATATTTAAAGAAAAATATTAGTTTAGCGTTGAACATCGGGTCCATATATTGTATAGAGAACAAAAGTGATGTATATTAATATTTATATATATATATATATATATATGTGTGTGTGTGTGTGTGTTTGTGTGTGTTGAGGGTGCGTATGTTCATTGTTACAATTCGAAAGTAAACAGACGCATGTATGTCCAGTTGTCTTCTGAGAAACCGTTGATCACAAAACCAACTGACATTAGCAATATATGTAAAATACTCCAAGGAACCCATTTTGACCTTTTAAATTCCGCAATTACTATTAGTTAAAAAGATATTATTTATAGACACCAGATTGGAATATTGACTTTCTCCTGTAATGCAGATAATTCAAATGTCAGCTTGAGGAAAGATTTTCGTTATTTACTTCGTTTTCAGACCATTTGAATGGTAAACAGGTTTCGAAATGATGACACACATATGTCATCAATTCCATCAAAAATGGTTTTAACCCGTTAAGCACCAGGTAACTTGGTTTAGATTTCAGATATGGAGAAGTCATTCCATGCAGCCGTAAAACAATGAACTTCATAAATCATTGTTGACTTGAGAAAGGTTGAGGTCAAGTCTTTCAGCTGCCCATAACCAAATATTTTTAGTGGGTGCGAAATATGGACAGCATTGATAAGGTCAAAAGTCCAACAACTCCTGCATGTAATTAGGAGATGATATGACGGGCAACATGCTGTTTTGTATTTCCCGGTTCAATGATTTATTCTCTTAGATCTCACAGAGAGGATTAGCCTTAAAATCTGAAGAAAATGTAACACTGGGTTTTAGGATTACCTGCGGTTCAAATAAGAGGTTCTCGTATCAACCATCCAAAAACTGCTCATATTATTATACCCGGTCCAGAGCCCATAAGGTGATAACATTTACGATCCAAACAATAAAAATTATCTTCAGTCACTCCAAATGTGGATACGTCTCTCATGGTGCCGCAAATAGAGAGATTTATCTGAAAAAAGGACGTAATGCTACTCCTTTTTCCAACTGTACTGCAGAGGACACCACAGCTGTGTCAAAAAAGCTGACGAGCCGCTAAAAAATGCTGCTGACATCGAGACAATTGTGTGTGGATATTTTGCAGCGAGCACCCCTTCCTTTAGTCAAGGTCCATGATGTACCTGTGAAAATTTTAATGACACTTATTTCTAAGGATTCAACCACTGTAAGTATTTTGGTATTTTATATTTGTATAAAAATTATTTTTTAATTTATAAAATTAGGAAAATAAGAATAGATAATTCATAAATGCAAAACATATTTTGGACTAAAATTAGGCTTCTTCGGCCTAATATAATACATTTTCTATTCTCGATGGTAAAAATTGATTACATTTTAAAATATATTTGTTATTTTCTAATTTCAATTTCTATGGAAATAAGTACTCACTTTATCCTATCTCATGAACAAACAACTCATTATAAGTTGCTAGCATTATTCATAGAATTCAGGAAAATGTTTCCTTTCGTCTTGCGATTAAAATAAATAGCTTATCCAAGTATGAAATATCATGAACTTAAATATTTTCAAAGCAAAATTATTATCTGTTTTCTGCTCAACTAAATTACAAAATACCTTAGGAGATCTTTTATAAGATTTACCTTCGTTTGCCTAAATTACTTTCAATGAAATGAATCGGAAAATGAATACCATTGTTTAAAAATTTAAGTCACTCTCAAATAATATTCATTTTCAGCAAAACTTAAAAATATATTTTTAAGATACAATATATAACATGAAGATGCATTGTATGCTATCGTTTACCGTAAAGGTTCTGTTTCATTAGCTTTGAAATCAAATCCGTGTATTTTGAAAACATTTTAAAATTATAACATTATACACATTACTGCTCAAGAAGCGTCGCGTTAAAGGAAATTAAAACCTCTTATCGGGATTATTCAAATGTTAATATAAGTGTGAACTCGAAAGCAAATCTTAAACTTAAATAATAAGCAACTTAATCTCATTTAAATCTTTAGTTATACCTTATTATTGAAATGCAAATTAGGCATTAATAAATATCTTGAAATCGGTAATTTTGCATACTTCAATGTACTATTTTTTGGTATTTTCACTCTTATTATGAAATAATTTCGGAAGCTTTAAGACAACTGCTTCTGCATTTATGATTCCTTAAATTTGAAAAATCTGAAAATTCTACCAATAAATTCATGCTTTATGTTGTACTGGACAGGCTTAAAGACTATTTAGCACCACTTCAGCATTGAATTATTAAGCAGACAATTAATGAAAATACTTTATTTGTTTTAAAAGTTGAAATATTTGAAATTTATAGTATGTGGTGAATAGAGCGTAAAAATAAAATGAAACTTGTATTTTGGATAATTTTTTCATTTTAAATGCACATGTGGGGTATGCATTTTATTTTATTATTATTTGTAACCACATATGTAGGTGATTATATAAATAACCTAAACAGGAGAAATATAAAGTATTTGTTTTAAATTAAAATTTCTTCAATTAAAGTACAACGTTATGTAGTATATTTAATCATAGCACATTGCGGTTTGCAAATGTTATGAGCAGCATTGATTTTCTTTTTAAAAAGTTCATTCATATTTGTACTTAGTTCCACTATGCACTCATCAAATATAGTATGTTAGTTAAAGAAAACCATTTTTAAAAAAATACTATAGTGTGTTGTAACTATTTTATCAATATGTTTCATTTTGGAATATATTCGATAAGTCAATATATTTATAAATGATACAATTAATTTTTTTAAATGTGTTTTCCCTATTAAATAATATTAATACGTTATTAAGGATGTTATAGAATACTGAGAAATTAAGCATAATGAAATGAAACGAGTGTGTGTTTCAAATATAAAATACACTTACAAGTGAATTTAAAAAAAGAATATAATATGCTTCATAAAAAAGGAATACATACTATTTTAAAACAAAACGTAATATTAAAGTAAAATGCTTGAATAATAACTTTCTTCAAAATACTAGTACTAACCTGCCGTATTTGTTCGAATAAAAGCCGTCATAAATTCTAAGCCGCACCCGAATTCTCAACCTGCTTTTGTGAAAAATAATAAATTGCATTAAATAGTTTATCTATATCTGGCATAAACAAATTCTAAAAGGAAAACTTATATGAAGTGAATATTTAATTTATTTTACTAATATTAAAAACCTATAAATACTTACATGAACTTGAAATTGTCTTCCGTAATTAGCATGTTTATTTTCCATGGTCAATGAATTTTTTTGTCTTCTTACTTTCTTAGAAGCACCTGATTTTCAATTGTATTAATATTGGGTTTAAAACGCAGCTTAATTTTAAATAAATACGTTAGTACACTAACTTTGATGCACTATTACACGATTTAAAAAATTACACTAAAATACTTCCTGCTTCTCACAGAAGAGAAAATGAAACGATACTGATTAGTCAAAGTCGAGAAAAATTATTAGTTCGTGCTGTGATGGTACCAAATGCATCACCAAGAGAAGGGACTAGTAACAAAAATATAGTCCACTGAGATACCTCACCTTCAGTTTTTAGGAAGCCTTGTCGTATAGATAAAGGTTATCCTTACTGTTTGATTCACATCCTATGAATCGCTGTTTTCTATAGTGTATGATAAACGAAAATCAATGGACTTGTAACAATTAGCTAAATACTAGAGTCTTTCTTCGGGTTGTTTTTCCATCTAGACTAAATTGGTACTTCGAGCTAGAGCAACTCAACTCTCAAAATGAATGTAGGTACTAAATTGCATACAAATAGTCAGTGATAGAGAGCATGGGGTTTTTACTTTGTGGACGATATACAGCCACACTAGTGAATTCTGTAACTATAGTCGTTAGGCTATTAAAATATGTTGGATGATTTCTCCCTTTGAGGAGTTTCAGAGATTGTACGTCGTTTCAGATGTGTCCCCTCTATTTCTATTATTTATCTTTTACTTGTCTGCATACCGGGTACTTCTTACTAATCCTTATATGAATAAAATTGAATTATTGTTAATACATATTTGTTATAATTTCGTGTCAGATTTAATTCACTTCTCAATCTCTGCTGCGTTTGGATCCCTGGGAGCCCCAACAATCAGCGAGATCTTCATCTCAACCAAAAAGAGACATTGCATGACTTGGACATGATTTAAATTTTGACTGACACAGTGCTCAATGTCAATGTGCCTTCATAGAACATTACAGCGATTTGGCAGCTTCTTAATGATGATTTCTATCAGCACAGAAAAAATAAGTACTTTTGAAGAAGAAACACACAAAAAATTGTGCAAAAAGAAAAACAGGTAACAATGTTTACATTAAATCAGTGCTTCTCAAACTTTCAGTACTTGTGACCCAATTTTCAAACATAATTTTCATCGCAACCCCCCTTCCAAACAATAACAATGTATTGATTTCATATCAAAATAAGTATTAAATTCTGAGTTTAATTTTGTATATGACAAACTCTGGGAGTTACTACACTGCTGGACACAGTAAATGCAACACCCAGAAAGACAAGAGATAGTACAAAAATTAATTTTGTAGATAAAATGTTGAACAAGTATCAAATGATTAAATTTATAGACTTCTGTGAAGTGTAGTTCCTGCCAGAATCAGTAGCCAGAGTAGCCACCATTGTTGGAGTTCACCGCTGACATACGCTTCGGCATTAGTTCAAAGAGACTTTGAATTTGGTCTTGGGGTACAGCAGACCAAGCAGCTTCCACACGTTGCCAAAGTCGATCTGATGTGGCAGCTGGGGGAGTAATTTGGGTCAATCGTTGAGCAATCATGGACCACATGTTTTTATCGGGGGAAATCCGGGGCGGGGAGGGGGAAAAATTAACGGGATTGACGTTTAAACCCTTTTGGACAATCGCCCGTGGCCCCGAATATCCTTTTGGGCTGTGTCAAAGCCCTGAAGGTAAGGAAGGACAATGGCCCAACACCCGGAGATGTAAACGGCTGTTTAAAGTCCCGGGCAATACGTACAGGGGGTGGGGTGATATCAATAACCCTATACCATAATACCCGATGCAGTACCAGGTGGTGGTTAACGCTTTGTTCAGCATCCTCTCC
The DNA here is from genome assembly GCA_019973955.1 of Trichonephila inaurata madagascariensis. NCBI lineage: Eukaryota > Metazoa > Arthropoda > Arachnida > Araneae > Nephilidae > Trichonephila > Trichonephila inaurata. The sequence continues at coordinate 26,873 of BMAV01003499.1, forward strand.
AGGGTTTCCCAGACTAAATCCGACAATCGGGGTTTGCAGACGATAGGGATTTTTGTAAAGCAACTACCATTCTGCCGCCCTTTCCATTTTCATCCCCCTTGGTGGCGGAGACGTTTGGGTTCCCCAAAAGGGTAGCGGAATGGCGTTGGCGGACCCCCCCTTTTACTGTCGGCGTCAAATGGTACGCGCGCGGGCAAATTTTTTACAGACTAAAGTTCTGTGTTATGGTTTCTGATGTGACCGAGATATTTTACTGCCTACGCATAATTTTCCTGTTGGAAAGGGGGACGGGGTTGCCCCACACGTCGGTCCGTTCTTACCCTCCTGCATCCAACGGTCCTTATCCCATTTCGTTGTTTGGTTTCGTCCAACACGACACGCCCCAAAAAATATTACAATTGGGGCCCATTTCTTCTTCAATTCGGATATTGTAAAAAGCTGATCGGGCCACGAGACATAACTGATCATTTTTTTTGAAAAACCACAAGAAAAACAAATCGGCAAAATCTTCGAAATCTCAAGCCTTAAATAGACTTTCATGGCGCCAGGTGCGCGTAATGTGCGTCTACGATAAAATTCTAATCATTTCAAATTCGTTTCCGCTAATGCATGTTGTAAATTTTATGTTATTTTCATGCTTCCTTCAGGGTGTTGCATTTACGATGGCCAGCAGTGTAGTAATTATTAATCTTGTTTTCAACTTAGTATTGATAAATTAGCTATCAAAAATATTATGCTGTGCATATGCTTTTATAAGTACATTATATCCATGCAAATGTGCATTTTATTTTTTTTTTTATTATGTCAGAATGTATATTGTATTGCTTCCTTTCAGTAAATTTGCAATTTTTTATTTTTTTTTTTAATTTTTTACTTTTTGACATTCTCGCCCCCCACCCCTTTTTGTTAGGTTATAACATTCCCCAAGAGGGGGGGGGGCACCCCACAGTTTTAGAAACTTCGCATTAAATAAATTTAACAAATTATTCAGTGACCATCGGAGGAAAACTATTCAGGAGGACCATCAAAGAAAAACTCACGAAAAGGGATTCCCTCTGAACAAGAAGAAAATTAGAAAATGATATTCTGTCGTACCCCTACATGAAAGAAAATAATTAAGAGAAAAAATTAGTACAAGGACCGAACGATTTAAGTTTCAAATTTTTTTTCTAATATTTTGTGTGTGTGTGTTTAAGCTTTAAGCAATAAAATTATTCCATTCCATATCTATGGAGTCTAAATAAAGCTCCAAATAAAATAAATAAATAAATTAAGTATGCGATTTTTAAAAAAAATATGAATCATTCATATTCTTTGCCCTATGTATTTACTTGCCTCATACAATATGCCTACAATGAAAAAAAACACAGTTTTAAAAGCAAATTCAGCAATAAATTTCAAATCAAATACGTTGATAAAGAAAGCTAATACAGTTTTAAGAAATGCTGCTAGTATCTTCCACCTTCAGTTAAAACTAATTAATTGAACCTACTTATGTTGCAAAATCGTACTTTTTAAATCTTAAGGCACTTTCACATCAAATGTAATTCATTATTCTAAGTGAAGAATGAACGAATAACTTACTTAATTGGAAGTGAAAAAAAATCTGATTGATGCAAAATGTTATTTTTTTAAAAATTATATTTAGTAAAAAATCAAGATTGAGAGGGAGAGTTTTTTTTATAAATATGTATTTTCTTGTTGCTATTTAAAAATACTATACAAAAAATAGAAAAAAATTTTTTTCTTATTCTCTTAGGAAATTTCAGCGAAAAAAATATTTACTTACGTTACTCTTACTTATTATTTTCTTAAAAATTTCAATTGATTTTTCATGAATCTAAAAAAGATTTCAGAAATTGGATACTCAGTTTTTTTATCCACTACGAATTCATAAAGCCAGATGAAATTTCTTTAAAAATATAAGTTTTTTTTTTTTTTTAAATTTGCTGCACAGAATCATTATTTTTTTCTAACAATTAATGGTACTTAGGTGTTATCGCAACCTATTGGCGACATTGTATGAAAAGAAGCCCATGATTGTCAATTCAGCACATACGACATATGCAAAATTGGCTTTGACAACTTCGCAAGTTATTTTGAACGTTGGCGATTGTTGCGATAATACGTAAGTACCTAATTAATTATAATTTCATACATTTGGCTTACTTGTATATCCAGTTTTAACACTCCTGTCAAACTGAAAGAAAACATAAAGTACAAAACATTATGCTTTTATATAACTATCAGTGTTACTTGTTTCATTCTAAGAATGCTTATTGTTTTGAATAACGTTACTGAATAGAAGTATGTGACTGGATTTATTTTTGATATACGCGAAACATTCCCACCATTAAGAGAAGCAAAGTCGATTTGATAAATCAAAACTTAATTAAATTTAACATCTTCTCTTGAAATGGAAATTGTTTTTAAACAATTAATATAGATGTATCCATACTAGAAGCCTGTTGTTGTTGCAAGCCCATATTGGTCTGCAGTGCTAGACCAGGTTCATGAAGTCGTACACTTTCAGAAAGTCTAACACCATCAAGTGATCGACTTCTAGATCCTGCTTGGTGAGCCGTAGGCATTCGAGGATGTGAGCAGGCGAGGCCGGCTCAGAAGAACAGTTCGTGCACATCTGAAAGATCTTGCATCCTTCGGAAAATTTTATTGTTTTGATATGGCCACTTCGAAAGTGGGCTAGAAGAGATTGATCCTGGCTTGTAAAACAGTGAGCCAGAAACCCTCCAGGACGAGAACACTGATACCAATGGTGCTCTGTGGGGGGTAACCAAGCGGTCTTATTCTGGTGTTTTGTTCTAGAGAAAATTTCCATAAACGTGAGGGGTGCTGAAGGCTCTGGTACCTGGCAAGAGCCAGCCTTGGACAAAGTGTCCAGAATCTCATTTCACTCTAGATCTATGTGAGAGGGAATCCACTGCAGATGAATTTGATGCGATGTGAAAAGATGTTTTAACTTGGGGAGTATTAACACTCCAACATTGTCACTCACACTTTGCGAATTGAACAAGTGCTGTATTGCACTTCTACTATCAGACAGTATCCAAACCTCTTTTCCATTTGGAAGAGATGCAAGAGAACCAAGGGCCTCATCAATGGCTATTAGCTCACTGCGAAAAACCGAGCAACCGTTTGGATTTCTCCTCTGGATTTTTAAGATATGGTCTTGCGATTTGATGTAAATTTATAATTGCCAGATTGATAATAATCATCTCTACTGTCATCCGTATAAACCTGAACTGCGTCAATTGATATGTTTCCAATTCTCTCTAGAGCTAATTGCTCTAGATAGGCAGGAAGATCTGCTTGATTATTCACGTGTACTGTGATAATTCTGGATGGAAAAAGACCCCGTCAAGATCATCCTTTGGCTCAAGACATTGTGACAGGTGATGTGGTTCCACATCACCAATGGTAAAGTTTAAAGAGACCATTTGATTGAAGGGACTGTTTCTTTGAGTCTCTGGTTATTACACCAATCGTTGAAGTAAGCTGACGTACAAATTTCGAGAATTCAGACTTCTGAGTTTGTTGTAGTATTTTGTTAGACATACACGTCTCCTAAGGCTGAGGGGCTGTAGGTCCGCCTCAAAAAGTACTATATCTGAAACCTGTACTTATATAGAGGCAAAGATAGCTTGGGCTTAAACAGAGATCAGAAAAATAAATATAACTTTCGAAATAAGCATTTAGCGTGAAAAATATTAAGCAAATCGCAACAGTTTAAGTAATAAAGTAACATCTGTCGTACCTGCTGACATATATTAATTAAAATCAAAATTTATGTAAACAAAGAAAACCGATATGATAAATTAAATCGATTGCAGTATTCTCTAACACAATCAATCCCTCCTACATAAATTTGTAAAGTATTTTTATAAAGTTTGATAAAATTTAACATTTTTGAAATAAGGTCATTTCACACTGTATATATATATATATATATATATATATATATATATATATATTATATATATATATATATATATATATTGTAATGATGTGTTAAAAGTATTAAAAAAATTCAAAAATTATTATAGCTAAATATCATCATTCATTTCAAATAATAAACAGCGAAGGACTTAATGTTTTTCATTCACGGCTGAGATCATTGGGGGATTTCTTTGCTAATTCAATCTTTATCAATTTAGCGGCACGGAATTTTTCTTCCACATTACATAAATATGCTTCATGACTTGTTCCTCTTAGCAGTTTTTTGCATTAGTAAGATGTCTAAACTGGAATAAATTATTTGTTCCTTACGGAATACCTAATTTATCTAATTACGTCAGTTAAGTACGACAGCATACTAAACTAACTGAAAGAGATTTATTTGAAATAAACACAACCATAGAACTGGACAAAAAAGTTTTAGTGATCAGTATAATAAGCACACGATTTGGTAGAAATATCATTCAAATGGAATAAAAATAAAGCAGATACGAAGATACTGTTCATTGTTTATTTCGTTATGTAACATGAATATGAAGACAAATATTAACGTATTTTTAGAAGCACATAGATGAGAAATTATGTACAACAAAGATATAAAAGAACGCTTGATAAAATTATACGTAGAAAAATATTGACAAATTAGATAAAAGATGTAGTCGATGATGTAGCAGAAACTTTGATACCGACCACTTTGATGTTCAATTTCATGAATTTTATTCGATAACTAATTAATTCATTTGTTTTGTATCTGAAGACTCATTAAATGAGAGCTTTTGGTATTGAATATTACAGATAAAAATGCCTTTAACTTTAAAGCAAAATTATTATTTCAGATTAATGATCTAGTATTTAAAACAATGTAAAAAATATCAAGAAAAATGGATATATAATATTAGACATTCACATTGTAATGAAGATGTTAATCACAATTAAACAAATTTGGATATTTATACTGTTCTGAACTATATAAAATCGGGATTTTTGAGCATATGATTAATTACGGCTCTAGATTTATTGGATTGAATAGGGAAATGATTTCCGTCAGATTTAAACCATAAGAGGGAAAAAATGCTTATCTGGTATCTATTTAAGCTCATTTTTTTTTACAAACAACTGTGTAAAAATGTGGACAATTGCAGTACTAAGGAAATTTAATAACTATAATCTTACTTGAAGTTTAGGTTCGAAACATTTTGAATTATGAATGAAACTTTAAAAATAAAAACAAAACTGGAATTATGTTTAGTCCAAGCCACTAAGAGCCACATTTCTCTGCAGAGAAATAAAATAATGGTTAAAGCATCGCAAGTTTGCCGGTGATTTCAAGCTATCATTATTAAATGAAGAATGTGATTTAAGCCATTCTTATTCTGCGAAACTTTATCGTATAGACTTCAATAAAACAGACATATGGAAGTCTTGAAATATGTTTGTTATAACCGAATATAATGTCTATTATGGTGGATTTCCAGAGAAGGTTGTGATAGAATTAAAAATCCCACATATAATTATACATAATAACCAGGAAACCATCATTTTCTCAATGGATATCCATTTGCAAAAAATCCTCAAATCATTATCAAAACGAATTCTGCTTGTATTTTAATATTTTCAGTGCTTAACTTAATTAATTTAATATTTTCAACATTTTTTACTTTTAATACTATACTTCAAAGCATTTTACTTTCAATACCATAATTCAAAACATTTTATTTCCAATACTTTCAGTACTTTACTTCAATAACTTTTTACTTTTTAATATTGCTTCAATATTTTTCGTCTTTCTTTCTTCTTCACAAGTTGTAGAAATTTAAAATAATGAAATTATTTGTATACGAATGAATTAAACCTAAATTTTGCATATAAATCATAAAAACTATAATTTTAAAGGATTTTAAATTTGTAAATATTAATTATTATTGTAGTTATTAGTAATATTAATTTGAAAAAAACCATATTAATTATTCTAATATTTATATATATATTTTATATATATATATATATATATATATTTTAAAAGGGTTTTTGACCCAGAATCAACTTAGTTTAAAAAAGGTCTTTATCCTAGAATTAGTAAATCTCTTCTGACGCTAGAGCAGGGGGAAAAAACACGCCACTTTTTTAAGGGGGTTCCTTTAAAAAAGTGGGTAAATATCGGGGATTTTATGATTGTACTTGAAAGTTAATACTGACAAAAGGGCTTTAAATATAACGATCGGGAATTAGACATGTTTATTGGTTGGCCCATTGTTCGGAAAAATAAATGGGTGATTAGTTTGATACTTAAAAGTAAATAAAATATGAGGTAAAGGCGATAGGAATTTAAGTTTTAATCTAATTTAATTATCCCATTTTATATTTATATGATTTATCGGAAAATATTTTAAAAAAAATTTTTCTAATCCCAGATTATTAAATTTTTATGGACTTCGTATGTTTACACACAGGCTTTACTTTCAAATTGAAAACAAAAACTAAAATTAATTATTTATCTTTTCTAGAAATAAGTATACATCCCAATTAAAATTTCACTACACTAGGTGTTGGTTTCTTTCAGCTAAAAAAGATGTCGATTACTAGTTAAATAAAAGTTTTCTTAAAATGTACTTGATGCTCTTATTCCAAAACCTCATATATATGTATGAGTAAAATACATAAATGAAAATATAGGACATTAAAAATTACATAGCAAAATTAATTTTTTCCTATTTTTATTGATGCATATTTTACTTTGATGTTCCAAAAGCAATTTCAGTTTCATCCGAAAAGACTTTGGGTTAATATATTTTAATTGTTCAAGATTAGCAAAAAGAAAGTACGCATATTACTTCCAGCTTTTTTTTATTAAATTATCCAATCATTTCAAGCAATCCCAGACATGAAGCAATTTCATTACAATAGTATATAAGAGTTACTTGTACATCCTTTGCATAATTACTTTTAGATAATTTGAACAATTCAGTATATTTCTTTTTTAGATTTCTAAGCGAAAATATAAAGGAATTCGGCGGTAGACATTGTAATGTAAATTGATAGAAGCATTGATTCTTTTGATACCTATTCTATGATCGAGATAGTTTTGATAATTAAATAAATAGTTAAGCTACTTCGTACGTATGAATATTTATTGATATCAGAGCAAATCTCCACTAGCTTTTAGTTTTGCCATGTAAAAGAAAATGGTTCAGAAGCTACAAAATCTGTTAAATTATTTCTATAACATACTTCTAGGAATGTAAATAATAAATTCCATACTATACAGCATTTTACTAACACATAACATGTTTTCATCATTTACTTCAATGCAAGCTACTTAATACCCTTTATGTTTCAGAATTTATTGAATAATAAAGTGTATATTTGAGTTTACATATAGCCATGAAATTATACTTAAACATTTAAAAGCGATAAAATAAATACGTTTGCCACATTGGCTAATACGTTGCCATTTATTACCATGCTGTTACAAGCCCTTTATTACCATTTATGTTTCAGAATTTATTGAATAATAAAGTGTATATTTGAGTTTACATATAGCCATAAAATTATACTTTAACGTTTCCAAGTGATAAAATAAATACGTTGGCACATACATTGACAGAAAAAAAATCCACCAAGATAAACGTGTGCTAGATAAACAAAATATGGTAATAAAGTTTATACACCTGAAGGTGACACTTATTCAGATTTTGTGCTTCGTGCTTAAGTGTGGTGGTAGTAGTGCCACTCAGAACTCAAATCAGGGAGGCTTTAAATTTTTACTCGTGAGCGTTACTTATATGTGAAATTTGACATATTGAGTCGACGTTAGTCAAGAACGCCTTTAAGAGGACATTATGAACAGCTTACTGAGTTTGAACGAGGTCATGTAATAGGGCTGAGAAAAACTGGATTTTCTCTCCTCGTTGTTACAGAAAGACTTGGTTGAAATGCATCCACTGTGCATGATTTCCGGTAGCAATGTAGGGATGGTAGTGCCTCAAGAAGACCGGATATGTGGCACTACTCAGGGAAAAGACCACTGTATGCGGTGTACGTCTGTGGCACGTTGTACTGCGTCTGCGGTAGAAATTCGAGCTGCAGTTGGTACCAAAGTGACACAACAAACTGTTAGAAATCGAATTATTCAAATACAGCACCAGGCGAGTCACAGGGTGACTCGACTGGAGCACTGACTGGGGCCTATTCCACTGACTTCAAGCCTTTGCTATTTGAAACGCCAGCGAAGTCAAGCCAGAGCTCATTGGATAACGAAATGGAGTTTTATTGTGCTTTTTGATGACAGCAAATTCTGCTTTGGTACCAGGGATGACCGTGTGTTGGTAAGAAATAGGTCAGGGGAAAGCCTGCTTTCAAACTATATCTCATTGAACCTACATCTGGAGTCTTGGTTTGGAGAACAATTTCCTATGACAGCAGGAGCCCTCTCATAGTAATCCCAAACACACTGACTCACAATTTTTACTTCATTCTGGTTATTTAATCTATAGTACAGCTATTCATGTACATATAATTCAAAGAGTTTACAACTAGATAACGGTTGTTCTCATACCACTGTTGTAACACAACGTTCCCTACAGAGAATTGGCATGTTATATTGGCATGTGTGATATCAGATGTGTCTCTAATTGAGCACGTATGGGATGTCATTATGTAAGACTTCAAAATGGTAAAGCACTAATATTCCATCCAAAAAAAGTCCATTTTTTCCCCAAATGATAAGCACATACTCACTCACGCACATTTATACATTAATTTTAGGTGAAAGAAAGAACAGTTTTACACACAAAAGGATTTTCGTAGAACAGTTTCAATAATTGAATTCCTTACTGCCAAAAACAGACATAAATAGTGAAACAAATGTTTTCATATTTTAGCTAAATGTATGCATATTGTATGTAGTTTTATTTTATACAATCATTGTTTCTTTTTAATGAATATGGAGTAGTGCTTGTTCATTAATACTTATATTAATATTGGATTAATCTAGTAATAATAGTAGAAGAGAGTAAAAAAAAAATCTTTCAAATATCATGGTTTTTATTTATATAAATGCTATTTTGTAAGTTTAATTTTGGCATATATAATTCAGTCCACAATTTAGCTTCCTACATGTACTGAAAGGAATCAATCAAATATTCGATTTAACTGTAGTATATAGCTCCCCTATTCCAATAATAGCATCACTATTTGAATCTTGTTAGCCCTCTTTGGTCATTGTACGGGTCCTAAATATGGGATAAACGCAAATCAGCATCTAACTTCCTTTCTATCAGACTATTATCTAAGGGGATCATGAATGTAAAGGATTGGACAAGAGCTTGATGCGTATGCGATGATTCTCTTCAGGTTCTATTACGGAAATATATGTTGATGAATACAGGGTCTGAGATATAAACTTTAAATATTTTCTATTATTTCTACTACAGTTTTGTATCAATATTGATTTAATCATAGAGAAAACAGAGTTAAATGTTTGACTTAAAGAAATACTAAAATTATTTATTATATATATAATAAAATGAGGCACATAAAACATTGGATGAACATTACATTATATATTTAATGCCTGATCAGTTTCCTTTTTTTTTTTTTTTAATGACATTTTTCATGCACGCTCACACCAACATATATACAAAAACATATGTTAACGATTAACAATTTATTATACATAATGGAAATGAATTCCATGTGATTGTAAAATTATCTATGAGAAATATCTGATAAAATTCTCTAAAAAACATCTTTCAATTTGCTTTTGATGACAATCCATACATATATTTTAAATAATGGATACAAATATTATGTAACAGTTACCTGTAATGGATAAAAAATAAATGTAAACAATGCTTTGTTATTTTCTTACGTAATGTTAAAATAATAAAATTTAAAAAAATAAGACCAAATGGTTTTTTTTTTTCTTTTAAATACAAAAAATACCAAATACAAAAATTGCTGCATATCTCAATTAAATTGAAAATATTTAAACTACTATTTTTATGTTGCCTTTGAACATCATTTTTGTCCATGAATAAATAATTAAGAAACATGATGTGAACTAAATTTGTAAATCAACAAACAAGCATTCTAGATTTTGATGACATTAAAATGAAAAAAAAAATAAAAATATGACCTCATTCAATAAAATATAGGAAATCAAATTTTATTTCATTATTTACAATTAAATTAGTTTTTTAATCGTATTACTTATTTAATACACACTAAAGTGTCAAACATTAAGAAGCATTAATATGCAAATATCCAAATGAAAATGGCCTTACGTAAGAAATGTGTATGAATATACCACAATCCTAAAGAAACTCATTTGAACTCAAGTGACTTGTTTCAAAGAATTTTGATTCAGGTATGACTCAGCAAAATGAATTAAGAAAATATGAACGCGGAATGTTAGTTAGAGCTACATGGAAATGGCATTCTTTTTCTGAAATTAATAGGGAATTCATTATTGCTTGATCAAAAGTCAAAATTGCGTCAACAATACGTAATTTCAGCCAAACCATTGGTCAACATCGTCTAGTTAATAGAATAGAACAGAAACGTTTGCACACAACAGTCTGTTTCTTAGCAGTGATTGTGTGTGTGTAATAACACTGTGATTATTAACATAAACAATAAATGTGGGATGCACAACATATGTTTTCCTAAAAACAGTGAAACGAGGTTTAGCGATGAGATGTGGCAATAAAAGACTGAAGTGTCTTTACCCCATCGATTGAATTGCCTCAGCTGGATAAGTGTAAATACCGATTGGACTTAAGATAACTGGAAAAGCGTCGCTTGGTGTAATAATTCTTTATTCAATTTGATAAAGGCTAACGACAGAGATCTAGGGGTGTGCAGACCCTGGTGTCCATGGACCAAAGTGGACCAGGATGATGGTTGCTGCATAATAATAAGAGTTGCTTTACATAATATGGGGTTTTAAATAGTTCTACATGCCAAATTGAGTATAATCTCTGACTACTACTGGTCAATCCTTTATCTAAGGCATTATAATTTACTGCAATTTTTTCAATAAAATATTGTTTTAATCTCTATATTGAAAATTAAGGGATATTCATAAATAAAATACTCAAATTTGGGAAGTTTAATCCACTAGAGCTAATTAATTAAATTGGTACTTTTAAAGTATCATCAGTACATGAAGGTTTAAAATGTATGTCTTTTTTATGGTGTTTTAACTCTTAAACATGCTAAATACCCAGAGAACACAAATATTTTACACAAAAAATATTTACTTTTGAAAAATATAAAATTTAAATTTATTCATTTACTTATTTTACACATAAAAGTAGAATTTACGCATAAACTTAATGTGATGACATTCAAAGAAAAAGTTTTTCTTTCTGTTAATACACAAATATACATTACACGTTGAGCATTTTGAGTGAAGTTTCCATTGAATGTTTTTAAAGCACTGTTTCCTGGGATAGGAAATATTGTATTTTCTGACAATGAACTACTGCACCTTAAGTCTTGTTCAGTTTCTTTATAGTCATCTTAGCAATCTAAGAAATATTCTAGCAGATAATTTTTGCTGGGACTTCTTCATCTGAAGAATCATCCATACGGTGATTTCAGATGGTAGGTTCTGTAATAAATACAAATCTCTTCTAAACAGAGCTTCGTTTTTCCAAACACTCTAAGAAACGGAAAAAAAATAATAATACCACTTTGAAGCCTACTGTTATTTTTAAATCTCAGTTACACATAAATAAATTACAATTTTGTTAATATTTGAATAAATTGTAGATATTTCATTTAAATGTGTAGTAAAAAAAAATGAGTTCAGATTCAAAACTTCTTTTTTTTTGAAAACGTTAAAAGAAAAAAGCAAAAAAAATGCCAAGAAATCATAACTCTATTATAGTTTAGTAATGACGCTACAAAAAGCTCTAATAAGCTACGCGGACGGAAAAAAACTAAGGTTCTGGTCTAATATCCAATGTATTGTCGGTACTTATTAAATACCACAAAGTTATTCAAATGTAAAATTAATTATGTGCACTGCTTACTTAAAATAAACAGTTAAGTCGTTTTCTAATATTTAAACAAACATAAAAAAATAAGACAATTAACCTTTGACATTAAATTCTTTTTCGGAACAAAAGCGGAAATCTTCACAATCCGATCAAACTGTCAACAAAATGCTGAAACTATTCGCCTTCCCCGCCAAAATGTTCATTATAGAACCTGTGCAGCGACTAAGGATTGAAATACCGTTTTACAGAATACCGGTATTTTGAGCCATTTGTACAATTTTGTAATACCGATATTCACAAGTTTAAATACCGGTTTTTCGGAATTTACAAGAAACACAGAACATATGTTAATATTAGATTCTAGAACACGTTGAAATAGTTTACTCCTAATGATGGAACGTACTTGAAACTGAAAAATCCAATCTGAAAAGCAATGTTCGACTAAAACCTGCAAATTAGTTTTTTCGATAGTGAATTCGACTTAATATCTTTAGAACTGTATCATCTCTGCTTCCAATAAAACTGTCTATAGAGGCATTATGTCAGATATATTCTAATTTATTAACAGCTAAAGCAACAATAAGTTTCATGTTGCAGTCACTGAAAGGACAAAACACATCACTGTCCGAAAAATTATGTATTACATTAAAAAATCGCACAGAAGAAGGGCATATTGAAATAGAAAATATCATACGGTATTTACGTAATTATAAACATTTAAAAAGAAAAAATAAAAAAATAGACACCAGCTATATTCAAAACTCTATCCGATGAAAAATTGATTTATTTGAAGATGAGGGATTAAGAGGTAAATAGTACATGGAAAAAGAACATCGCGAATTGCTAACAGTACCACCAACTAGCGTAGATGCCGAAAGAGCGTTTCCCATAGCCGGTAATTTTTGCACAAAATTACACTCCAGGTTTAATAGTAGTGCAATTGATGCATTATATTTTTTTAAGATCACATTTCAAAAATTTATAATAGTACCACATGATGAATAGTGATATTAACCCTTTTTTGTCATTCTTTATACTATTATAATTTATAGCTTACAATTAATTTTTGTTATAATTACATTCTCTAATAAAACTGGCAAATATAGAACAAAGAAAACCATGTGTTTTCTTTCTTTTTCTAAAATTTCTATTACCGGTATCCCGGTATTGAAATCTAAAAATACCGAATACCGGTATTGAACTTTTGGGTACGGTATTGCAATCCCTAGCTGCGATGTATTTTGTAAGAGTAGAATTAAAAGAGTGCTCCTTCTAAATATGCAACGTTAGAATATTCGTAAAATGGTTTTCCTACATAATATTTAAGTAATTAGTACTTATAAACATAGTCTGTAGATAATGATTTAAGTCATGATACATGGGAGATCATTTAAAAATATTCATGTGTGTGTGTGGTCTTCATACCTCAAACAAAGAAAAGGTTTTTTTTAAGATGACGATGTGTTATGTCACCGAACATAATTGCGATGCGTGAAACGTGTATTTTGTGTGTGCAGCTGAGAATTAAATCATCTAAAGAATTATAATATTGTCTTCTATCCTGGATTCAGTCTATAAATTTATGATACTTTCATTACGTATTACCTACTTCATTGGATTTATATTTTTTAAGATAAATAAAATTGAAAGATGTAAAATTGAGTTGAATAAATCAATAACGAAAATATTAATATTGTATTTTTAAACAAGGAGAAATCTGATAAGAAGTCTAATAAAATAGTCACATGAAACAAGAACAGTAAAATTCCCAATGATTTACCAAATACTGTAAGGTATAATATTTCAATGCATTAATGTATAAATCTGAATAAATGGAATAATTGCTTTTGATAAGGACAAAAAGTTATTCTAACATGTTGAAAATATAAGCATAATAAAACTAACAGATAAAAATGCTAGATATTTCCCGTTATGTAATTAAATTTGTGTTTACTTCAAAAAATAAAATTGTTACCTCCATTCATCTTATATTCAACCACACGAGTATTAATTAAAGGTATAGTTACCAATTTTTAAAAACATTTTTTTTCCTTTATAAGTCATGAATGTGGAAAGTGTATTTATTTGGACTAGAACAAAATATCTTTTATCAAAGAAGAATCATTTCACTCAACTTTCTTTTCTCTTTTCTATATATATATATATATATATATATATGCATGTGTTTTCAAGTTCTTTTCTAATTGTATTTATTAATTAACCCAATAATTATAGCCTAAGTAATTATAACCAATTTTGCTCCATTCCTTTCAAGCTTCATTTATTATATATCTAATTAACACTCTAAAGCTTTTATTTTTCTTATTTCCATTTGTTAAACAAATAATAATTACGTTATTAACGTCTTCGATAACTAATGCTGCAAACATTTTGTTTCATAATAAAGCAATTTCACTATTAGTAATGAAAACAAAAAATGCTTTTTTCAGTTTGATTTTTGATTTAATTCAATGAATTACCCGCGCTTGAGGCTCAAAAGGTATGAAAGCTGTGAAGGGTAATAATTACTAATTTTATGCATAAATGCTCGCTCGATAATTACCTTAGGATACATAATCTTCTAATATATTTATATGGTTGGATAAATAATTTTTAATTGAATCGGGATTGAAAATTGCTACCTATTCTATAAATCTTACTAAGTTAGTTTTAAAATAACAGTATGAGAATTATGCATGTTTATATTATACATACAATTCAAACTGAATTTTAATTCGGGTATGTACAGTTTAGCAATTCAGTAAATTTGAAAATTAAATTTCCTGCCCACATAAGATCTTCTTTATGTAAACATAAAATTATTAATGTTTATGTAAGCGTAAATTAGAAGGGTATTTTAAAGTCTCTTCTTCCTATTCTTTAAGTTTTGTAACAAAGTAGATACTAACTTACCGTAAAACCAGGCGTATAGCGCGCACCGGCATGTATATATATACTACGCACCCAACTTTCGAGCTGTATTTTTAAATTTTTACGTGTATTCACCGTATAAGCGTAATTCCTTTTTTACGACGAAACCTGAAATGTACGTAAGCAATACTCTCGTGTTTTTAAGTCATTTATTCAAAATATTTTCACAGGTATTTAAAAAAAAATAGTGTAATTCTAGAACTATGATTCTTTAAGTTCATATAAGGTATGCCCCCCCCCCATTTCTTTTAAATAAACAGTATTTTGATACATATATAAGCCTATTTTTTTTAAACTCGTCTGTTTTTATACCCGACGTATAATGTACACCTGTAAATTTCCATCTTATTTGTTGTGTTAAAAGTGCGCGCTATGCGCCGGATTTTACGGTAAATTACAAAATCATAATAAAGTAGTTTTAAAATACCTTCACTAAAATTTATAATAAATACAAAGTAAATAGTTGCAAATAATTGAATCACAGTATTTCTCAAACTGGTGCATTTTCATGCATAAAAAAATTTCTAATAATTATTAAATCACATGTAATGAAGTGATTTTAACTTAAGTATAAAACTGCTCTTGATAATTAAAACATTTTACTAAGACTATTAAACAATTATAATGACAAAGAAAACAGTTTTTCAAGATAAATGTTTGGTTTGCTCTATTGTAACTAAGAGTTAAAATATTCACACACACACACACACACAAAATTCTTTGAATGTTACATTGAATTTTCAATTTTATTAGCTACAAGTGTACATATTTTTGGAATTTACAAAAAACTCTATGTCATTTACTAAAACCAAGAGGGTTATCATTATCAAATAAAACAGATTATTTCAGACAATGCTATAAATTAACATAGATTGGTAATTTAAAAATATTAGTTACTGCACATAATTTCTTACCTAGATACTTTTTAAATGTTTAGTGAAATTTACACTTATTTCTAAAAATATGTTCGTAAATAGAATTGTACGTAAATATACTACCTCCAAACTTGGTTTTTTAGTAAAACATAATTCATACATGTGCATGCATTTTAGACCACCATTCGAAAAAATTACGGCCACCACATATTCTATTTATTCAGTTGTAATTCACATTCTTCAACAGTGCTGTCTTTAAATTAATTAAGGAAGGTCTTAGTATCTTAGTGTCCTTTTTTTACTTAT
>BMAV01003500.1:0-11919 GCA_019973955.1 Trichonephila inaurata madagascariensis
CAAGATACATATATATATTTTGAGAGAGAGTGAACTAATAGTAGGAATTAAAATAATGGTACATTTTTTTATTCCTCAATATATGGGCACCTTACTTATTGAATGCTGTATCTGCTTTTATTTTATCTTGTTAACTTAAGATAGGATGACAATTCTCAAATAATGCTCTCTACAACTGGCCTTACCTACGAGTAGATACAGAATTTGACTACAGTTGTACGCTAATTAAAATACTCGGGATCGTATATCCCACGGGAAACTCACAATAGTCTGTATGCCTCTGTTCTCATTGTTTTTATCTCTTGTATGTGAGTGTAAAAGCCACCATACCCTCACATACCCGTGACTCAAAGCGCCCTCTACAGTTGGACCGTAATTAAATCAACATACTCACTATTTTCGTAGGAGGATTATTTTAGCATAATTCAAAAAAAAAAAAAATACTTTCTTCAAGCATCATTCATTGTAATAAAATTATTCGATTCGAGCCACAAAGGAAATCGATATGATAGTTTAAGAAAATGATATTTAAATTGCTGTTTTTCATAAATTACGCTAATTTGACTAAGAAAAACAGGTTTAAAATTTTATTGTTATTTTTGAAACTCAATGCACTTGATAAAGATAATTATTCCTTGGAAATTTCAAGCTTTTTTTTTAAAAAAAAACACACACCTTTTGTTTTAGTAATTGAATTTAAATTTTGTTAAATAAGTGCACAGAATGTGGAAAATAAGTCGTCTGTATTAGAGGCAAAGTATTCTTCTACTGTCATTAGAACACATACATAATTTGTATACTTCTTTTTTTCCATCAAGAAAGTTTCGCAGCTACCAAAAAAGTTGATAATCAGATGGGGCAAAATCAGGAGTATATGCTGACTGTAGTAAGGTTTCCCAACCCAAATCTGATAATTTTTCTGCAGTGTATCTTTACAAGTGTAGTCTAGCGTTGTCGTGACGAAGAATCACACCCTTTCTATAGTCCTAAGAAGGACTTTTATGTGTTGAGTTTATTTCTTCAAAACATCAGTTTGTGAACAGTAACGACCATTTCATTGACTTTCAGCAGTTCATGTTGCACTATATCCTTGCTGCCTCGCCAACAACGCAACATAACCTTCTTTTGATGCACGCCAGCTCTGCATGTGGATGACGGGATAAACATATGATTTTTTCTAACTACGGGCTTATACACTATCCACTTTTCATGTCCAGTCACCAAGCGATTCAAAAACGGTTCCCTTTTCTGACAAACAATACTTAAAGAACATATGAGAATTATGTACTTTAAATCAGCGTTTCTCAAACTGTGGGGCGCGCCCCCTTGGGGGGCGTGACAACTCTAAGAGGGAGGCACGAGCATATTGAAAAGTCGAAAAAAAAAGAATTAAAAAAATTGTTAATTTACTGAAAGAATACAAACAAAACATTCTGATATAATAAAAAACAAAATGCATATTTACACTGATATATTACATGTATAAATGTAGCAGTACCCCACAATGTATTTGATCATTAATTTAATAATATTAGGATAAGAACAACTTTAATAATTACCAGTGACTCCATGGGATAGAGTCATATATAAAAAGTTATGTTAAAAAATTAACACTTATCTTGGTAATTTGTATGGTTTATAATTAATCCTTTCACTTCTAATTAGAAGTTTTGCGATTCGCTTTCCAATGCCAGCCGTTTTCCACGTAGGCGTACGTATGTGATGTATTGGGGGCGGAAAGGACTAAAGAAGCAAATAATCTTAAATAAGTAATGCCTTCGCAAACAGTATCCAGGTCCTTTTATTGCATTCCAAAGGCTTCGATATAATTTTATGCATAACAATGCACAGAAAAGATCGTACTTTGGAAATATGTATATATACGTCCGGGGAAATTAATGTTTTGACTGAGCGAGACGCTTATATACGCTAATAGCACTTAAGAGGTTAAAGTCATATCCTAGTTTTTGCATCAAAGTATAGTATTATTTAATTCTATACATTTTTATTGTATAAGGAGGGGGGCCCTATGAAAATTATGATTAAATATTGGGTGGCGAATATTGAAACTTTGAGAAGCACTGCTTTAAATTTTTTGTTTTCTCTTAGTTCATGTGTCACCCAAACAGAGTGCTTGTACACGAAACCAAGTATTTTAGCGTAATCGAAAGCAGTAGTTCAGTGAATTCCAAGCTTGAAGTTCATTTCTGTGGAAGTTATATATATAACTTAGTATTTGTCAAGATCATACTACGTGGTACTCTTCGTCACTGACATCTGATGGCTTGCCTCATCTGGGTTCATCTTTCAAAGAAAAACCACCCAAATGAAATTTCACGTTACCTTTCACATGTTCGAACTGTTATTGCTTCCTCTCCAAACACGTCACACACGTTTATTTTTGCATCCATCTCGTTATTACCTTTTTGGAACTCAAACAACATAACATTTCTTAAGTGCTCTTTTTTTTCCACTGATGTTAACAGATTTTCAAGTTTAAAAAATCTAAAATGCAAAATATGTGTACAAATCATCACTAGTATCCTAATCTAACTGTTCAAACCATTTCAGTCAGATCTGAATTCTTGCTAAGGATCGACAAAGCATTAAAATGCACGTGTTCAAAAATGACAAAGATTTCTCTTATACCCAATATTTCACAGAACTCAGAGATGTTTCATGTTTCTTAAAATAAATCTGTGCTTGACACATATTTTATCTTAAAATAAAACATTGGAGTTAAGAGCAAGTTTTTGTTTTCTCAACAAATTCGAAAAAAAGCCATTTCCTCTCACAAAATACTGCAAGTTTGAAATATTGTGTAATGTTACGGTAAATATTTTGGGGAGCATTTAAGTGTTTCGTGATTAAACAATTAGAAATTACAAATGCACTTTATCTGCCATATGTTTGACAAATATATTCTTTCAAAAGCTACTACTTATTCATCTATTTTGAATAGCTGCCTTGAAGGAAATTTTACCGCGTGAAAGAATAGAAAGATAATGTATTTTATTTTTATAGTACTATATTAAGTACATGAATATTCTCATATTCTTTAATATTTGAAAATGCGTTTTGTGAAATCAATACGAATGAATGATACGAATGTCCACAAATAAAAATTTGATATCAATTTATGCAACAGGTACACAAATTGAGAGAAACAAGTACAACTAAATCAATGCAATGTACATCATAAAACAAAATGTTTTATTTAGGTTGATTTATCTTTCTTTAGAGCAATACACAAAAAAGAAATATGTTTATAATATATCATGCAACTTTTTCGAGTCTTTTTCATGTAACGTCGAATGTTTATACAATCTGTAGTCGCAATAAATCTATTTCTGAACACTCAAGAAAACCTATTGTATCAGCAGAAATTATGTTGGTAATAAATTCTCTATTATACTACAAATAATAAAGTTCATGATTGTAAAAGATGGATGATATAAACAAAAAAAAAAACAAAAAAAGAAATAAAGGGAGAACGAAAAAATAATTTTATATAAGGTTCAAGTTGATTAAAACACATATTAATGTCTTACATATACGAGAATATTTTTATATTTTTCAATCTGGATTACACTTGGATCTGGATTGTAACAAAAAAAAAAGAAGTGGAAATGAATTTCTCCATATTAATCAATTTTCTTTAAACTACATTCAACTTCTAAATATAACTAAACAATTATAACAAGGATATTGTTAAAGTAAAATAATAAATTATGGAAAAGGAAGAAATAATATGTAACATTCCATTCTACGCAAATAGAATAAATGAAATATGAATAAATTACCGGATAATTATTTGTTCATATAATCTCTCATTTGTAAGAAAAACACACATTGGCTTTAATATTTTATAAGGACATGCAAAATATACTTACCACTCACTTGATTAATTTTTAAATGTCCATTGGAAGCTATTTTCCCACCTATGATTTGAGCAACTAGCATGGCAACTAACATATGGATTTCCTATTCGTAAGATTAATAGATGGCCAATAGAACTGTAAGTTTTTTGAGCTGCAAGAAAACTGCTCCAAATGTTGTACAATTCCAATGGTGACCCTACGCCAACTTGACAAAAAAAAGCATATAGACATTGTTGTTTGTGCTCTTCTAAAGCACTTGAGAATAAAATAATTTTGTAAAGCTTATAATGCCCTGTTATGTAGAGATATTTTCTTTCTGAAATTTCGTGGAATGTAATATGCAAAAATTCTTGAGCTGTGTGCTGAATACAAAATACATCTAATTTATAATTCCTTCAGTATATCTTAGTATTTATATAGAATTTTTTTAATTACATGTAATGCACATAAAAAGAAAAATCTCACAAAAAAACTTAGTCATGCCTCCCAGGGTCCAGAAGCATAAAAATAGGCTAGAAAACCTTGCTTTAATTTCTGACCGATTTGATGTTATAGTTTCGCTGGTAAAATGATAGAAATATAATGCAAATAATCTATTCGACACAGAATATACCGTAAAATTCGGCACACCGCACACCGTAACGCGCACCTATACATTCCAGCTGAATTTTTTAATTTTTAGGAATATTCGCCGTATAACCCGCACTCCCTTTTTAACGAAGAAATCTGAATTATATATATATATATATACTAACATATATATATATATTATATATATATATATATAATATATATATATATATATATAATATATATATATATATATATAATCATATATATATATAATAATATATATATATATATAATATATATATATATATATATATATATATATATATATATATATTATATATATATATATATATATATATATATATATATATATATATATATATATATATATATATATTAGTATGCATTGCTCTTATGTTTCGAAGTCATTTATTCGAAGTATTACACCAGACTTTTGAAAAAATAGTATATTTCTAGAACTGCAACTCTTAAAGTTCGTAACGCAAGTCTTTTACTTAAAACAAACCGTATTTCGATACATAGAGAAGTAGATTTTGTTTATGCCCTTCTCTTTTGTTATTTGTAAATCTATTGCTTTTATACCCGGCGTATAACGTGCATTCTTAAGTTTGTATCTTTTTTTTGTGTTAAAAGTGCGCGTTATATGCCGGATTTTACGGTACTTTGAAATTAAAACTAGAATGCACCAAATAAATATATATATTCATTAGAAAGAAAATTGAAAAAAAATTGGAATCGAAAATTCCAAAGATCAGTAAAAACAACTTTTACTATTGCATATCGAAAACACATATCACATCGAATTTAAACACTTAACAGCCAAATTCTAGCATCGAGATTCAGGACGTCAAGGATGCCAACTTTTGCTACAAAACTTATAATACCAAACGAATAAATTTATCAGTAAATAAAGTAAACACTAAGAAAAATTAGATTTATATAAAGTACTAAATCGAAGGAGACGATAATAGTATAAATAAGTTATAGTTTAAAAAAAATAAAAAATACGCTTTTATAGTTAATCTAACTAAAGTAAGAAATAATTCTTAATATAAGAACAAAAGGATTAACGAAAATATTAATGTCAATGTGGTAAAAGCTTGGGGTTTTCGATATCAATTGTTAAACATTCTTACTAGTTCTATTCTGATTGATGGATTGACTGAATATTAATGTCGCACTGTTCAGCTACACGAGGGCTTTTGGCGACAGACCACGTAATTTAGTTCTATTCTGAAACTAACAGTAAGTGTAAAAATATATTACAAAGCATTTCACACATACTTTTACTACACTGTCATTGATTTTCTCGCTATAATTTTATTCTTATATTAAGAATTATTTTTTACACTTTATAGTCCGATTCAATATATAAAGCGCACGTGTTTCTTAGTTTTTTAAAACTAAATTTTATTTTTTGTTTTTTAGTTCGATCTACAATAAAAGGATGTTTTTTTTAGTCTTAAAACTATCCTTTATTTATTGCTGAATTAATTTTAAGGGTCATTTTTTAACCCGGCATTACTCGCGCCAAAAAAAACGACCATAAGTTCTCGCACGTGGTACCTTACACCTATGGGCTTTTAAATTCTGTTTTTACCGTAAAATTTGTACACAAAAGTTTAAAAAGGAAGAAAAGTAGGAAAAACAATAGGTTTATTACATTTTTACACGTAAATTTAGTTCTGCTCTTTTTAAGAACATTCAGTGCATTTTTAATACACTACTTTAATCTCGTCGTTAGTGAGTGCGATGTTTTCCCTGGATCTTATTTTTTTTTTTAATCTGTATCTTTTTAAAATTAAATATATAGGAGTAAACTTCTCAATTGTTTAAATTCAAAAATTTAGAAATTTCTTTTTTATTTACTGTTATTGTTCCAGTAACAGTTTTTTTTTAAAAGTTCATCTGAAAATGGACAAGATGTGTACTAGGTGTCTCCTTTAAAATTATATTTTTTCCAAATGTTTTTGTGTCTCTACATATAAACATTTATTTTCAACAGTTCCTCTCTATTCTAAATCTGGATCGATTTCAGTGGATGAATCATACTTTCTGTGATACTCTTCATCATTTGGTTCTTCTTCATCATAAACGAGAAGAGAATTTCTTCATCCGAAAGTACTGTAGTACTATATCTCTATTAAACACTGTATATATTAAATTACTTAAATATCACATTTCTTCGTCATAACTGCTACAATATGCCATAACATAAGGAAGATTTAAAACGTACTGTTAAGAACTGTTAAGGTGATTCACAAGCTGGGTATGACATACCCGAAGAGCCGGTATCCAAAAATATAAATTTAGAATTTGCCTATAAGCTAAGGCCCGTCAAGGATTGATTAAAGTAAGCTACAAAAGTATCCGTTTTAAAAAAAGGTTTTAAAAGGGGTGTTGAAAAGTTAGACTGTGGGTGTGACCCCGCAAATCCAAAAATCTTGAATACTCATAGGCATCCTATCAGTGCTTCGATACAGCCTGGTTTGCAAAATATAGGATCAGCCAACGCATCCTTTTCTTTTTTTCACATAAAGAAACACTTCGTTTTGTTTGTTGTATTTGTATTAACCATGAGCGTTTTCGCTTTAGTGTTGTACCTTAATATGTTAGTTGCCAAATCTGGAAATGAAATCCGGAATTAGTCACTAATCCTGATGATACCGATCAAGACATTGAAACAAAATTATTAAATTATTGTATTACCATCGGTCCTTGACAAGTGTGCAAAATTTCGAATTAATCTAACATTTTAAAGTGGATAAAAATTGAGTTCAAATATTGCAATGCATACAAGTGAATCTATAATGAAAGCATGTTAAAATGAGAAAAATTTCCATGGTTTACAAATATATTAAAATAAATTCGAAGATCATATTCAATATCTACATATTGCATATTTTGATATATTAAAATATAAATCATCGGCGTAGTTCCTTTTTGAAGTAAAACTTTTTTACGCACGCTTGATTTGGGGAGTAAGCTGCTGAATAAGTGACGAGAGCGTTACGAAAAGTGTGATCGAGTGATTTAAACGGAAGTTGAGAAGAAGATATAAGTTAGTGAAGAAAAAAATTCCAGTCAGTAGTACGTTTGCAAGTTTACTAGCGTTGCGCGAATGGTAATTTCTTGATTATTTCGTAATTTCATTTCGTTCTTGAACTTTTATAAATTAATATTTTGTTCAATACGTTAAATATTCTACTTTTGAAATGAATAAAATTGTAAATTCATTTTAAAGTTCATATTTTGTGAATTAGTAACTTCGAACATGGACATTTTATTACGATGTATTCGTGAAATCGGTATTGGTTAGTATTAATTGGTGATATATGTGCTGCTCACTGTGTTTTGGACGATGGATTAAATATTATAATGGTAGTTGTTTACATATATTACCCAATAATACAGTTAATAATACATTAAAGGTTTTACATAAAAGACTTATCATTTACGATCAAGTAGGCTCTGAAGAATTAAGAGAAAACTGTTATACGTTGCCACTAATTTTAGCAGTAGATTTCAATGTTAATTTCGTGTTTGAAGATGGAAAACTCTTGGTAAACTTCCTACAAGATACATTACAACTACAAATGAATAAAGTGAATACAAAAAGAAATGAGCCTACCACAAGACATGGAACAACAATCAATGCAGTTTTCTCTATATATCTTTCCAATTTTCATTCGAAAACATATGTATCTTACTTCTCATACCATAAGCCTATTGTCTCAGTCTTACAATCAAATGCAGTAATTACTGATGTATAAGATAATGAAAATAAGGAAAATAATGAATAAAAAATATATATATATTCCAAAATATTAGTTTTTCGATGAAAATCCGTAAGAAATTTAAATATTTGTAGGAAATTAATATATGTAAATACATATACATGTACATATTATACATATATACGTACATAAACATATATATAGATAGAGCTTAAGAAGTTTTACTTCAGTTGCGTAGTCTAAAGCACTCCTTTTCTTTCAATTCCTACTATTAGCTCGCACTGTCTCTATATAGTTATTTATTTATACATTTGTATATTTATTTATTTATCTTGGTGGAATTTTCAATCGTTAATAAAATACATTTTAAAGAGCTGAATTGAGCTGAAATTTTATATACAGGATCATTTTGGATGACAATACAATAATTTAATTATAATTAATAAAAATTAATTGATTAAAACTAATTATTTAAAGAATTACAAATACAGTCACGTTGGCGACTTAGCGACCCTTTGGGCGACTTGTGTCAAAACTTGAAAAGGTTTTTTTCTCGCGAGTTAAAGCATTCAGTTGGACTGAAATTAAAAGGACAATACGATACTTTAATTACAATTAAAAAATTAAATACCACTTAATGTTATGATTCTCTCATATGTATATACATATTTATATTAATTGTAGCTATTAAATAAAAAGTAGCTAAAATAAAATTTTTCTTTGTTGATTTAAGTAGGAATTGACTTTTTTTTTTGTTATATTATTTAGAATTTAAACTGTATTTGGAGCTAATGACCCAAACGATTTACCGAGAAACAAAACATTGCATTAAATTTCCATGAAAAATCCAGGAAAGTTGATTCGCCAACACAAGATTTTATTTAATATTGGTCAATTGTGTAATTCATCCCAATCCTATAGACTACTTGTGTTTCTTTAGTCGCGGTTTTTGATGAATATCTTCCGAGTTTGTAAACATATTTAATATTTGTAAGCTGATCTAAAATCTACATGAAATTGCGGACAAAATGATATAAAAAACATTTCCTTTATTTAATTATTAGTTGACAAAATGTAAAAAAAACAAAAAAAAATTCTTCTTTTTTTGTAGTAAGCAGTATTTTTCAAAAAATTATAATAGGTATTTTTAAAACACAGAACTTGAGGTAGGGAAAATATCTTTAAATTTATTCAATTTCCCACTATTAGCTCACGATCTCTACATTTTATTTATCTTGGTGGAATTTTCTATCTTTAAATACATTTTAAAACTAAATGAAATGAAATTTTATATAAGGATTATTTTGGGTGACAATACAGTAATTTAATTATAATTAATAAAATTAATTGATTAAAAAAATTACCAAAATTCGCCCCGGTTTATCATTTTTAATGACAGTGCCCTTTTTTTTTTCCCCACATTTTAAAGCGCTCGTTTGAGCTGAAATTTCTTAATTATTTTTTTGGAAAAACGAAAAATTAAATAATTATTAAAATTAATTGACTAAACTAATTATTTAAAAAATTCAGATACAGCACTTTGGGTTTTATTTTTTCTGCTTGGGTAAAAATTAAAAGTTTTTTTTTCACATTTTGGGTTTTAACTGAAATTTTATATACACCCTTGTTTTTGGGTGACAATACGTACTTTTGATAATGGATAAAAAAAATTTCCATTTTAAAGTTGTGATTCTGTACTATTTATACATATTTATATTAATTTCTGTTTTTAAAAAAAGTAGCTAAAAAAAATTTTCTTTGTTGTTCTAAGTAGGAAATTTTCTTAATTTTTTTTTTTATTTCTTTTTCAATTTCTACTTCTATTATTAAATCTCTATATATTTATTTATATATTTATTTATTTATCTGGGGGAATTTTCAATCTTAAAAAAATACATTTTAAACCCTCAACGGGAGTTTTTTATAAAAAATTTATTTTGATGACAATACAAAATATAAAAATAATTAATAAAATTAATTGTTTTAAATATTATTTAAAGTTACAAATACTACACCACGTTGGCATCTTTTTTGGTGATTAACTTTTTTTGTGCTTGTGCCTTTATTTATTTCTCATGTTAAAGTATTCAGTTGAAATGAAGTTTATATACACGATTGTTTTGGATGACAAGGGATATTTTAATGATATTAAAAAATTTGACCATTTATATAATGTTTGATTCCCCCATGTATATCATGTTTATATTAATTGTAACTATTTAAAAAGAAAAATAAAATTTTCTTTGTTATCAAATAGGAATTGATTTTTTTTACGTTACTTGTTTCTTTAAAAACCTCTGGGGCCCCCGGTTGAAAAATAAAGACCATAGTAAGCTGTAAATGGGGGTTAACGCGTTACCAATTTTTTTTTTTTCTAAAATAGAATTACATATTTAAAAATTTTTTAAGGGCTTTGAGAAAAAAATCAAAGTTACTCAAAGCATTTTTTTATTCTTAATAAGATTAAGAAAAACCAAGAAATTTTTCTCTTCCACAACCAGGGAAAAAAGGAACTTTTTTTTTTGAAATGTCACCCACGCTTCTCATAGTTTGGGGAATGATCGATCCCCCCGTCGTTTTTCCGCAATTAAAAAAAGCCCGACTAATCGTCGGGACAAATTTTCTACTTTCATTACATGGCTCAAAAGTCAGGAAAACAAAGATTTCTTTTCTTTGCCCAACAAACTACTTATCTCCTTATCCGAACGAGGGGAATTTTTTTCCTTCTTTTTTTTTCTTTGGGGAACCGGATCCAAAAGAATCCTTTTGGGGAACTCACCGCCCCTTGTCGAGTTTTGTAATGGCGTTAAAAGTAGCCCTTTTTGGCGTTTTCGTTTATTTAACTTTCATTTTTCCCCAAAGTGAAAGAGGGGTTGGACTTTAAGAAATTAGTTTAATTACTGTCAGCGAAATGTCTGGTTTGAAACAGTAAGTGCGGAGAATAATAATATTTTTGAAAAAAGAAAACATTAAGCTGTCAAAAGTGCTCCTAGTTTCGTTTAAGATGTTGGAATATATTAGGTTCTAAAGGCTTCATTTAAATTTTTTTAAAAAAAGAGTATTCACAGTAACTTTATTCTGCAGTGTCAAAAACAAAAATTATTTATCGAATTTGTTTGAAATATAATTATGTATTTCAGTTATCGAATATAAAAATTTAGAAGCTATATTTTGGTCTTAACACTAAAACCTTCGGGATTACGATTACGATTAACTATTTTATGCTTGGTGGTTCACATTTTGTACCATTAATTCTTAGTTGTTTATTGAGTGGTGGTACATAAAACGTACCACTGGTTTGAATGCCTCACAGAAATTGATACTAAAGAGTACATTCTCGAACACCAACGTTCAACTCCTACAATTCTCATGTTTTCCCACGTTCAGAAGCTTTTTTTTTGAAGTAGTTCCTTTACAACTGTAGGCTGATGGTGGTTATTTTTGGGTAATGGGTGAAATTTAACCCCCACTTTCCTACCAACTTTTGCCGTCCTTTATTTTAACAGGTAAAGTAAAGAAACCGGCTGGAACCCCCTTAAAATATCCCCCAAAAACCCCCAAGGGAGGATGTTTCTTCGAAGATTTAAAATATTCCCAGGGGGTTTTGTGGATTTCTTTTAAATCGTGACAAAAGAAAACATTCAATATTGCCCCGGATACCCCGCCCCTTTTAAAAAAGACAAAATGAGAAGGTAATAAAGCTTTTT
>BMAV01003502.1:0-19333 GCA_019973955.1 Trichonephila inaurata madagascariensis
TACAAATTACAGGAACTTCTTCAATAGTTCAGAAAACACAGCCTTGTGGGTGAAAATATAGCTTGCCTCAGGTTGGGAAGATATAATCGGTTCAGATAATGGATCCCTCTGCAATAATATATTATTACTATTATTTTCATCAACAGTTTCAGGACACTTCTGCCATCGCTTCTTGCTATTTTCAGCCAACATCTTTCTCCTTTTGGTAGGACGACCTTTAGGTTTTCTATATCTCGATGATATAAGATCCATACTAATAGTTTTAAACAACAAAAGCAATTTAAAATGAACTTTAGTTCTGAAAAGAACTTTTTGTTTTGGTAAAATCAATATAAAGTTTGAATAAAATTGAACGAAAAATGCGAATGAAAGTTTGAACGAATTGTAAACAAATAATGCCAATTTAGGTCTTAGATACAGTTAAAACAAATTGTTATCATCCAGACCTTCATAAAATTATCACTTAAAAATAAAAATTAGAGAGGCTATGTCTACAGTATATAAAATTCGCACTATCAAAGTACATGACAGCTTTTTTAGCATGACATCAGAATGTAAACAAAGGGGCGTGGTCATGGATGACGAAATCGGAAGTACCCCATAACTCAGTAAAAAATGCATTAAACCAATATTTTTTTTTTTTTGCGTTTGATAGAGGACTAATATAATATTAAAATAAGTTAAAATTTTTTTCGATATTTTAGTCAATTTTCCACATTTTAACTGTCCACTGTAGCCTTAAGAAGTTCAAATGCTTCGCAATTCCTTTTATTTTTAATTTGTTTTCAAATCGATGATATGCGTGCAAAATATTCTAACTATCTCTACTTCCTTTTCTATAATATTCGGCCATTATAATTTCTTACTATTTGTTCAAAGTTATACCTAGATGGATGAATTAAAAAATAAATAAATAAATAAAAAACTCTTGTAAGATATTCAACTTTGTTAAAATGTCCAATTATTTCATAGGTACAATATCCCTTATGTGTTGTCCCTTGTAACAAATGAAAGCACAGAAATAAGTTTAAAGGCTTGAGATCATTATTCAGGATTAAATACGGTTTTAAAAAATTT
This sequence comes from Trichonephila inaurata madagascariensis, assembly GCA_019973955.1. Lineage (NCBI taxonomy): Eukaryota > Metazoa > Arthropoda > Arachnida > Araneae > Nephilidae > Trichonephila > Trichonephila inaurata. The sequence continues at coordinate 1,078 of BMAV01003502.1, forward strand.
AGAGACAGAATTTTTTTATGTTTCATTCACCTATAAAACAAATTTAACATTGACTAAAACTTGTAAATTCTGGCAAACTGATTTTATGTATACAATGAACATGAAAATACTCGTTTTAAAACATTCAATTTATAAAATGTACTTGAAATTCATGTATTACGTAAAGTGAAATAAATGTTAAGTTTGAGTTAAATTGTATTTGGTGAATGTTTTAATAATAAAAAAAAAGAATTCGGTGTTATTCTGTAAAATTCGGTATTAGCTGAGGCAAAATTTCTCTTCCATTAAGCTCTTTTGTGTCTGAACAGGAAATTTCTTTCCCCCACTGGAAAACCGGCTGGACCATCTTCACCCCATGTATTATTGTTATAGGTTTCACAATTTACAAAGGGGAGAGATACGGTTTGCCAATTTTTAGGCAGGCATCTTCCAGGAGTAAGGAAAATCACAATGTTTGGCACATTATTATATCTAAATTTTTTTTGAAGTTCACGTTACCCATTTTGAATTGAAAGGCTTGCAAACTTTCAAATGCATATGTTAGTTGGTTTTCCTGTCTTTTTTAAGTAAATCCTGAATTTAACCTTTTGAGGACGGCTGGCCGATCTAACGGCCAAGAGGCCCAGACCCTTAAAAGACGGCTCTGGCCGCTGTAGCGGCCACGCAATGCTTTCCCCTCTTAACAGCTTTCGAAACAGCATGAGGCCTATTACAGCCCTGGAACATCATTTGCTTTGCGACATAGCCATCCTGTGATGACTATGTCGTTCCGGTTCCGCGTAAGCTAGAGGTGTGGGATTATCAAAATGATGAGACATAGTAGTTCTTAATACAACTTTTATTAAGAATAACTTATATTACTTAATTCTAATTTGACAACTATATTTAAAGTGAGAGTTAACACCCAATTAAACTTTGTATTTAAGTCAGATCACGCAACTAGATCCTTTATCTTAATTATAGTTAATAAACCGATTCATCTAAATACCTATGTCAAATATTACCTTTTGCAGATCTCCTTCCTTCACCTATAGAGAGATATTTACAAATCACTTTTATATACGAAGATTCCAACTTCTTTATATTGGGTTTCTATTCCTTCCAAAGCTATCGGACTGCTAACTCTTGATCTGAAAGATTCCACACTACTATCTCTAAGCTTGCCGCGCTATATCCTATCATCAAAGCTTCTATCCTTTTAAAGTATATCTCATTTACATATTTGATTCGTTTTTCTTCTTGGTATTGGGTTGGAAAGGTTTTGCCATTAATCGTGGCCGTCAAAGAACATAGGAGTTATGTTAGCAGAAGGACGCGAGAGACGTCACAACCCCTCCAAGAAGAAAAACGTGATTTACTTAAGGGTTCTCAATGCCCTTAATAAATTACGTGTCTAAATCTTTATTTCTAAATTTCTTCGCTTTCTGAGTTTTATTTAAATTTTAATCTTAAATCCTCATTTTAACTTTTATAATTTCCAATATTTATCTTGACTTTAATTTTCATTACTCATCTTATAATTAAATTTAATATTCAATTTAAATTTAAACTCGTGACAATAAATTTTACTCCAATAACTAGGCCAACATTAATAATTACTGTTTAATTTATGCCCACTCTCACTTTTAACATCCAATTACTTAAAATATCTATACACTTAAATTTTCTAAAAAATATTCTTGGGTGCTTAGACCAATCTTTTTGCATCTAACACTGTATATGTATTTGGAACCCCCGCCTTTCTTGTTGAAGCTATAATTTTCATAGTTTTCAGGGATTTTCAGGGTCAGTCTCCCCGAAATGAAACTTTTTGAGTCTCTATTTCTATATAAATATCAATCAATTTCACAATTGCTATTTCATATCACAATAAATTTTCATCTCCATCCCCACATCTGGTTCCAAAAACTCCAATGAGCCAAAGCAGCGCCGTTGGTTATTATTGTTAGTGCCCTGACTACGCCAGTGCGTTTCCCTGAACCAGATGCCTCATAATACGTAACAATACAACAACATATATATATATATATACAATATATTATACAATTACAAAACATTTAATAAACTTGCTTGGCAACAAATAACCAAAGAATTTTCGCATCTTAAAGTCGCATACTGTAAGCAAACAAATGTGTGATTACAAATGTTTTCTCCAGAAAAATTTTTAACAAGTCAAAAGTTAAAATTAAATAAACACTCATTGTGTGTTTGACTTGGCTTATAACTTTTTAAGCACCGCCCTAGACTTCCTTCTTTTTGCAATGTATTCTTCCGACCACTTTAAGGGAAGATCAAAAAAATGAAACAATAGCAACCCTGATTTTTATATAGGTTTCCGACCATCACATCTCAACGATGAGGTGCTACCACTCTTCTTTCCTCGGTTGTACTGCTGGAATTTCTTTTGTTTTGCTTGTTGTAGGTTTGTAATCTCCTTGTCGTCCTTTCCTTGACTTCCCTATTGTCTCCTTGGCTGGTCGGGGTTCTTCTGTTCTCCTCCGTCGTGGCCTTAGACTGTAGTTTGATTTATCTTGGAACTTCTGTGCATTCTCTTCTGCTCTTTTTCCGCTTCTAGAAATAGTACTGGATGACATTTGTCTTTATTTATATTATTGTGTCCCTTTCTTTGCCACTTCTTTTGTGGTCCACTCTGCCCCTCGACACACCTTGATCTTTAATACCCCTATTATTCCTTATCCTTTTTGTTTTTATTTTCATTCCCAAACAGAACTAGGAAGTGATCTCGACCAGTGATTTGTTTTTATGGGTCCCCTGTATTTTTTATATTGATTTGATTGGTTACCAATCCCTTTTGCCTCTAACTTACGTTTCACCGCAGATTTTTTCTTTCCCATATTAGACTCATTTAATCTTTTGATGTACTTTTTCCGAAGTACGAGTTTCCTTGACTTGATCTTTATACTATTTGGGATACCTGTTCCTAATTCGACCTCGTCACATTTCCTATGACGATATATTTTTATTTGATCTTACGTTAACTGTTAATCTTTTTCCCTGATTTCCATATAAATATTATTATAATTCTTAACTTAAGACTCTATAAGGTCCCTCAAATTTTTGTTTAAATTTAGCACATACTTTGTTAGCTGCTGAACTTACAGGGTGTGTTTCCTAATAAGACCCAATCATTTACCTTTATTTTTATGTCTTTCTACGTCTATTATAATATTTTTCCCACCTTTCCTGTTTAATTTCGTACTTAGTCTAGCCTTAAAAGCTTTTCTCTATGTTTTGAATTTTGAATTTTGAACTTTCCGATATCATAACTAGTTTTGAAATGCGGTGTAATCACTTTTCGACCTTAAAAATAATTCAGCAGGTGTTTTTCCCGTTGTTTCATTCACTGCAGTACGAATAGCGTAAGCAAACTAACGTAAGAATTGATCCCAAGTAACGTAGTTGACTATTAACATAATTTTGCAATCATTTGCACTCATATTCGATTAACTCTTTTCAGTCCGGATTTGCTTGTAGTTTGTATATGCAACAAGTTCACACATGCCTTATGCCTAATCTTTCAAATTAAGTAAACAAAATCTCGGATATAAATTGGGGACTATTATCACTTATTAATTTTATGGGAGCTCCATAACGCGATATAAAGTTATCAAAAAAAATATCCGCTATTATACGAGATGAGGTCTTTTAAGAGGTATAATTTCAGCCCACGGTTGAAATGATGGGTTATTACTAAAATATAGCGGTTACGCCCTTATTTCTCGATATAGGATACGGCCTAATAAATCTAACGTCACTATCTCATTCGGATAATTCGATATAATTGATTTAATCGACCAGCTGGTAACGCGTTTTTATAGTTATTAACTTGGCACATATGGCATGTAGAGACATATTGATCAATGAATTTTTCTCATGTACGGGAAATAACAAACTTCCCGAATTTATATGATACGTTTTAAATCTGCCTATGTCCAGCATATTTTGTCAGCGAAATTCTCTCATATTATTTCAATCCTAAAGATTTTGGAATGTATACACGCATTTCACCTAATGACGTTGCGTGTTTCGCATAAAATAACAATCCTTCAATTAAACGGAAATCGTGGGACCAATTCTCACATATCGTTGCATTAACCGAGTTATCTTCCGGGTTTCTAAATATCATAGATATGACCTAATTCTGGGTCTTTTTTCTGTTCTGTTATTAATTGTTCCCAAAGTAAGTACCAAATCCTTGATTATGGCACAATTAATTTTATCTCAATTATATTTTTCTATGCTTTTCGGTCTGTAGCCAATGTTTCTTCTTTTTGACCCTTTAAACGTGAAATTTTTTTTTCCTTATTATCTTCAACCAGTGAATTTAAATTTTTCACGATTTCGATCAAAATCAAATACGATTTTTGACCCACTTAGGGAAATCGTACCTGAATACATGGGTATTCTAAATCTTTAAACACATGAAATGACCAATTTCTTTCAATTGTCGATGCGAACATTTTTAATTCTACGATCCCCGGGCATTTCGCCCCCTGTGCTGTTTTACCGGGGCCGTTTTTTTTAATTTTTTTATAGAAAAATATTTTCTATATACTTCTTCCGATATAAATGATTTATCTGCTCCGGTGTCCTTTTGCGCTTTTAAAAAATTTTTATTTAATAAAAAGGAACGTGGGGAAATTTTTGGGTGATATACATATCGGAGAAAGTCTATGTCTCTCTTGTCGACACCCTTTAGGTTGATATTAACCACAATATTTAATCGTCCCTTTGGGCCTATCGCCTCGATTGAAATTTTTTCCCCGAACCCCTATTTCACGGTCTCCTTATTAAAATTATCATTTCGCTCTTTCGAAATGGGAACCCCCTTTTTTGAATCTCTGATCATTGTTCAAACCTACCCTCTCGAACCCTCTAATCTTTTACGGCTATTCTCGTAAAATCATTTCTACTGTTATTTTCTACGTCCTATTTCTTTCCCCCGTTTTTACCCTTAGCAAAAAAATTTGGCATCCCATCCCTTTTTTACCCCCGTCTTTCTATATTATCGTTCTGATAACCCCCTTTTTAATTTGCAAAAAATCTCTTTCAATTTAGCTAAGACTTCCAAAAAAATTGTATCTGTTTTTTTGGATTGCGCACCTCCACGTCTTGGATCTGTGGTTCGAGCGAAAAAAAATGATCCACTAACTCTGCTTGGGACATTCCTAATTCTAAACTTCTATTTTAGTAATCTATAAACGAAATCAGTAGGATCCTGATTTCTTCCCTGCTGGGACGCGTAGAATTGCGACTGTAGTTCTTCTTTATTTTTGACCGCGGAAAGCCTCGCTAATTCAGTTTGAGTTGCGCAAAAATCCGTGGCTGTATTTTGCACTAACAACGAACCAAATATCGAATACCAATCTTGAGCCCCTTCCCCTGAGATGACTTTTTGGTAAGCACATGACAGATTACTTGGGATTTCAAGTAACTGTATAAGCTGTTCTCAATAGACTCGATAAACTCTGCAATGTTCTCTGACCCTGAAAGTACATTTCAGGTAGAACAGTACTTCCACCTGCCATTACCTAACCCAGAATTATATATAATGTTCAGGTGCCATTGCGACATAACCATCCTGTGATGACTATAAAATGTTCCGGTTCCGCGTAAGCTAGAGGTGTGGATTATCAAAATGATGAGACATAATAGTTCTTAATACAACTTTTATTAAGAATAACTTATATTACTTAAATTCTAATTTGACAATTTTAATTAAAGTGAGAGTTAACACCAATTAAACCGTGTATTTAAGTCAGATCACGCACCTAGATCCTTTATCTCAATTATAATTAATAATCGATTCATCTAATTACTTATATCAAATATTACCTTTTGCAGATCTCCCTTCCTTCACCTGTAGAGGATATTTATAATTCATTTTTATATATGACGATTCCAACTTTTTATATTGGGCTTCTATTCCTCTTAAAGCTATCGGACTGCAAACCCTCTTGTTCTAAAAGATTCCACACTAAGCTATTTTTCTAAACTTGCCGTGCTATTGATCAGGAATGATTCCACACTACTATCTTTTAAGCCGCGCTATATACTATCATCAAAGCTTCTATGCTTTTATAGTATATCTCATTTACATATTATCTTCGTTTATCTTCTTGGTATTGGGTTGGAAAAGTTTTGCCATTAATCGTGGCCGTCAAAGAACATAGGAGCTATGTTAGCAGAAAGACGCGAGAGACGTCACAACGTTAGTGGTCGCGCGGAGTGAAGGAGTCACTCCGACTTTTATTTATTCATTCATTTTGTAATTATTTTTATTGTACACGAAAAAAAAAAAGAAATTCCAGAGAATAAGTTAATTAAAACAAAGTATATACTTACCTACTTTTAATGACTTTAATTTTTTTCAAAATTTGAGAAAAAAATTCAAACTTATACTCATATTTTGTTCAAGTTATTGTAGTTTTATTGTCCTTTGATGATTGACAAATATATCATGTTGAACTTATTCTTGTTTGTGTCTTATTGTCCTGGTACAGTGTGTCTTGTGGTACACTTTTGGCTTAAAACCTTTCTTGATAGAGTTTTTTGGCAGCATTCGCAAAATTTTCCTTTCAACCTCAACGTTTCATGTTCATCTCTTTCCTCAAATTTACTTTCACTATACTGATTAATATTTTAATTTTTTCACATGGTTCTTCTCCTGCTTGATCAGTTTCAGTTTCATTGGTTAGGAATTGATTTTTTTATATATATATTCTGTTTATTTACAATTATAACTCGTAATGAATCATTTAACACAGCTATCAAAATTACTAAGTCGCTCACAGGGAGAAAATGTAGACTAGAAAATACACATAGAAAATGTTTTGGAACAAAAGTGGCCAAGTGGAGAACTCAGTCACTAAAGATTGGAAAAAACGTTTGCCATTCCCAAATAAGAAGAAAGATATGTGACAAATACGTTTTAGTTTTCACAAAGACTAAAAATACTCACAAAAATACAAAACATACTGCAGCATTATCTGCAGCCGTCCAAAGTGAGATATTCTAGTACTCTGATGTGGCTCTGGCGGCCTAGTGGTCGAGGCATCGGATCGTGGCTGGCATGTCATGAGTTCAAGCCCAGTAGAACTAAAAGCCCGCCGTGTAGGGAAGTAATGCACGTTAAAGCTGCGGAGAGCTCAAACGTTCTCCCGTTGGTGTGGTAGTTAGGAGAGGGGGTGCCAGCTCATGCGTCGTCTCATCACACTTGACCATGGTTCAAAATGACGAGGTCCGTCACCAAAAACCCTCGTATAACTGAACAGTGCGACGTTAATGTTCACTCATTCAGTACTCTGATAATTATTAAAAACAATTTTTTGATGGTGTAAAGGTTCCTGCTTTTTAGTAAAATAATACTATTTCATAGTAAAAACAGAAACGACGTATTCAGGAAAACAATTAAAAACAATTTAATGATGATGCAAAGCCAAAAACACTACGTGGTTGCTGATTTTTTTAATACATTATGCTACGTAAAAGCAGAAATAGAAACGACGTATTCATGAAAATAATTAAAGATATTTTTAAGGGCATATATTCCTTTATTATGTATGTTGGTTGCGAAAAACTCTTTATTTATCCTACAACTAAGTTTGTTGCGGAATTACTGTTGTAAAAGGTATATTTAAAGTATTGAGAAATGTATTAGAAAGTTTGAAACCATACTGATAAAACTATTTTTTAAAATAATAAAAGGAGAAAAACACACATGTTCTAATTTAGCTACTCCTCTTTATGTGTGTAACTTAATTTTTTTCATAAATTAAAAAAAAATTATTATTTTCTTCCTTTTGAACTGTGCACAGAAAAGGAAAAATAATATTTTCTTTCACGAAATTTTACTCGTGGCTTCCTACAATAATTTTAATTAACTTGTGGATATCGAATAACTTTAATCAAGAGCAAAAAGAACAAAAAAGGAAAATAAGCATAAAAATATTCTAATGAAAATAAACATACGAAATCAATCATTGTTTTTCTGCTTACAGCAACAAATGAGAATATTTTTTTTATGAAAAACAAAAGATCAAATGGTTCTTATAATATGCCTCCAGTCGAGCTTCCTTTTCTTAAAAAAATTGGATATTTCTCTTATGGTTTCTACTTTTGAATGTCTGAAAAAAAAGAGAAGTAATTGTTTAATAACAGAGTGAAAGTGAGCTTTCCACGAAAAAAGTATTCTTAAAATGCATAATTAACTGTTAATTAAATGGATGAATTAGGATATGCTTAACAGTTGATTGAAAGCTGAAAAGATGGGACACATGGGAAGAAAAACAATTCTGTGAAGTGATAGAAAGTATTTTTATATTCCATGATATTATTTTTTGAATTTACTGAATTTTTGAATTTTTATTGACTCCTCACTTTTTTTAAAACGTTTTTTTTAAAAATTAATTTTTTTTTGTATCATATCTTCCACTATCAAACTATTCCTTAACATTTTAAAACTATTCTTGTTTCGATTTTTTTTTCTTGAGTGGCATGTTTTAGACAAGGAACATAAAAATTACTTTTTTTTTTTTGCTTTACAAAGTGACATTTTAAAAGCGTTTTTTAAAAGTGAGATCCTATTACGGATAAGATATTAAAGCTGCACTTTTTGCATTTCATGTAAACTTTAAAATCTGCCTTGAGTTTTTAAGGAAAATGAAGATCGATGTATATTATACTTTAGTTTTTTGATGATTTTAAAATATTTAAATTATATTTTGACATATTTTTGGGGTTTTTTCATTCAAAATATATTATTTATTCGAAAGAAAAAAATCAACATTTTAAAAGTTCTTGTATTTTAAGGACTTAATCTCCAGATTTAAATACCATTTAAGAATCATATTTGTTATTTAAATAGTTCTCAATTCGAAACAAATTTTAATTTTTTTATTGCTATTTATAATATATTATATTATTATTATTATAAGGTGTATTAAATTATTGTTATATATATTTTATTGCATTATGTTATTGTTCAACTTTTTACACTTTGTTTATATGCCTGATATTACAAATTCAATGCTTCAAAATTTATGCAAAGTTGTCGATTATTTGAACATTCTTTTTAATCAAGTCACTTTTGGATGAATAAATGTAAAATAAAAATTACTTCTGCTATATATTGGTTACCAATGTTGATGACTGCAATTAATGAAAAAAAAATACATCTAAACTAAAAAAACTCAAGTATACTTAAAAATTATTTCCAAGCATATTTATATTTTTATAGAAAAGTATAGTAATTTGTAATTCTCTCCTTTTTTCAAATTAGTAAATCTGCAAGTATGGGTTACCCTAAGGTATTTTGTGCAGTTTTCATTAATTGTAAATAGTTTTCTTCCTTTGAACTAACCACTGAAATCCAATAATACAAAACGACTAAAAATATATTAAATTTTTTGAAAGAAAATAAATCTGAGTATTTGTACCTATATTAAGCAAAGAATTTCTTTAGATTTAATCTGTAAGTTTAATGTTTTATTTTCTAAAAAATATTTATGTATTACAGAGGATATATGTTCAATATGAAGTATTCAAAGAAAGTACTTTTAAAAAGTAAACCAGTGTTTTCCCAAAGTGGGGGCCCCCCGGGGCCCACGAGGGGGGGGCGAGCATATCGAAAATAAAAGATTTTAAAAAAAAAATTAATTTTTCTGGGAAAGAATTAAAACAAAATACTTTCGGGCATAATAAAAAAGACTTTTACTCTGATATAATTTATAGGCGATATATATATATATAATATCTCTCTCCCCCAAAAAAAAAACTTCTTAAATTTCCCTAATTAGCTATTTTTGATAAAAAACCAAATAAAAACTTTTTTTTGTTTGCTGTAATTCATAATGATTGATTTTACTACTTTTCGGGAAAAAAAATAAACCCCAAAACCCCAGAATCAAAAAAATTTAGGAACATAAAAATTCATCACTGTGATTTTTTTTTGAAATACTGCCATTATAGCATTCTGTTTTTGCTGATAATCTGTTTGCCCTTCTAAGTTATTGGTACATTTGTTATGCCCCCTCTTTATGTGTTTGTTTCTCATTTAGGAAGTTGTAAGTAGTTTTTCTTTTTGCATTTTTTTTCCGTTTAAAAGATTTTATGATATTTGGAAAACCAGGGAGAGCATTTGAAGGATTACGGGAAAAAACTCATTTTATGGTATTCTCAAACATATAAACATAATGGTTTTACACAATTTTTTAGCAGTAACATAAATATGGTCATAATTAATACACTTTTAAACCCCGGAATGGCCCCGGGGACACACAAATCACAAAATTTTAAAAGGCAAAACTTTTGTTACCAAAAAAAAATTGAAAAGTTCTTGAAAGTAGGAAATTTTATTTTCTCTTAGTTAAATTATTCACTGGAATCACGATTTGTATCATGGACAATAAAATAATTATAAAAAAAAATTTGACTCAGTCACCCCCCGTGACCAAACCCCATATCGGTGTGTGTCTGCCCCCGGGGTAAGACATTTTGAATCTTTCACTTTTTAAAAATTAAAAAAAACACTATTATTCTTCATTGGAATTTTTACTATTTTTTATTATTTAACATTTCCTAAATGCTAATTCCCCGAGGCTTAGAACAAATTATTATGACATTTTTTCATTTTAAAATATCATTTTTCATTTTCGTAAACATTGTCGCGCATTTGGGTTTTTCTCTTCTGACAATTCAGCTATTTATCAAGAATGTTTAGTTTTTAAAAAATAAACTCGTTCGAAAACGGGTACTTCAACAGTATTTTTAATGTTCAGGGTGCTGCACAAAAGGTTTTTTTTAAACTAATTTACTAATACTAAATTAAACAAGTTTAATAAGTATTAGCGACTTCCATGGGCTTGTCTTGCAGAGGAAAGTTTTCAAAGAAAGGTTTACGATTAGAAATTGACACTCTGAGTACATTTTCTATATTTGGCTGAGATCTATTTTTTGTCTTGAAAGCAACCACCGCATTTTACAATCTGTTCCAAATTTTAAAAAATTCGAAAAAAATTAAAATATAAATTACTTAAAAAGTTACATATAAAAATTTAATATACTTATCTTACAAATTTTGTACGGTTTAAAAAATTGATCGTTTTGTAGCTTTAGCGTAAAGTGCTTATTATTGTATTAAATACATTATTATTGTATAAGGGGCGCGATAAAATTATGATTAAAAGGGGGGGCCCCAGTATTGGGTTTGAAAGCACTGAAGAAAAAAATGGGTTAATTACTTTTCTCAAAGGGGGAAAATGTAGCTCACAAAAGGGGCGCCGCACATTGGAAAGTCCAAAAAAAAATTTTTTTAAAAATTTGTAATTTACGGGAAAATTGAAAAAAAGAATACGTTTCACCGAAATAAGAAATAAATAAAATTTAAACTGATAGAATACACTTTAAAAAGTATCAATCCAGAATGTATTTTATAATTAATTTAACTATGCTGTTTAAAAACCAGTTTAATATCCTTTTGATCCCCTGGGGTTGTATATATAAAATTATGTACAAAAATTATTTATATTTATCTTGATAATTTGTATGGTTTATTACTAATCCCTTAACTGCAGCTTAAATGATGCGTGATTAACTTCAAGTACCACCTTTTGTAGCATATGTGATGTATTTGGGGGTGGGGTTAGAAAAGGAATAAATGAGTAAATCCTCCACAAACACTGTCAAGGTATTTTTATAGCATACCCAAGCCGTAGGAATAATTTTGTGAATAGCAGTGAAAAGAAAAGATCGTATTTCAGAAAGACGTAAATACACGTCCGGGGAATTAACACTTTAACTGAGCGGGACGTTTATACACGCCAGTGACATTCAAGAGGTTAAAGTCGTACTGTAGCTTTAGCGCCAAAGTTTAGTATTATTGAATACAATACATTGTTATACATATATTATACATATTGTATGGAAGGGGGGAAGGGGTGATGAAAATTTTGATTGAATATTTTGTTCGCAAATATTGAAAGTTTGAGAAGCACTGGGTTAATTTGAACGTATATTTTCAAAGGAAAAAAAAAGCATTAAAAATGCTATTGATAATTTTAACTTTTCCGAAAAACTATATTTGTGTTCTTTTTAGTTATATTACTGGAATAAGGAGCATTTCTCCGTAAGTTGAATTATAAAAGGCTTACTTTATTTTGTTAGGGATGATTGCATTTTGAGCGGGAGAAAGAAAATTTCGAAAAGATAAATACATAAAAAATATATATTGATTTTAAAATCGTGTAACTGGTCTGAATAAATGAATAATAGCGATACTTGGAACACAAAAAAATGAGGTATTCTTATTAAAATCATTTATATTTATCATAGTTTATTTTTTTCTTTCATTTACTTGCATTTTAAAAATTCAAGTGTACTTTATTAATTCTGAAATGTGTTGTTCTCATTTTGAATAGAACGGTATTTGCTCTAAAACAATTCATTTTTTTTTCAGTTTAATTGTTTATGTGGAGGATACTGAATTGAATGTTTACAAAACTGTTAAGCATCATGTTTAAATAAAATCCTCAGTAGAACTGCATTTGTTCTCGAACAGTTAAAATATTTTTTAAATAAAAATTGTGATTGTTTACGAAAATATCAAACATTTTATTTACATAGATATAAATACTTTTTAGGAAAACACTTCTGTGTAATTTTATTTTTTCATTTACTTTCATTACACCTGGAAGTGTCAATAAGCAGATATTAGTATATTAAAACAATGTCATACAAGTATATCCCTTTTTTTATTTTTAAGATAAAATTCTTATATTGTCATTATTTTAAACTTAAGTTATGCTTTTGTGACCGAAAATATTATATGAAATAAAATATTAAAAGACTCTGGTGGATAATTTATTCTATTGGACGATGTTAGTTTCTTCTTAATGCATAATAAAGGCAAATTTCTTTTCATTTTTTTAAAAATAAAATGCAGCAGATTCTCATTGCTAATATTATTAGAATTGTTTTTAAAATTATAAAATAAAATTTTAAAATTATAAAATATTACTTAGAGTATATATATAAAAAACCTTTATCACTCGTGAGTATGAAAATAAAAAGACAAGTTGTGAAGAGCCCGTCTTTTTTGGTACTTACGTACTACCGCAACAATGCCAACGTTCAAATACTTCGCCAAGTTGGCAACCCCGATTTTGATGTGCCGGACGCGTTGAATTGACAGCTATGTTTCTTTTTATATAATGTTGCGCGCGCCAATAGATTGCAATCATACGTAAATACCTTTTTTTTAACAGAAAAAGAAAAGAAAAAAAGGAGCATTTTAGGAACACATTTCACTATCTCTCAAAGACCCTCATTAAGTTTTTCCTGAGGAACTAATTAAAATACTAAAAGTTGACTTACTTATTAATTAAAATACGTGGAATTAATTAGTGTTGGTATCTGTAGAACTATCTCTATAGATACATCTAACATATATAGAAATCATATAGATATCTATACATATTTGAATCAAATTAATTTATTATTTCCTTCTTTTTGATGTTTTTCTAAAATTTTAACTTTTTGCAATTTCTTGTTATGCTATCAAAATTAGCTACACATTTTTATATCATTGAATTCACTCGTATTTTTAGTGAAATACGTTTAAGGCAAAAGGGATTAAGACGAAATTCTGGTTAACACGAAATAATACAACGTCCTGACTAACTACTATGTATTTTCATGTATTATTTTTATCTCGACACGAAACGACGAAAATCGCTTAACACGAAAATGTAGACACTTTAATGAAATATTAGAGAAAGTTTCTGTATTATTGAACTGACCTACTGTATCATCGGAAGAATTCCTTCAGTACATGATGATAATGTGTGTATAACCCCAGGTATGGGCAAAGGCATTTTAGAGTTTGTTCAAAGCTCAAAAAATAACATTGATGCACATTCCAACAACGAAAAAAAGAAAAAATGGAGATCTTGTTCCCACGCATTCCGAAATTAGGAACACTATGAAAAGTAGGTGCAATTATTTAGACGCAAATTCTAATGGTGAAACGAATAATAAAAGGAACAAAATTGAACATGTGTTGACAATTTGTTGCTAAAAATACAATAAAAAAATCAGATTTCTTAAAAAACTCAATAATTGTTTTGTTTCTTACAAAGTACTTGAAAATGTTGTATTAAATGTCATTAAGTTTCTGGAATGCTTTTGTTTCTTTGAAGTATATTAAATACATGCATATATACACATATCTATGCAAATAAAAAATTTATTCTAAAAAACTTAATTTTGCTGAATGTATGTTTTTTTTTTTTCTTTTGCAATATCCTTTAACCCTTTATCTACCGCATTATGATTTACTACAGTTTTTTCATACAAAATTTTTTTTTGAATCACTACATTGAAAATTAAGGGATATACATAATCAGATACTCAACTTTGGGGAAAATTTAATTAGTTGGAGCTAATTAATTAATTAAATAAATAAATATATATTCAACTGTAAAATTAATTATACACACTATTCTCTTAAAATAAAAAGTCAAATTGTTTTCTAAGATCTTCATTAAAAGATATAAAAATAGACACTTACTTTTTGACGTTAACTATTTTTTTGGAATAAAAATGACAATCTTCACAATCCGCTGAAAACATCGTCAACTAAAAACGCATTATCTGCAATAAAACTATTCGCCTTATCCTGAAATACTCATCCTAGAACCCGTGCTGTCATGTATCTTGGAAGAGAGGGTTTCAAAGAATATTCCTGCTAAGTATCGTCCGAATATTCGTAAAAATGGTTATTCTATATAACTTTAAAGTTAGTGGTACTTATAAGTACCGTTGGTAGATAAAGGGTTAACTAGAAATTCTTTAAACGTGGAAAAATATTACACTACTTACTGTTTCGTGTTAAACGATTTTCTCTGTATAAAAATTATTTACAACTCATTACAGGCGCCTCCCGAAATGGAAAACTCCGAGGGGCCACCTCCTGAGGATTGGGAACTAACACAGAGGACATTTGGAGGACACTACGTCCTCAACTGGTCGAATCCTTTCGTCCAAGAAGAATACCGCAAGGCACTTGACCACTGGCTGGAAGCAGGCGTAGACGGCTTCTACATGAAACACTTGGACACAATACATGTGCTGAATCCCCATCATCTCCACCCTCCTCCGCCAATGGAGGACGACGCTCGACAACCCCATTCCATGCAACAGAACATCCAGAAGGATTCCTCATCGCCTCCTCTAAATTTGCCGATCATTAGTCAACCAAATAGGCCTGGACAAGTCCAGCCTGTCAGTTGTGGACTTACTGGATCATCCCTTGCTAGTGGGCAGTGGGGAGGAAATGGGCCAACAAGTCTCTGGGCTACGCAAAGCGTGGCCTGAGGGTTGGCCCGTTCCCATGTGGCACCTGGGCAGTTCGGATACCTTTCGCACAGCTTCGAGGATCGAACCTAGGTACCACATGGCGGCGATGTACCTGCTGATGAGTCTTCCCGGAGCGAACTCTGTGTTTTACGGAGACGAAATCGGACTCAAGGACAGTTACGATGTCTTCAGTGGAAGGGTGAGTAGACTTTTTGGCATTTTAAAATTTTATGAAATCCTAAATATCAAAAACATTTTAATAACTGAAGGATATTAAAGAGGTTTGAATAAAATATACGAAACAAATTTCGAAAGTAATATTTTATCAATAAGACATTTATAAATATCAAACTAATATTTTATTTTCCTTTTAAATATAGATCAATTTATGTGATGTTGTTAGAGGAGATCAATAGAACGGAACTTTTTGAACATTAGGTTTCAAAACTCTGTACAAATTTTTTATTCATTGTATTCAAATTATAAGGAAAGGGAAAATAGAACACTACTAATTATTAATTTAATAAAATAATATAAAACAAAGAATACTACATTTTGAAATTTCTTTGTCAGGAAACTTCTATGGGGTGGTCTTAGGAAATCAACTCATGGTCGGTGTTGTTTCTAACAAGTCATTGACTCCAGCCCCGGAGCACAAAAGATCCGAAACGTAAAAGGGCTGAATCAAATTAAATCTTATTAATCTGTTCAGGAAGTTAGGACAGTAAGATGTCAGCTCAGGTATTTCCCATCATTTGATGGTCTTTCAAAATTAAGGTCGTAGTCGTTGCGAAGGCTGTGTTGCACGCTTGAATTACCCACCCAGTCTGAACTATTCCCAAGCAATGACGTTATCATGCATATTTTATTTATTTTTATGTTGTTGTTTTTTCCAATCCCCTTGGAACAGGAAAGTCTACACCAAGTCCATTTGACCTTTCCGCACAATAGTGTCACACACCAGGACAGGTAGGGTGTGTGACACTAATATAGTAGGGTAGGGTGGTAGGGTAAGGGGACAGGTAAAGAAAGACTGTACCCCCTGCACAAAAGTTATACTACGCAGGTGACTGCTTCTAAAGCGTGCCAAGGTTGTCTGATGAGCTCTAGCATTCCTGCACTGTAGAGATAGGCCAGTACTCTTAACTGCGTACCAGTCGTGAGGGAATGAATTTCCGAATGGCTTAAGGCAGTGGAACTGGGGTTAGAGAGATCACAACCTCTACCAGCCAACTCATCAGCTGCTTCGCTCCCAGGCACACCCACATGTGGTGGTATTCACTGGAGAAATATCTGTTTCCTCTGACCAAGCCAAGCTAATTTAGATAAAATATCTAGACCAGTACTGTAAATAATTTTTGGCCAATTCTTCAAATATTGGATGGAGCTTCTGGTGTCTGTCAGGATCCAAATGCTGTCCTTATAAGAATTTAGAGCATGGTCGAGAGCACCACTAATAGCAATGGGTTCCGATTTAAAGACAGAACAGTGGTCAGGATTCCTGATGCTGATTTTAACATCATTTCAGGAGTGTTACTAAAAGTACCACTCCCTGCTCTACTCGTATCCGAACGACTACCATCTGTGTTTTATTTTTTATAATAATGATGTTTAAAAACTATTTTGTCTTGTTGAAAGTGGAAACAGTTTTTGTTTGTGTACAAAAAATAAGGCAAGCGAACGAGAATATGGCGATGTTGTTTTAAATATTTAATAGGCCATAATTTCAGAGCGCTACTTTAATTAATAATGCTAAACCAAAAGTGTTCTAGCTTAAACTTTTAATGGAATTGTTTCTAGTGCATCAGTAGTTATTCAAAACAGTTATATTTACTAAATTACCTTTATGAGGCAACATTTTCTAACCATTGATTCCTTATCACGTGACATCAGTAAATGGAATAAATCTTCTTTTGTAAAACACCTTGGAAAAGATATTTAACCTAAAAAATTTTATTGTATTTAAAGAACATTAAAAAAGTTTAATGTAACACCAAGTTTTAAAAATATTGATGTCATAAAATGAAAATTAATAAGCATTCGAAATAATCACATAAGAAATGTAAAATTAACTTTTTCATCATAATGTAATCAAATTTAATTTATTTAAATCATTAGCACTCATTTAATTAATCATTTATATTGTGCTTTAGAAGTTAAGTACAAAAAGTTCAGATACGAAAATTAAAATGTGCAACTAAATAGTATAATATATATTAGTTTTCCTGCTTTCTCATCTTTTTTTTCAGAAATGATTAATGAATTTAGAATGTTCTAATTTTTAAGAAGTGCGTGGTCAATTTATTCCTAGACTTTTTTCCTTTGCTAATCTTCCTGTTAAATTCTGTTTACTTTTATTTTATCATTTTTTTTAAATAACGTTTACCGAACAGCGACGAAAACTGACGATTGTACTTAATTTGCTATTTAGTAAGGCTTGCTTCTCAAATTCCATTTAAATCGAAATTTTGAAAAAAATGATTAAACATCACCTTAAGACTTAAAAAACAAAAGATAAAATAATATATGACTCGCTGACTGAAAAAACAAACAAATCCGTAAACATGTGAAGTTCCAAATCATTGTTTAAAAGGGAAAAAAAGGAATAAATAAAACTGCAGAATCAGTAAAAATTAAAAAAATAAAGAACAGTCTTTTTTATCAGTCATGAACTTTTACATGTCTGAAACTTTTATAGATTGTTTAATATAAATTTTACTTTCTTAGATAAACTATACCGAACGGGTTTTTTTTCCTTTTTTGAACATTAGAGTTTACTTTGAAAATCCTACAAGCCTTTAGCCAGTTTATTGTTCTATTTCATTTAAAGTGACATTTGTTGAATTTAAATCGTTTTATTATTGAATAATCGTTTATTTAT
>BMAV01003503.1:8686-37171 GCA_019973955.1 Trichonephila inaurata madagascariensis
CGTGACTTGCGTCATATGCATGGAAAAAGTTGGAGGATTGCCCCCCTTCCGATTGGGGTCCTTTTCCCCCAGACTCGAGAACATCTATCAACGGTTGTATGAGTTGCAGTGTGTGCATTACGATGTACATAAAATAACTCTCGCAACAAAAGCGTGCCTTTTTGAAATATTTCCTTAGATTGTGTTGGCTACATGGAGATGCGTTCGGCGGCTAATTTGCTTTTTGAAGTTATTTTTTTTATGGCACGGTAGGGAAAATTTTTCGTTACGCGTTACCAGTTACGGTTATGCGATGAACGTAAGGTAGAAATGTATGAAGTTCCGAATTTCCCCACGTTTTTTTAAATACAGTTTAATAATGATAACAATAAATTTGTTAATTATATATAATATTACTTTAAAATAGAACTTAATTATACAATTCAATACTTATAAGTGGCAACAACTTCGATTCTTTTAAGATCGTAGATGGTTACATTTGGTGATCTACCTAAAGTATGTCAAAGTATGCTGCATATAATTTATAATCGAGGGTTTCACAAGCAAGTTCATATGGTGAATATATTCTCTCTTTACCTTTAAAAATAATCAAATCCCAAGTTTAGGTAGTCCATTAAAATAGTCACAACCGAAAGCATAACAAAAAAGTGATGTATTTCTCAATGTGAGTTTGTACTGTCAGAAAACCCATATGAAAAATCTTGTGATGGAGTACGATATCACAAGATAATACAACGTAATTATATCGCCAACCATTCAAAAACTCTACTAGTGCCCAGAGGCATATTTTCTTTACATTTAAAATGATTGACATTATAATCAGCTATTATAAAATGTTATGTGTTTGTTTATATCAAGTTATTATCCTTCCAGTGATCATCTCTTAGCATATATTTTATGCTGCAGACTTTAAAAGAAATTGAAAAGTGCAAAATACTTCAAGCTTTAATTTGTTTTCTTTGAATGCAACTGCATTAAGCCTAATTGGACGCGTCATCCGTTAAGCCTAACAGATTTTTCGGACAATCTTCGCCAAGAACACCAAATACAATCTCGCCAAAATGAACTTATCAACAGTATCAGGTATTAAGAAGATATCATTATAGTCAAGTAAATAATAGTTTATAGTTATAAAATGGCGAAAAGATATGCCGAAATAATCACCCTGCGTCGTAAAATTGTAATGAGCTATTATAAAATGTTACATGTTTGTTTATCCAGTTTTCATCCTTCCAGTGATCATCTTTTAGCATACATTTTAAGCTGGAAACTTTAAAAGAAATTGAAAAGTGCAAAATGCTTCAAATTTTTTTCTTTGAATGCAGCTGCATAAAGCCTAATTGCGCGCGTCATACGTTAAGCTTAACAGATTCTTTGGACAATCTTCGCCAAGAAACACCAAATACAATCTCGCCAAAATTAACTCATCATTAGTATTAGGTATTAAAAAGATATCATTATAGTCTTCCGTGTGGTGACCGGAGTAGAATAGTCCCAACGTAAGCACATGCGTATCGTAAAGGCGACTAAAATGAGCAGAAGTCCAACCTCTCAGGGCTCTGGCAACCCTCAAGGGGGCTGCGGTAGCCCAGTGGATAAGGTATCGGACCATGGCAGGCATGTCATAAGTTCGAGCCCAGCACCAATAAAGACCCGCCGTGTAGGGCAACGATGCACGTTAAATCTGTCGAGAGCTGAAACGTCCTCCCGTTGGTGTGGTGTGGTAGTTAGGAGAGGGGGTGCCAGCTCAGGTGTCGTCCACGTCACTTGACCATGGTTCCAAATTACGTGGTCCGTCACCAAAAGCCCTCGTGTAGCTAAACAGTGCGACGTTAATATTCACTCACTCACTCACTGGCAACCCTCAATTGGATCCTCTGCTTTTTGTCATACACGACAACAACAATACATATAAACGAAAGAAGTTAACTTCTACCGCATGTTCACACTGATACATACACACATTTTTTTAATTTTCCTTTGCGTGGAATAATTAATTCTAGTCAGAATGGCTAAATCAAATGCACAAACAGGAAAAGAGTTTCGTGAAAGAAAAAAAAAAGAAAAACTAGCAGCAAGTCCGGTCGAAAAAGTGACAAAAAAACAGAAAAATAATGCAAACTCATCAAGTGCTTCTGCCAAATCTCCATCAGAATACACGAGAGAATATCGAGCACGGAAAAAAGCATTGCAAAATACTCTCTTAATGCCGAGTTTAAGGGTTGGGAATGTGCTATTGAGACTCTTCTAATGACAGCACAGATTAATACGTACTTTGTGTACCACCCTGTGGTATCAATTACAGAGCCCTCAACAAGTCTAGTGCATGTTGGAACGGATGCATGTGAATCGATAGTAAATTCTATATTACTTTACAAAGACTATGATTCCCATAAAAATGCTCACAAAGATTTTCAAAAGTGATTCGTTGATAATCCTTTCAGTCAAGGGGTTCCGATTTGTGATCAATTATAGTTTAGAGATAATTAGAAATTGCTTGGTGCTGAGCAAAATAATATTTTACAAAATATTTTACCAAGAATTAATTTAGAAGATATTAAAGCATGCTACAATTGCCAGTAGTTTAAGTAGGAAAAGTATACCAAATTTATCAAAATATAATGGTTTTGTATACCCAGAAATTCCAGCACATCTTCCTACTTTAGATTTGGTATCGGAAAGACTCATTTCGCCACTAATATAGCTTTCATGTAAATTAGGTGATTGAGAATATACACGGTTAGAATATTACGGCAAATAATCAATGTTCCAACGTCGTCAAAAAAGTTTCTCTTCTATCACGTGGCGTTCCGAGCAACATTTTTTTTTATAAATATTTCAATATTTTGAAATGCCTACTAATTCAACAAATTTTAATATTTTTGAACATTTTTCTAATACGTTTAGTACTGTTAATCACAATTTTGTAAGGGGATACGGTAGCCTAGTGTCTTAGGAAACGGACTCGTGGCCAGCGTGACCCGCTTTGTAGGGAAGCGATGCACGTTAAATCTGTTGAGAGCTCAAACGTCCTCCCGTTGGTGTGGTGGGGTAGTTAGGAGAGGAGGTGCCAGCTCGAGTGTCGTCCTCGTCACTTGACCTCCTCGTCACTTAAGTCCGTCGCAAAAAGCCTTCGAGTAGCTGAGCAATTCAACGTTAATATTCACTCACTCACTCAGAATTTCATGCATGGGATTGGTATTAAAGTGATACTTTTTAATAACTTTTTTTTCCGTCTCTAACCGTATAATAGTTTCCGGGGTAGCCTAGTGGTCAAGGTAACAAACTAAAGGCTGGCATGTCTTGTGAGTTAGAGCCTAGTACCACTGAAGACCCATCGTGCAGACGGGGCTGATGCACGTCAAATCTGTCGAGACTCAATCTTCCACCTGTGTAGTGGTGTGGAAGTTAGGAGAGATGAGTGCCAGCTCAGGTGTTGTCCTCGTCACATGAACGAGGTTCAAAATTATAAGGTCCATCACTGAAAGCCCTCGTGTAGCTGAATAGTGCGACGTTAATATTCCCTCACTCACAAAATTGTTAGCATGTACCATACTTGGACGTACAGGAAATATACATTTCAGAAGAAAAGCGTAATTTTTAGATAAATAGTTATTTTAACTTTTACTTGTTTTCAAGAATATTTCAATATTTGAAAATTCCTTCTAATTTAACAAATTTTAATGTTTTGAAAATTATTTTTCTAATATATTAGTAGTGTTCCTCAGTATTCGAAACATGGAAATTGTATTACGAGTGATACTTTTAATTTACAATTTTTTTCGTCTCCGACACTATAAAAACTGTAAATAAATAGTTACATTTAACTGGGGGTATTTTTTTGGAAAGAAAAAACTATTAACGTTAATCCGTATTCTATGCACAGAATTAAAGAAAATATATGGTACAAAATAACCCAAAAAGATTTAAAAAAATTTAATATTTTAAAAGGCAACATATTAAATTCACTATTAATGCGATAAAAACCCATTTCAAATTTGTAAGAAATGCATGATATATACAGTAACACCTTTTTTATGCGATCATTTTTTATGTTGTATATGAATTTCAAAGCCTTTTACACCACTATAATGTTTTCTATTAAGGTATCCGATTACGTTCGGAACCGTGATTTTAAAAAGGTACATAAATGGATAATTTTCATGATATTTAGTGTCACTTAAATTAGAATACATGTATAAAATTGTTTTAAGGACAATTTGACAAAAAAATTATTTAAACACAATATATTTCGGCTAAAAATTAACTTACAATAACCTTTTTTCAAAACGTTCTCCTTTTGTGAAAAATGCTTCTATTATAATAATATATCGCCTGTATATAGCTCAGACCTCTGTACAGAGGCTCAACTATAATTTTTGAAAAATTCACATTATTTTCAGAGTTACAACCATTTGAATTAATTATCTGCGTTTTTTCCTTAAAATTTCTCACCTCTGTTGTGTCGTAAAACGTAGATAAACCCACTTCTTCTAAGTTAAATATTTCAAAAATTCTAGTTGAACTTCTGTACAGAGGTCTGAGCTACACTCACTTCCAAAAGTTAAGCACGGAGAGGAAAATGCTAATTTCCGGAAGCCAATCAGAATTGAAGAGGATGCAATTCGCTGCAGAGGTAGATGGAAGTATGTAAATATGTTAGGTAACAACATATTGTGCTTTCATGTCAAGAAATATGCAAAAAGGGCAGTTTTATAAGAAGCCAGCTTTATGAAGAGTTACAGAAGTTGGATTGTGTGTAAGTGCTGATATGTGTTTAAAACTTTCAATTGTTGTGTTTCAAGATTTGTTTTCAAGACATATGTATTACAATGACTTCCAGAAAACGAATGGAAGATTCTGAGCGATGACGTGCTGTGGGGCGCATTGAAGCAGGGCAGCTGATCACAGATGTTGCTCTTTTCTTCAGCTTTCATTATTCTGTAAATTCACGTTTATGGAAACAATTCCAAACCATAATGACAGTTGTCCGAAGCCCCGTAGGTGGTCACCCAAGGGTTACAACCCCCGCGGAAGATACATATATTGCTATTGTAGCCAAGCGGAATCGCTTCAAACATGCGTATCTGGTTATCATGACGTTCACCAACAATTGACCAACCGAACATCGCCACAAAA
This sequence comes from Trichonephila inaurata madagascariensis, assembly GCA_019973955.1. NCBI lineage: Eukaryota > Metazoa > Arthropoda > Arachnida > Araneae > Nephilidae > Trichonephila > Trichonephila inaurata. Next base: position 13,826 of record BMAV01003503.1, read on the forward strand.
ACTTGACATTTATTTTATGATGCCAAAAAAATAAGTCAATTAAAATTGTATCTTCAAGCGACGAAAGCGATTTTGAAGTAATTCATCACAGGAAGATGCGCGATTTGGATTACGATGAGTAGCAGTGAATAATATATGAGCATTTTGAAAATTGCTCCATGTAAACAATTAGAAATTAAAAGTTTTCATGTGGAATTTAAGTATTTATTTTGTTTGGAAATATTTTCTCAAAAATTTTGTAAATAACTGACATACACTCATGAACAAAAAAACTAGCGCACCAAGATGTAGTCGTCAAATTAAACGAAATTTTACACACGGAATGACTAATTTGATAAAAGTAAATGATTGGAAAATCAAAGAAAAAGAATCATTTATTTCAGAGAAAGAGGCAAAAGAACGGAGGATTTAATACCTTGTTGTGAACCACCTCTATAGCGCGAATGCACGATGCGATGCGATCGGGCATTAAGTCATACAAGTTCTGTATGATGTCTTGAGACATTTCGTACCATATTTGCTGTAACCTTGCATCTAGTTCGTTCAAACTCGTGAGATGCTCAACTTGCCGTCCCAAATGATCCCAGATATGCTCAATTGGAGACAAATCGGGGAATCTGGCAGGCCAAGGAAGGGTAGTAACAGTAAGGAGAGTCTTGTGACACTCTTGCCGTTTGAGACCGATTGTTGAAAAATGGCTTCTAGGAGCTGTTTCATGAGTGGCAACACATGTGGTTGCAGGAGGTCACGGACATACCGCTGGGCTTTCATGGTGCCACGGATAATACTAGGGGTGACGTGTATTGTAGGCAATGGCACCCCATACCATCACACCAGCTGTGGAAGCGGTGTGTCGCTGTAAAGCAAAGACAGGATTGAGGCGTTCACCACGGGGTCTCCACATATGAACACGATTGTCATCATTGCTGAGATTGAATCTGGATTCGTTGCTAAAGACGACCAGTTTCTATTCCGCTGCAGTCTAGTTTCCTCGTGAGTGGCACCACTTCAAACGGAGGCATAGATTGGTGGGCATCAAGGACAGCACACGTAATAGGAGCCGCGATTAAAAATTTCCTTCAGCCAGGCGCCTTCGTATGGTTCGAGAAGACACAGGGCCCCCTATTGAAGGAGCTATCTGTGCCTGGATGGTGACCGATGAAGCAGTTGGCTTTACGCGTGCATTTCATATGATGTGGTGGTCTTCTCGACGACTGGTCTGTCGAGGGCATCCTGGGCCTGGTCTTCGTGTAAATGATATCTCTCGAATCCACTGGTCCCAATACCTCCTCACAACACACCCAGAGCGGTCTAATTGACGAGTTTGGTTATTTTTACTGTAATATGCTTTCACAAAACAATATAAAATGCATAAATAAAGATGTGTAAGACGATGATTTTCTACTAAATTTTAAAAAAAGGAAATATAAAACTGATATTCATGTGACAGGTTTCTAATTTGGAATTTTTTAATCAATATTTTTTCTGTCTTTTACGTGAGAAAAATATTAAAAAAACTGTCAGTGTCAGAGTCAAATTTCATTTTAAAAATACTTCAAACACTGTTATTGAAAATAAGAGAGTTTTGATTTAAACAGATAGTTTAATATAGATGTAATTTGTCGACCAGTTTTAATCCTCCAAAACTGCGATATATTTTACATCACGTTTTTTGAGAAATAACTAACTGTATAATTTAAAAATTCCTTAAACACTGTTATTGAAAATAAGAGTTTTGTGATTTAAACAGATAGTTTAATATAGATGTAATTATAGTCGACCAGTTTTAATCCTCCAAAACTGCGATATATTTTACATCACGTTTTTTGATAACTAACTTTTGGTGTTATTTTTCTCATTAAATATTAAAGTTAATGTGAATTTTAATTTTAAAACATAGAGAGAGAGAGTATATATATTAGTTTCTGAATGAGTATTACTATAGGTCTTATTGGATTTAAGAACTTTAAAAACATTACCTTAAAAAAGCATTATAACACCTATCTTAAAATAAAAAGAGCTTTAAAAGATCCCCCAAAAGTATGTAAAAGGCACACGTGAGAGCTAAAAATTTTTATGTTAAGTAAACTAGATTAAATAGTACTTCGGCACGTTTTTAAGAACCTCGAAATACTGAAATTTCTGCTTTAAAGTTTATGAAAGTCATTGGAAGGACTTATTTTTAAAAATGTTTATTTCATACATAAAATATATAAGAAAAATTATTCATAATATTTTAGTTTAATTTTTCTTTTTTTTTTACTTTTGTTTTAATTTCTCTTTGCCATTTAAAATATAAAATTTTTTCATGTAGTTTCCTTTCATATTTAGACATATTTGATTATTAAAGAAATGTATCCAAAATGCTTTTAATTGAATAATTAATGCAGAAATATATATAAAAAATATTCAAGTACCCTTTTCTTAGCGAAATTTTGAAACATAGTAAAATAGTATCGAAATATTCAAAGCCAGAGTGGAAATCGTTTTCTTAAATGGATAAGGACTAATTCTAATATATTATATTTTCCAAGCGAAATTTTCGAGTAATAAGAAGAAAAGGCACAGTAAGAAATTGAGGACAAAAATCTAACATTAAATAAAAACTTTTGCGAAACATACTACGTTCCTTTACTTAAAAAGAAGTTAAAAGAAAAAGAAAAGGTAATTTAGTTTGAACGCTTTTTGTTACTTTTATTAGACAATTGCATTTAGAATATTTTTAATCAAATTTAATTTCTTATATAGAACTTTTTGTATCTAGTATTTTCTGAACATTTTTATCTTCTATTTTTCCTAACATAAAACTCGTATTAAATGTGTATCCATATTCTTGATGCATCCAATACTTTTAATCCCTCGATATTTTGTTTATGTTGCAGTATAAAGAAAAACGAATTATTGCAAGTGAACATTTGGTGACTTTTATAAAACTATTACTACTAGAACATCGTTTGTAAAACTGTGGGACGCGCCCCCCTTGTGGGGCGTGACAACTCTACGAGGGGGACGCGACCATATTGAAAAGTCGAAAACAAAAGAATTAAAAAAATTGTTAATTTACAATAAGAATATATACAAACAAAATACATTGTGATATTAAAAAAAATACAATGCACATTTACACTAACATGTTACACGCATAAATGTACCAGTGCTACACAATGTATTTGATAATTAGTTTAACAATATTAAGATAAGAACAAGTTTAATAATTACCAGTGACCCCATGAGATTGTCATATATAAAATTATATACAAAAATAAATACTTATCTTGATAATTTGTATGGCATACAATTAAGCCCTCAACTGCCTATTAAAAGTGTGCGATTCGCATCCCAATGCCAACCGTTTTCTTCGTAGGTGCGCGTATGTGATGTATTAAGGCGGGAAGGAATATAGAAGCTAATAATCTGAAAGAAGTAAATCCTTCGCAAACATTGTCCATGTTCTTTTATTGCATTCCAAAGCCTTCGGAACAATTTTATGGATAGCACTGCACAGGAAAGGTCATACTTCGGAACGACGTAAGTATACGTCCAGGGAAATTAACGTTTTGACTGAGCGAGACGTTTATATTCGCTGGTGGCAATTAAGCCCTTAAAGTAGTTTCGTAGTTCTAGCATCAGAGTATAGTATTATTGAATTCAATACATTGTTTTTGTATGAGGGGAGGCGTGATAAAAATTATGATTAAATATTGGGACGCGAATATTGAAACTTTGAGAAGCACTGTACTAGAATATATAAATATTAGAAAAAGGAAATACTGAATATGTTATGTCATAAGAATTCATCTGTATGTTTTTGAAAACAGATGGATTGCTTGTGCCTTAATGTTATGCTTTGGAACATTGCGAGAGTTATCCAAGACAAACCTTGTATGATTTTGAAGATCGTCACAAAATAACAAGAATTACCTTCCATATCACATCATTGTGGAGACAGAGTCTCGATAGATTTACATTGCATCAATCTCTCCTTATAAAGAGTCAAGAACTCAAGCCTACGACATATAAGAAATAACCCCGGCCACAATTTCGCGCCCATGTTTCCTTCAGTTATCAACAGAAGGCAGCTCGTAAGAAGACTTTGGAACAATACAAGCATTGTTGTTATGTGTGTATACAGAGTGTTGCCAAACTCGGCTGACAAATGCAGAGGGGGTGATAGTAAGCAGGATGGGGATGACAAACCACGTTTAATGGGAATAATTCACAAAATCGTTATGAAGGGTGTGATATCGAGGGGAATCAAAGGGGTAATAAAAAGTATAAGAAATACATTTATTAGACATAAAGCATTCTTACAATACAAATAATGCATCACAGCTCTACTTCAGAAATGCAACACCAAGTAATTGTCCGAAGCTCAGAATTCATGTTTCAAAGGTTACAGCACAGTCGACATTGAAGGAAGAAAAATTGTCAGAAGCCATCAAACAAGTATGGTATGTTGGCGATGTCAGCTGAAGCGTCCAGGATCCGTGATGTAAGATCTTCCAGTGTACCCACCAGCGTCTCATACACAATCTATTTCAAGTGGCTCCAGAAGAAGAAATCCAAGGGCTTGAGATCCGGGGAACGTGCCATTTGGAGCCCAGTACCACTAAAGACCCACCATGTAGGGGGGGACGATGCATGTTAAATCTGTCGAAAGCTCAAACATCATCCAGTTGGTGTGGTAATTAGGAGAGGGAGTGTCAGTTAAGTGTCGTCCTCGTCACTTGACTATGGTTCAAAATTACGAGGTTCGTCGCCAAAAGCCCTCGTGTAGCTGAATAGTACGACGTTAATATTCACTCACTCACTTACTCACTGACCCCAAAAGAAGAAATTCAAGGGAATGAAGAATGTCCGAAGAGTGCAGAGGCAAACCAACAGGTCCACCGCATCCAATCCACATCCCGGGATATGTAGCAGGGAGGCGGACACACCCAGCAATCGAAGAAGTTGTTGGTACATCATCGTGCATGAGTCGCACGTTCTGGGGCGCAAAGGTCACTACTCCCAAAAGAAACTCTGGAAGAAGTGAGAAATTTGCATGCGTGCAGGTTTTTCAACCCTTCTACGTCGCTTCAAATATGTTCATTCTGTTAGCCACTTTCCACGACCGGCTCGTCATCCTCCTGATCACTACTATTATCATGATTTTCACTAAATCTGCGTGGTTTGTGACCCAATATTCTATGTTGATTTGTTTTCCCATGCTGTCTACTATCACCCCTCTGAATTTGTCGGTCGAATTTGGCAGCACTCTGTATATGGATAATGTGTAAGAAGGATATCTATTTGATACAAATATTTTTCTTATTTCTAATGAAGCTGACAATGCAGTGAAAAGTATGTCTATGCCATACGGAGATCCAGAAAAAAAACTGTAATAATGCAATATTTAGATCACACAAAACTAAAACGAACACTGAAAATCTTTACAAAGAAGAATAACGTAAACACAAAAATGAAAATATTTAAAATTACATAAGTATTAAAAAAACAGTATATCAAGACTGGAAACTGTTTACATCTCTAGCAAATATTGTTCTGAGAGAACGCTGGGAAGATGCTCTCCTCATTTATCACCACACAATTGCAACAAAGGGAACAGGCAGGCCTATCGACAGTTTGAAGGTGTGCATATAGACAGTCATGCATCATAGCTAGACGAAATGCAGCTGCGGCGTGGTTTCTTGTATAGTGGTGTTACCTTTATAAGCCTGTAACAGCCTCCAATTTGAAGTGATCATTTTGGTCCAGTGGGATATTACGTGCTTACGAACCAAAAGGTACCGAAATCTATTCTCCTCATTGGTGACCTTCACGCTGAACCAAGAAACACGCAACCTACCAGAGATGCCCTCTACAAACCGCAAGAGCAATCAAAAGCCGTCAGATCCACTTGACGCATCAATTAAAACGTCAGACACTTTTGACGCAACAATCAAAGCTTCAGGCACACTTGACGCAACAGCTCCCACACTCGCCATAACAACTATATCATTCGTTCATCTATCCACGGACTAAATGGTAGGGGAGTGTGTAGAGGTGACCAGTAACAGCCTCCGGACTGAAATGATCATTTTGGTCCAGTGTTATGTTGCGTGTTTACAAATCAGAAGATGTTAAGATCCATCTTTCTCGCTTGGATGATAAGGGATATCATAAATGTCATTTTCCCAGAGTTTTTCTTTCATTCCTTCTTTGAGATAGTTACTTGGCTTTGAAGCTCTTGTTGATTTTTGTTGATGGAAACTTATAATTAATCTGCTCAACTGAAACTACAGAAAGCTTAGTGGATATGGTCAAGAACTCGTTTCCGGTGTGTCAAGCACTCGAACCTTAGTGCAGTGCTTCTCAAAGTTGCAATATTCGCGATTCAATATTCAATCATAATTTTCATCGCGCCCCCTCATACAATAACAATGTATTGAATTCAAAAATACTATACTTTTTTGCTAAAACTACGATACAACTTTAAACTCTTAAGCGCCCTTTGTGTATATAAACGTCTCGCTAAGTCAAACTGTTAATTTCCCCGGACGTATATATACGTCTTTCTGAAGTACGATCTTTCCTATGCACTCATATCCATAAAATTATTTCGAAGGCTTTGGAATGCAATAAAGACTTTGACAATGTTTGTGAAAAATTTACTTATTTCAGATTATTTGCTTCTTCATTCCTTTCCCCCCCCCCCTTAATACATCACATACGCACGTCTACGTGAAAAACATTTGGCATTGGGAAGAGAATCGCGTAAGTTTTAATTGGCAGTTAAGGAATTATTTATAAACCATGCAAAAAAAAAATCAAAATAAGTGTTAGCTTTTGTTTTTAATAATATATATGACAAGCCCATAGAGTTACTGGTAATTTTAAACTTATTCTTAACTTGGTATTGTTAAATTAATTATAAAGTACATTGTGTGCCACTGATACATTTATAAGTGTAAATTAATAATTTTAGTAAATTATGATTTTTCTTTAAATGTTTTATTTTCGACTTTTCAATATGCTCGCGCTCCCCAAGAGAGAGCACGCCCCACAGTTTGAGAAACTCTGCCTTAGAGTCATTAAAGACCGACAATGTAGAGAGAGGCTGATAAAAAAATAATCTATTATATCTGCCAAGGCTCAAATTCCCTCTGTTGGCGTGGTGTGGTAGTACAGAGAGGAGATCCCAGCACAGGTTTTATCCACGTCAGTTGCTCGAAACTCAAAATTTCGTGGTCCAACCACAGTATTAGTAACATTACTTTTCAAGGCGATATTAACAAATACCCAGATTCTGGTAATATACAGGGTGTTTATAAAAGAATATCGGAGATTTAACGCTTTATAGTATCTATTACATTTAACTTATTAGTGTAAATCATACATCGAATGAAAGACCAACTGAATTAGTTTGTTTGCTGGCATGTGTGCGCATGCACGCGAAACATATATGTTAATTTTTATCCCCTTTCCCGCCGATAAGCGCGCTAGTTGAAAAATGGCAACTAGTGAACAGAAAACAAAAACAGAATCTGCTAATACTATGCAACGAGCGTTCCCATGGACACCTCAGTGGACATTTGAACATTCATAATGCGCTCATCTGGATCTTAGAAAATCCTCACGAGGTGCTAGAATTTCAACGAGACTCACCTAAATTGAATTTTTATTTTGTCTCATATCTCGGCGGAAAGTGTATGGGCCTTTCGTTTTCGGAGAAACAACTGTAACTGGTTCTGCTTATCTTGATGATCTACAACAATGGCTATTTCCTCAATTGAAGGAAAGTGAACCAGATAACTTCCTTTGGCAGCAAGTTGGTGCACTGCGTCACTGGCATCTCTCAGTACGTGATTACAAAATACTTTTTCTTTTTTAACGAGTATTTGGCGCAGCTTGGCCGAAGTTGGCCCTTGAGCCATTAAAATCAAAATTCACTCACTCAGTACGCGATTGGTCGAACATCACTGTACTCGACCAATGGATTTCTTGCAGATGGCTTCACGATGAAGCTTGTTTTGGATGTCCCCCACGTTCACCCGATCTGACTCCATGTGATTTTTATCTGTGGTGGTTCATTAAGTATTGTGTGTACGTATCTCCACTACCCAATGGCCTTCCTGACTTAAAACACAGGATTGAAGCAGCTGTTGCAAGAATTACCTCAGACACACTGAACAAAGTTTGGGATGAACTCACGTATCAAATTGATGTGTGCCGTGTGACGAATGGGCTCACTTTGAATATTTGTAAGCTTGTAGGTAAAACTGTTTCAGTTAATCTTTCATTCAATGTATGAATAGTATTTGCATATGTAATAAATACTACAAAGCGTTAAAACTTTGATTTTCATTTAGAAACACCCGCTATAACGTTACTTTCGTTACCTACATTTTTCGGTGGCAAGAAAAACGAATAGAATTGGGAACAAAAAAAATTCCACAGAAGCAATTTCCCGATTCATTTGATACTATCTTCCCTTCTTGCCCCCTTTCCTTTCCTACACTTATTTTATACGAATATACTGAGATTTAAGAAGTCATGTAGTCACCATGTCTGACACTTGTCTTCTTAGATCGAAATGTTTTAGATTTACTTTTTTACTGTTTTGAAGCAAAGGCCGTTTTAAAAGTCAATATGAGTAAGAAAAAAGTCAAAGAGATCGGAATCTCAACTTGCAAAACTCATTCTATGTACATCATAAATCTAAAAACGTATATATTCTTTTTGTTATAACTTAAAATTTTGCTTTTTTGATTGTCCGTTTTCTTTCAACTAAACTTTATATAGAAATTTGGAAATAAATAAAGGAAATAGAAAACTGAACTCTGAAATTTTCAAAGTATAATTTCCTAGAATCGTTGAAATACTTTACAGAAAAATGCCTCAAAACACAAAATGTTGCTTTAAGATTTTAATAAATGAACATGCAACATTTTGGAGCATTCTAATTCAATCTATTCTTAAGGTATCTGACAACATTCGAAAACAGGGTTTTGAAAAGCACATAAATGTATGTATCTTTTCGATATTCAGTGTCACTTGAATTTAAACTTGGATATAAAGCTGTGTTGAGAATAGTATAAAAAAAAAATTTTTAAAAATTAAGGTATTCGCGAATACGTTAGGAACCGTGATTTTAAAAAAGCGCATAAATGTATAATTGTAATGATATTTAGTGTCACTTAGATTAGAATACATGTATAAATTGGTTTTAAGCACATTATATATATAACAGAAAAAAATATTTAAATACAATATTTTGGCAAAAAATTAACTTAGAATAATCTTTTTTCAAAACGTTTTCCTTTTATAAAAAATGCTTCCATAATAATAATATTTTATGTGCTTATATGAAATAAAAATTTCTCCAGAGAGTCTGAACTAGGATTTTTGAAAAAATCGCATTATTTTCAGAGTTACCACCAGTTGAAATAATTATTGGTGTTTATTTCTTAAAATTTCTCCCCTCTGTTGTCGTAAAACATGGATTAACCCGCTTCTAAATTATATACTTCAAAAATTCTAGTTGAGCTTTCTGTACATAGGTCTGAGCTATAGACAAGCGAAATATTATTATAATAGAGGCAATTTTCACAAAAGGGGAATATTTTGAAAATGGGTCATTCTATGTTCATTTTTTGTCTAAATATTGTACTTAAATAATTTTTTATTGTAATACTATTCTTAAAACAGTTTTATATACATTTTCTAATCTAAGTGACACTAAATATCATAAATATTATCGATTTATACGTTTTGCAAAATCACGGTTCCGAACGTAGTCGGATACCTTAAAACAATTTTTGGTAAAAATTATGAAATAATGACATATTATTAAAACATTCTCCTTTTATGATATATTTTGTTTATGTATAAATTCCATTCTTCGCTATAGATCTTTAACTAGGATTTTTGAAATATATAATTTAGAAGTGGATAATTTACGCTTTAATATATAAAATAAAGAGAAATTTTAGCAATGAAAGCAGATTATTATTTCAATTGGAAGTGAATTGAAAGTGAAAATAATGTGAATTTTTCAAAAGTCCTAGTTCAGGTTCTTTGGATACCTCTTAGATATATATAGGCAAGCAAAATATTATTAATATAGAACCATTTTGCTTCAAACGAGTGTTTTAATGTCATTCTTTCTTCATATTTGGCCAAAAAAATTGCATCTTAAAAACTTCTCTTATTATCTTAAAATAATTGTATATGAAAATCCTAATTCACACAAGATACACTAAATATCAATTTATTCATTAATAAGCTTTTGAAAAATCATGGTTTTGAACGTAGTTAGTTACATTAAAATAGTATTTTTTATGTAAATTTTGTGAAACTTTTAAACCTTAGTTTTTCTCTCGGCGCACTAAGTTTCATGAAAAGTCTATTAAGTTTAACATTTAAAGATAGAAATGTGAGAAAACTATAAACTTTATCATTTAAATTACTTCCATTGCAATAATATATAATACAAAAGAAAAAAAATGTCTTGTTAAAATTGTGATGCCCCCGCCCGTGGGGACCTCAGTTCTGCATTATCTACACGACCTGTTTCTGTGGGAAAGAACGAAGAACCACACAAATCATTCATTCTAAAATCTGTTTACTAAGATCTTAGTTTAAACACAATACACATCAATAATAATTAAGTAAGATGATCTAGAATGAGAAGACGTAATACGTTTTACCAAATAGTCGCGTACTTGACAACTGAATCTAACTTTAAAGATTAATTCCTCTCTCACTAATATATGCCCTTTCCTTATAGCTTATATAAATTAGCTTACCGCTATATCCTAAGTAATCAGCTACGTTCTTTATCTATTCTGATGTGGCCTTAATCCGACAGTGTTCCTTTTGGCCTCGAACTCACTTTTGGTTCGCAAGTACAGGCATGGCTAGGCTATTTCACGAAGTTAGGATTCTTCTAAACTTTATCTCAAATCACTTACAGCTAACTCTCTACTTAGCGACTTCACTTCCCTTCTTCATTTCTGCACATAGACAGAGACCCGGACATAGACTCCGGTATACTCCTAATTTACATAACCACGTTCTTCTTTTTGAGTTGGTTGGAAAAAATTGCCATTTCGGCCCCAAAGAAACCTCAAGAGAACATTAATAGAAATCGCGATAAAAGCCCAGTCACAAAACTATGTATTACCAATAAAAAGCTCATTTTTTTCAACTTCAATAGATAGGACATTAAACGTTTTATTTATCAATGTCGTCATATGCATAGGTGTAAGAATGTAAGCAACTATATATATATATATAAGACGGACTACAACAAAAATAAGTTTGTTAAACCTGGACAGTTTTTAAAAGTCAATTTTTTTCTAGAATTGCAAGATCTTGTGGCTTTACAACAAGCAATTGAAAATAGCAGATGATACAAAACTGAAATTGAAATCTATAGAACGAGCAATTTTCTAATCAAACAAGTAATATAAACAAAATTAAGTCAATTCCTACTTAGGTCAACAAAGGAAAATTTTAAAATTTTATTTTAGTTACTTTTTATTAAATAGTTTCAATTAATATAAATATGTTTACACACATGTCAGAATCACAATGTTAAGTGAGAAAATAGAGAAAGGGATTTTCCTTGCAATTTTCCATTTTCCAATCTATATAGGGTGTTGGAGTATTTTTTTCGTTTGTTACTGTTTATTTATTAATTAAATTTAATTATTCGAATTAAATAGTATAATAAAAGGAAATCACATTCTCAGAAATAAGGCCAAAAGCAAGTGGGATTCAAACCCACCACTTTTGGATTAGAAATCCAAAGCGCTTTGCATTGAGCTGCAGGGACACAATACACGATTTTCCTTTCTATATTTGCTGTTGGACTATTATTTTTGTTTGTTACTATTTATTCATTTTTTAAATTTTTTTATTGAATTAATATTTGAAAAAATTATATTAACATCATATGTTATCCACTACAAGTTTTAAAACATGTATTTGAACTTGAATGGATGAATAGAAAGTGTTTTATTAACGATTGAAAATTTGTACAAGATATATATATATATGGAGAGAGTGAAGTAATAGTAGGATGTCTACGGTTGTTTTAAAGGTTTTTTTCTTCAGTTATTTGCTCTAATTCAATTTAGTGTGAGCCACATGCAGCCAATTAATTTTTCTCCTTTTTGTGGCTCACCCTTACAGTAAAAAAAATTTGAATTGTGTGTGTGAACTGATATTTCCCCTCTTTTCTCGGCCGGGAATTCATTTCGTATCTTCCACTACAACGACCACATCAATACGCATGCGCAATGCGGGTATGATGTAACTCATAAATTTTAACTTTGAAAACATAAATACAAGAATTTTCAACTTTAGCGAAACCTTTAACCCTCCGAAGAAACATAAAATCGATTATTATTGTTACGTGTTTAATGAAGAATTCATAAAAAAGAATATTTTTAGCGATACAGGAAATAAAATCTGTTTATTGTGCTATGGAACAATACCTTACTTAAGGAGTACAGTCTCAAATGACACAACGAAAAAAACCGAAGAGTCAATCAACACGAATAATTCAGTCTAAAATTAACTGTGCTTGCAGACAAATATATGAAAATAGAACAATAAATCAATTGAATTAAACTGTCACAATTTTATTTAATTTACATTTATGGATTTTTTAAAAATTTTATAACTTCTTTTTTTAAATGCGAAGTTATTTAATGAAGGCAATCATTTCAAAATGTGTGGCCCGTCACAAACCTCTTGTTCAACAACACAGCTCTGGAGCCCAAAACATTGCCCATTCCATGTTTAGTGCAATAACAGTGATGTTGGTGGCATATTTAGTCACCAAATTTAATCGAGTCGTCAAATTTAGCAAATAAAATATAAGGGATGTTCTAATGAAAGGAATTCCAGCTGTGTATCTATGATATGCGTAGGAACAGAAATGAGATAGATACATAGAGAGAAACAACAATATTTAATGAGGGAAATGCACGCAAAGTTTGTTAAAAGAAATCATCCATTCTGAATAGGCAGACGTCCAATTGCTTAGGATGGTCACGAATTCCGTTCGCGAGGTACGATGCTGGTTCATCATGGAACCAGTTCAAAAGTGCAGGCTTTAAGTCATCGTTAAAGTGAAACTGTTGACTCATTAAGCTTTTCTTCAGCAGTCCAAAGATGTGATAGACGCAAGGCGACAGATCTGGCCTGTAAGCTGGATGTTACAGAATTTCCCACTTTTTATGGGACGGCGCTTCAACACACCTTTTGGTGATTTCTGACCTTGTATTGCTGTGCAGAATGATGACACCTGGCGACAGAATATCTGGATATTTACTTTTCGATAGCCTTATGCAGCCTATCAAGTGTCTGGGTGTACCGGTGGATATTGATGCAGACGTCCGGCCCCTTAAGCTCCAATAACAGGGGTCCCTGTATGTCGAAAAATAATTCTCAAAAAATACCGAGTAACAACGCATTCTGTGATTATATCTATCGGCTTACACTCTTTTCCAGTGTTAAAAACTCCCTTACAGATCACTGATTCGCTTTAGACGCAGTTACATTCACACCAGCTATTTTTAAATGAGTACCACGTTCTTACGAATTCAGTTATCACTAATCTGCTTGCGTAAGAGCATGCATGGTACATACACCTTTACTATCGCGTTTAATGAAAATATATTGAAAACTGGTCGCATGCGATGCTTCGAATCGTTTTCATTTGAACATGCCTCATAGATATTTCCAGAAATATTTAGATAGTTTTGTTATTATTACATCGCTAGAAAACTTTAAAAACTTCGTAAATCTTCTTTCCAGTCTAGATAAGGATATAATGTAGGGAAGCAAAATTGGAATCAAATATTTAACAGCAATTGTGCTTTTCATTGTTCGTTATGTGATATTGTGATAATGGATTTGAATAGCTGTGTTCCATATTTGTGTTATTAATTTCCTGATAGAAGATCTACTGTAATCTCTAGAAAGTTCTAGAATAAATTACGATTTACTTCAAATTACTGTAAATTGCGGAAATCCGTTCCCTACATTTGAAAGACGACCCGCCATATAACAATGTTCTTACAATACAGGGTGTAAGGCTTAAAGTATCCAAAAGTTATGGTTTTTTTTTTTTGGAACTTCCCATCAAAATACAGTAAACTGTTCATTTTTGGATTGGAAATCCCTCCGAGAATTTTTAGGTCTTGTCCGATCGGTCGTATGTGCGAACATTATTCGGCAATCGCAGACGATAAACTTGTTACACTTACTCCATTAGCAAATATTTGGACACAACAACAAAATGTGCAGTGTGTACTTTGTTTCACGAGATTTATATCAGTCACGCAAGTACAGCGACGTGTTCGAACAGAATAGAATATCGTTACTAGCTTACCTAATAGACTTATCAGGACTCCTACAAAACGAGTCATGCACACGATCAAGAATGTCTTCTATCACGAAACCTTAAGGATACTTGCCAGTTTTAAGGCACCAAAGTTCCTATTGGTGGTTCCCATTGGATTTTGCCTGTCGGAGTATCGACACTCCATACTGTTCGAAGACGTCGCTGTGACTGATTGAAATTCCATTAACTAAAATACGCACTACACCTTTTGTTGTGGCGTCTACATTTTTATTAATGAAGTCAGTATAACAAGTTTATCGTCTGCGATTGCCGAATAACGCGCATATGCGGCAGATTGGACAAGACCCAAAAACTCCCGGAGGGGTTTCCAATCCACGGATGAAGAGTTTTTTAAACTCTGTTGGGTAGTTAAGCAATAATAAGCCTTAACTTTTGGATACCTTAAGCTTGGACGTCCAGTACTTTATCAGCTATTATTCGAAATTTGCTTTGATTTATGAATAAGATTCATTTTAAATTCAATTTTTTTTTAGAAAGGAAAATATTTGCTCCGTAAGGAAGAGGTTTTAATGCATCAAATTCTAATTTTTTATGTAAAAAACGAATGTTCTGATAAACACAAAATAACACCTAAAAGAATAACTATTCTGTACCATTAAATTCAATGCATTCATAGAAATGCACAGTTCTTTAATGATCATAAAACTACTTAAACTCATAAATATCCCTTCCCGTCATGAGCAGTTTAGTTTTGAACAATTTAGGCAATTATAAAACAATCAGGTGGAAATTTGTTCTTTACCGCACTTCAACGAAGCTTATTTTAAAATAAAAATTAAGGCCTTTGAAAATGGAACACAAGTTTTAAAACCTGTAATTACATGAATTAATTCAAAGTACTTTAAATTAAGCAAACTTCAGAAGAATAAGAATGTTACCTTCATAAGTTCTTTTTTTGATTCAGTAATTGCGATGTTGGAAAGAATTATTGTTTTTCGAAAGTAATTAATCTTTTTACTATATTTCATGAAATAATTGTATATCATTATGGGTTCATAAGATACTTTTTTCCCATTCAAAACAGTTGTCAGACTTGAAATGTAAAATATATTCCAATTGATTTTATTTAAATTGATACTTGAAAGAATCAACCACAAAATGCATGGAAAAGTATCTGATAGAGATTCATTTATCATTAGTTTTTTTATTGAAATACAGGGGGCACTCGACATTGTTTTCAATGTCTAAAATAAAACCTAAAAAGGAAGAACACAAATTCTGCAATTTTTCTATTAGGTATTTCATTCAAATTTTTGTTAAAAGCTCCGATAGTGTATAGTTTCTAAACGTCAAACACTTTGTAAACTAAAGATTTCTGTATTAAAATTTTCCATAGGTACTAAATTTCAAATAATTTTTAAATCATAGGTTTAATTGATGTAAAATTTGTGAAGAAAAGTGAAAAAGTTAAGGGACTTTCACCAATTTCTTTTTCTAATGATTGCTAACAGTACTGTTATCAGCTCTGAATACATGTACAATAAATACTTATACAACATATGTGATACTCCCCTGCCAGGGGGTATCATCTCTTCGTCCACGTGACCTAGATTTGTAAGGATAAAATATTGACCACTGGAGCTTTCCATCCATCTAGTTTATTATTTCTCAATTTATATTAAGTAATGAAACACAAGTCTTACTTAGAGGAAAACGATCAGGAGCGATATGACGTAAGTAACAATTCTTAGCAAATAGCGCATAAATCATACTCACTATCTTTATCATAAATTAACCTCTGAATCTTTATCTGTAGCCGATTCCTTAATTTGCTAGAGTCCGCTCTTTAATTAAACTTTAATAATCTATCACTTACTGATATCACATGGTGATCCGCAACCCAGCTTTTATCTTCTATATATTATTATTATCCAACTTGATCCAGCTTCTATTCACTTTCTGGCTTCTAACCGACTTCTATATGGCTCCTATTTTACTCTCCAGCCAACCTCCCCGTGAATGCAAAAGCTCCAATATTTATAATCATTCCTAATCTGCATATCGCGTTTTCTTCTTGAGAAGGTTGGAATGAAATGCCATTCTGGCCCCGAAAATTTCCCAAGAGGATTAATAGAAGGTGCGATAAAGACCCGTCAAACATATACATAACCATTAAAATTTATATGTAATATGTGGGGAAGTCAAAAAGTAAAGGGACTTGTGAAGTTTTTTCCGCCAAGATTTGGCAACATTGCTTTTATTCGGTCCTGAAGGGGGGTAGTCGAAAACACTTATATACAACGTGTTACTCGACTCTCCTTGTAACCGTTGGAGTGTAGTAGACTGTTCAACATGGAGTCTCCTTTGTCAATCTGCATCAAGGAGGAAAGGGGCAGTGATTCCCTTTTTGTTTATGCGGAAGTTGTGAAACCTGTGGAAATTATTCGTAGCGTGAAAGCGCGAAATGGTGATAACTGTTCATCGCAAAGCAAGATCAATGAATGAATAGAACGCTTCAAATAGAAAAGAACTTTATGTGACGACTAGGGATTGCAATACCGGTATACCAGGATACCGAATACCGGTATTTTGAGCCATTTCTACAACTTTGTATTACCGGTATTCACAATTTTAAATACCACTTTTTCGATACTGACTAGAAATTTTTAAAATTGTCTCCACTATATGTTCTATATATTCAGGGATAGGCAACAAAGCAAAATAATATGCATTTTTGTTTTTATGTCTCCCTAACGGACGAAATTAAGTTGATTGTGAATATAAAGTTGCATTGTACAATCAGGAGAAGTGATAAAATATGTTAATCATCCAAGGAGGAGGGCTAAAACTGTACTATTACAGCTCAGAGTGATACCACATACAAGCGCAGGTTTCGTAGTCTCATATGATAATTATATCTGATAAAACAAGGTTCTAGTTGTGAAGAACGTGCGTAATATTTCGACATTTTTTTTAAAATTAGTGAGTGTGTTATTCACATTGTATTTGCATAGCATACAGTACAATTAATGCATTATGCTTTTTAAAATTACATTTCAAAGATGTGTAATAGTACCACAGACTGAAAAGTGATATTTACACTTTTTTACTATTTAAATAAATAAGACGTCCCTTTAATTTTCTGTGATTCTTTATATACTGCTATAATTTATAAGTTATAAATTATTTTTTGTGAGATATTTACACTTTCTAATAAAACTAGTAAATAAAACAAAGATACACTTGTGTTTTCTTTCTTTTTCTAAAATTTCTACTACTATTGGTATTAAAAATGTTATCCCGGTATAAAGATCTAAAAGATACCGAATACCGGTATTGGACATTTGGTCCGGAATTGCAATCCCTAGGGACGACGAAAGATAGGACAATCTATCGACTTCAACCAATGAGGATCATCGTCGTTGAGAGTATAGTGATGGAAGAGATGGCTAGTATTTAGCGTAGGTATTGCAACTTCGCAAAAAAAGGGGGGAATCACAGCCTTCCTTAGTGTACAACAAAAATAGAGCTATCATGTTGAATGGTGTGCTACACTCCAATGATTACTTGAGAAGATGAGTGACACGTTGTATAGAAGTACTGCCAACTACCCCTCATTCAGGCCTAGTAACTAGTGCTGTTGCCAAACCTTGGAAAGAGGGATGGCGATTCTTTCCGAAAAAAGGTTGATTTTTAAATCGATTCGAATCGTAACCTGATGAATCGATTCACAAAAAAAGTCGAGGTCTAAAAGATCGATTTCTAAAAAATCGATTGTTTTTTTTTCAAGTCTGCATTTACAATGTAAATCCAGATCCATTTTATGAAAAACAAGAAAGATACCATAATAAACGATCTCTTATCCGTAAAATCAGAGAATGTTTTAGTTCAAGAAATTCGACAATTACAATTATTTTTTGTTACATTAAAAGGTTTAGAAAATAGATAATACAACTTATAGTTCCCAATGCTTGATATCTAAGCTTTTTAAAAACAACACTCTGTCAAGTCTGTTGGGATCCAAGCCGTTCCGCTCATCACTTGCGATGTTGCCGGTAATCGAAAAAAGGCTCTCACAAGGAACAAATGATCCAACGATACTCATATGCATCATGGCTATTGAGTGAACATCATAATAAATATAGATTTTTGTTCCTGCCAGTAAATTAACCATTTAACCACCAACACCGTAATATAACGGGTTTTAAAGATAGTACATTCAACTAATTGTAAATAATTTTTACCAAAACAGAAATAATAGAATGTCGATTTTCTAGGATAAATATCGATTCACTGAATCGATTCAGTGCTACATATCGATTTAAAAAATCGATTTTTTTGCCCGAGAAATCGA
Organism: Trichonephila inaurata madagascariensis; assembly: GCA_019973955.1. Lineage (NCBI taxonomy): Eukaryota > Metazoa > Arthropoda > Arachnida > Araneae > Nephilidae > Trichonephila > Trichonephila inaurata. The sequence continues at coordinate 32,542 of BMAV01003503.1, forward strand.
TTTTTCGATTAATCGATCTCAGATCGCCATCCCTATTTGGAAAGAGAAATACAAAGTCCCTTTACTCTTTAACTTTCCCTTCTATTAATAAATTAAAATTTTGAATTAAGCAGCATTTATTTTATTTGAATGAATTTGAAATTAAACTGCTTCGTAAGAAAGGGTTTTTCAATTTTTTTACATTCTATTCAAATGGCTAGATTGGAGTGATCAATTTAAATTGAATCATCAATTGTATATTTCTGTAAGAGAGATATTTTAAAGATAAAGATACTCTGTGTGATATGTTTGTAGTTAAAATAGCTTTTCTTAAAAAGTTATTAATTCTTACTCAAGTTATTTCATTTACTTCTTACTTTAAGGATTAAAATTAGTTTCCTTTTTCTCAAAAAATCTTCAAGCCATATGGAATTTTTTAAAAAAAACGTAAACATTTTCTACCTTTTTTCTAAATTTTAAGCTATTTTTTATTCGAATTACAAAACACACACACACAAAACACACAAAAAATTTATATAATCCGCTTATTTTATTTCTATTTTTTAATCATTTTTTTAAACATTTGTTTGAAAATTTGCTGATTATTTAAAAAATATTTTAAAAGTTTTATTTCGATTGTAGGAAAATTTATACTAAATAAAAACCTTCCTTATATCTTGTTCATTACTTTCAATAATTACTGCAATCTAATTCTCAGATATATCCCGTAAACCTAATTTCGCAGAAGAAGTTTTACAACTTTGTGTTGAGTTAAGGTAAAGCAGCGTTTCTCAAACTGTGGAGCGCGCCTCGCTAGGGAGGCGTAATAACTCTTTGAGGGGGTACAAGCATATTGAAAAGTTGAAAACAAAAGAATACTTAAAATTTACTGAAATTAAACAAACAAAATACAATTTGACATAGTAAAAAACAAAATACACATTTACACTGATATTACACACTTATAAATGTTTAAGTACTGTACAATGTATTCTATAATTAATTTAACAATACTAATCTAAGAACAAATTTAATAATTACCAGTAAACATGGGCTTGTCATATATAAAATTACATACAAAAATTAACACTCTTAGTAATTTGTACGGTTTATAATTAATCCCTTAAATGCAGATTAAAAGTTATGCGATTCGTTTAGTAAAGCCACCGTTTTCCACGCAGGCACTCGTATGTGATGTATTGGGGGAGGGGGGAGGAAGAAAAGGAATGCATTATAGTAAATCCATGTCAAACACTGTCAATGTCATTTTATTTCATTCCAAAACCTTCGGAATAATTTTATAGATGCAGTGAATAGAAAAGATCGTGCTTCGGAAAGACCTATATGTATGTCAGGAGGAAGTTAGCGCGTTGGTTCACAGCGAGACGTTTGCATAGCCACTTAAGAGGATAAAGTCATAAGTAGCTTTAACCTTAAAGTATAGTATGATTGGATTCAAAACAATGTTATTGTTCGGAGGTGCATGAAGGAAATTATGATTGAATATTAGGTCGCAAATATTGAAAGTTTGAGAAGATGATGATGATGATGATGAGTTTGGTGTTTTATGGCGCAAGAGCCAGTTTTGGCTATACTGCGCCAAACATTCATAGGTCTGTGGTCTGGACAGGAAAAGAAGAAAAGGAGAAATTGGATGACAAGATGGAGGGTCGAAAATAGAGAAGGATCACTGGGGTACCCCTTGGTCGTGACACCCGTGTTTACCAAAGATAGTAAACCCTTTGGGAAAAGGAAAATATTACTAGTGTACCTCGGGATTGTGACACCCGTACCCACCTAAAAAAGGTGAGCCCCTTGAGGAGGAAAGTTTGAGAAGCACTGAAGTATAGAGATTAGCTTACATACAGATCTGTGCTAATCTCGTGAAAACCCTAATTGAGAAAAAATAATTTTTGACATGCTTTCCGTCAGACATGCGTAAACAATTTTAATCTTTAAACTATTTAGATGTTTTGAATGGAAATTTTATATTCTAAAAGAAATAAAAAGTCTCATAAATCCTTTAAAATCAGTGTCTAAATCCAAAATTTTTAAAAAGTTCATAAACTAACATTCAGTCACTGAGATGTCTGAATGCATGCGATTATGCTGCGAGTTTTTTCTCCACGATATAAAACTTAGGTCGACGATCCTGTACTATATGTACAAATTACAAATCCATACCCAAAAAATTCGCTCAGTAATTCTAACTAATACAGACAGTATAGAGCAGTGATACTCAACCTGCGGCCCACCGAGGCTTTGTTAGTGGCCCGGTCAGTGCCCATTGCTCTTAAAAATTAACTTGTTTAAGAACAATATATTAAAAATATGGTGTCAAAAAACCAAATGTATCAATTTTGCTTTTTGTTGTCAATGTCATACGAGTGCGAATTGAAATTCTTTTTTTCTATTTGTAACGTTTATGGTTAGTGATAACAGACATCAGTGGAGTAGGGACAGTTTTATGGGGGAAACTAATTATCTTTCAAGCGAAAAATATTTGAAGAAAATATATCTTTTCAAGACAATTGGGAGGTAGATTATTTTGTAGTGAGAAACAAACATGGATCAGTAATTGTTTGATTTCTCACGAAAGTGCTGAATTTAAAAAGTACAAATAAACATGAATCATTCAATGACACATTTCCTCGAAGATCTCTCAAGATGTAACAAATAGGCTTTCTTGAAAAATGTTTGCAACAGCAACAACGTGTTTTGTCAGTAGTAATGTCACAGTGGTAACAAAGATATCTTATGAAGTTAGTTATATGGTTGGCATTCATTTGAAACTATTTTCTAATGCAGAAATTGTGTTAGGGAGTGTTTCGAAAATGCTTCTAATTCCTTGTTAGTGACAAAAATAAAAAAAATATTTAAAAAAATAATAATTAAAATCGCATAATAGATATAAATATTTTGACCAATTTTCCACATTTTAAACACCCCTTTATCCTCATGATGCGGCCCACCGTGAAATAGCTGACATATGTTTGTAGCCCAGCAGAAAAAAAGGTTGAGTACCCATATTATAGAGATAAAAAATGAACTGAAAAATGTATTAGCTTGAAATAGGGTTACCAGAAATAGAACTATCGTCATTGACCTCTGACTTTTTGTTCTAATAAGAATTTGATTGGGAAGTTTGCCTTTTTTGGTACCATTTTTACATTCATGGTGACATATTTGATGATTACAGTAAATTAAAATCTTTTTTATCAGTTCGGCTGATATATGGCGTTTGAGTTTGTTAAAAGTTTTTTAATAAAAAATGCATTCACGGCTTACAATCAGAAAAATATGTAAATTACTGAATGACAACTAGAGGGAAACTATTCTTAAAAAATCTCCTAAATGTTTTTTTTCTTTTTAAATACATCAGAATATTTGTTTTCCATTATAGAGGTAGCTATAGCCCGCATATCAAAATTAAAGAACTCGATAGAGAAGAATTGCAACATAGCATAGTATAGTCCTAAAGTTCCACATTAACTATACGTTATAATTTATTAAATAAAGCACACACAATATATATATATATATATATATATATATATATATATCTTTTTGACAAAGCAACTTTTCACCAAAGTGAACATGAAATATTAGCATAGTAGAATATCGTTTCCTTTGAAATTTCTTAGAATTGAAAAAAAAAAAAGTTTTATGAAATTCCACTCCAATCAAACCGTAAATCCAGCGCGATATTCTTAAATTTAATAAACTGTATTCAAAGTGGTTCTCATATGAGAAGTTTATAGTTCAACTGATGTAATTAATAAAATAGATTAATTAGTTCAATGAATTCAGCCATTTACTTTCTCAATATTATTCTATTATATAGAACTATTTATCAATGCAAAGTCTTATTGCACATTATACTCCGCGTTGGGTTTCTAGTCTAGAATTCGAATTGTATCTAAAACTGTGTGAATATTTCAGCCATGTTTTGACAATAATTAATATGAGTGCAAACGGTGATTGCTGAAACGTATTATACCTTTACAGATAAGGTATGCTATGAAATTGGATAAACAGTTCTGTAACTCTTAAATTTCGTCTCCCTTATATAACCTCTTATAACAAGACAGCAAGAAAAAAAATGATTAGCCATATTCTCATTGGCTGGTTTATAATCCGTTATGCTGTGTATCCATATTAAAACATATCATTTATGGAAAAAGTAGAGTACGTATTCGAATCTAAGCACGCCTTTCTTTTCAGTGTTATTGCTACTGAAAATCGAGTGTGGCTTAGAATTGAAAGCGGAAAGTTTCGTTAGATGGGAAAATTGATCATGATATTGACGGTTAGAGCAATTGCAGGTTCTTATATGTATTTAAACTTTTAATACTGGTAAAATAAATTGATTATTTATTTTCTATTAATTCTCATTTTAAATACTTTAAAATTTTGTAAATATTGGATATTGATAAACCATTTTACACTATTTTTTTGTATTTTTTCGCAAAAACGTGCTGTAGATTTAGGGTGAGGCTTATAATCGATGGTAGCTTACATTTGAATAAATACGGTACATATTTTTTTATTTCTCAAAATCAGATTCTTACAAAGATGCATGATTAAAAATAGAAATTGACGAAATGTAATACTTTATCCGAAAAAAAAATTCAAGCAATTATCTAAAATA
>BMAV01003504.1:0-48180 GCA_019973955.1 Trichonephila inaurata madagascariensis
TTTTTCTTGAATCACGGGTTCGAGTCAGAAAGATGAACATCATAATGCTGCTGTCGTACAATGATGAATAATTTTCCTGGCGAGTAGACCGGAAAGAAATATTTCAAAGCACAAAAAATATGATTTAAAAATTATTTAATATTAATATCATAAATGGCCCTGTGATTGCATTTTTTTCTCAATTTTTTTCTCAACCAAATAATATAAAAAAATGTTTTTTTAAGTCAATTCCTACTTTGATCAACAAAGAAAATTTCTATTTTAGCTACTTTTTATTAAATTGTTACAATTAAAATATAAATATGTATATACATAGGACAGAATCACAACATTAAGCGGTAATTCATTTTTATTCATTATCATTCAAGTATCGTTTTTTCATTCAAAACAATAGTGTATATAAAATTTCAGTTCAACCGAATGCTTTAAAACGTGAGAAAAAAACCGTTTCAAGTTTTGACACGTCGCCAAAAGAGTCGCTCAGTCGCCAGAAAGGATGCCAACGTGGCTGTATTTGTAATTCTGTAAATAATTGCTTTTAATCAAATAATTTTTATTAATTATAATTAAATTATTGTGTTGTCGTCCAAAATAATCATGTATGCAAAATTTCAGCTCAATTGAGTGGTTTAAAATGTATTTTATTAACGATAGAAAATTACACCAAGATAAATAAATAAATAAATACATAGAGATTGTGAGCTAAAAGGAGGAATTGAAAAAGAAAGAAAGATGTGCATACTGATAATTTTATTCGTATGTTTACTATCCAAGGTTTTATGCCTGGCACATTCAGAAGTTTTTAAATTAATTTCTGTATAAATCCTTACTAAAAATACACACACATACACACTGAATACAAGTTCCTGTAAAAAATCTTCGCACTTGTAAAATAGAAAAAACATTTTCTTTTAAACATTTTAATACACTAAAATTAAAAATCTTTTAATATTATTTTAAAACTTATGGAGTGGATAAAATCATTTTTGGGGGGATGAATCTGCCCTGCGGGCTCTTTACCCATGACTGCGTTAGCAAATAGTGAAATAAAAAGTGCATTACTTTATTTTGTTATTGTTCTTTTTGTGAGATTATTTCCACACAGCTTTCTGGGCAGCATATTTATTTAGCACAAACGATTACGAAAAATGGCACACAGAATGAATGTCTGACCACTGCACACAGCATCTGCTCAATAAGAGGGCCCCGTAGAAGGAATGCGTGGGTGAATCACACAGTTATCTTTCCTTTAAAAAAAAATAGTTCACTCGCTTCAACCCAACACTTTACTGTTTCAGTAAAAGAGAATTCAGTTTATTGCAACATACATTGCATTTACAATTTTTAAAAATTTTTTTTACACAGCTGCTAAAATTATTTATTGTTACTTATTCATATTTTAAAAAATTTTATATATAAAAAAAATCTTGAGTTTCACTCTTTACTTTTCAGTCTTAAATTGGGTCTAAAGAAGTAAAAATATATTTTTAGTACGTGTTAGGGACATATTCTGTCCCGGAAACTATCTAATTCCCTTAAGCACGCCGGTTATTTCCCGTACCTCTAAAAACAGAGAACCTTTTTGATTTATGTTTATTTGAATCGCTGCAGTTATATCATACTTTTATTACCATCCATTGCTGGCTCGAGTGATACAGAATCGGAAAAACACCGTTCCGAATCGCGCGCACCCCCACCATCCCATCAACATTCGAAGCGTTCTTCATTTTTATGACTCTCTCTCCCATAAAATAAAAACTTCCCTTCCTAATATCGGGGTAAGACACCGAATCATGAAGACGCGGTAAGTCCCGGTCACGGTACCGAAGTTGAGACTTATTTTGTTCAGTACGAGCAATTGGCGATAAAAACAAGCATTTGGCTTTAGAATGGGGGAGTATTGTTGACTTTGGCGGGGTATATACATATATTGCTACCAGTAGCACACACAGGAATTTTTCAGGCAGGGGGAGGGGGTCCAGGGTCGGAAGTCCACCATTCATGTCGTATTATGCTCCAATACGCCAAACAACATAATCTTTTAAAAATTTGTCAATTTTCGGGAAAATTACAGTAAAAAATTAATTACTGAATAAATAATTAACATTAATTAAAAAAAAAAGAAAAGAAACGAGTCTTACAGCAGTCGAATATGATGTGTAACATCTGACACGTTATCGTGGTAAATACGCAATATTAACTTTTTCCTGAAAAATATATGAATCGGGTATGATTGGAAATAATTTTCTATCGAATAAAATTAAATCTTTAATGAAAATTGTATTTAATTAACAAAAGGAATAATGCAATATTTTATCAAAAATAATTATTCTTGTTCAATTTGGGGAAGAGCGGAGACAATAGACTTATGATAACTAAAATATGACACATACACTTGTGATTTTAAGGTATTTAAGAACCGCGTTGAAAAACAGCGTCGATAACAGTACCACTGTTGGCAGTCGAAACATTCTTATTTGTGTTCATTTCGAGCTTCAGTTCATCATTCATAAAAGCTATGAGCGGCTCAGCTTTTGGCAAACTGAAAAAGTTAAAATCACCACTCAAAATCAGAGGAAGCGAGTGATAATTTTTTTAAAAGAGCAGAACCACCTTCGTTATATGGTAAAAGTACAAAATGCAGGAAATCTTTAATTTTTTTTTTAACCGTTTGATTCGAAGAAATGTATACGACCACCGAAATCACTGTTTGTCCATTTTCAAATAAGCATTCTGCCGCACTTGTCCCCCAATATCGTGACTAACGGATTTAGAGTCAATTACTCGAGTGCTTGATGGCTACTAGAGTTGGACCCCCATGCGAGAGGAGCGAAAAGACACAGCCACGCACTCTTATTGGTCAAATCAAGTAGCGTGCGCTTACGTCATATCCTGTTACACACATCCGTCCCTTTTCACGAAATCACTCCTAACAAATATCCAGCAACCAAGAGGAAAGATGTTACACATCAAACATTAATTATTAATAACAAGTACTTAATTAAATTTTACGTAGTGTATACATAGGATTATAATCAATCGGAAAAAAATCCCGAGGGCTTTTGGGGGTGGGTTCCGTACCAGAGAATGACCCCCTCCTCTTGTGTGCGCCACTAATCGCTACTGGTTCTTCAAGCAAAAGAGAACTCGGTACTAGTGAATAGTTACATGGGTAAGGTGAATGTTCTCTGAATTATTAAATAGGGACCTCGGTAGCCTAGCAGTCATGACCACAAATTCGTGGCCGAATTTGAGCCCAAATGTGGGGCTGAGGTAGTCGTGTGGTCAAGGTATCTGATCGAGTGCCTTGTCACGAGTTCGAGCCCAGTACCACTATAGATCCACCGTGTAGGGGAGCGATGCACGTTAAATCTGTCGAGAGCTCAAATGTCCTCCCGTTGGTGTGGAGTGGTAGTTAGGAGAGGGGGTGCCAGTTCTCACTATATTATCTCTTTGGATTCAAGAATTTGTGTCTTTTTGCATAATTTCCGATTCTTTGACTTTTGTTTACATTTTTAGATCATCCTTATGAGTTAAATATTAGGACTAACGTGGCGGACAGTAAACGCTGTATTTGGCGAGAAATGACCTTTTTCCGAAAAAAATCAAAAATGGTGGCCATCGGGCATATAAAATACCTGCTCTAGTAGCCCTCATGTTGATTTAAATGCTATGTTAATAAAAAATCATTCACCGAATTAAAAAAAAAGTAATTGCGTGGATAAATCGTTTCATTAAAATTTGATAATAAATAATTTTTGATAATAAATAAATCGTTTGATTCAAAAAAAATTTTAGTAAAAAGAACTATTAATATTGCGAGTCTCGTAATATTAAACGAAGAACATGTGAAATGGACAGTTGTGAAAAGACCCCCTCGGGTGACCTTCTCTGATTATCCGCGTGAGCTAGAGATGTACGATTTTCAAAAGGAATGGACATGTTTATATTTTTTTAAATGTCTTTATTAAGAACTATAACTTAAATTTTTAACAGATTAATTGTTATATATGTGAGAATCTCTCTTTTTACGATGAACAAACACACAATACAAGTAATACCAAAATTAACTTTACCCCGGATTACTATCAATATCTAACCCCCTAAACTCAATTCCAAAAAAACACAAGTCCTAATATTTTAAAAATTCAATCCTACCTTAACCAATCCAATCTGGAAAATTTTAAAGGGGCTGGGTCTTTATGGAAATGGAATGGTAAAAAACCTTGACTTTAATGGCTTTTTTCTTCGGGAAAAAACCCCCGTTGGCCGTCCTTTCCAATTTTATCAATTTTCACATAACATTCCCCAATTTGCCATCTTACTTACTGAAAATTCTATTATTTAAAAGCTATCTAATTTTTTATTTTAAACTTCACGTTTTTACTTCTTGGGTTTTTTGGGTTTTTAAAAAAGTTGCCATTTAAACTTGGCCCCAAAAGGTACCTTTAAAAGGGCATTTAAAAAAAAAAGGGGTGAAAACCCCTCCCCGTGCCTGGGGTCCACATTACGTCAAACGTGGGTTGAAGGGATTTTTAAAAAAATCATACTAATCTTTTAAAGTTACTTTTAAATGGGGATCAGGGGTTTTTAAATTATAAAGGACCCGTGAACTTTTTTGATAGTGACCACTAGGTTACTACTGCTACTAGAGTAGCTGGAAGTGACTAAAAACTCTGGAATATTTATATGAAATTTAAACGGGTGGGGGGTTTTTCCGCACAATTTATGAACGAACAAGAGTAGGAATGTTTCTTATAAATAGAAAGTATCGTGAATATATTGTAAATGCAAGAAATAAGAAAACCTTGTTTCATTTTTAAATGTATTTTTTTTAAAAAAAAAGAAAAGTAAAAAATTTATTATTATTATTATTTTGTGTGTGATTGTTTTTAAAGTTATTTGCATTGTGACGTCGTGTAAGGGTAGCGTTTTCAGTCACACATCAAGATATTAAAATAAATTATTTTTTATTTATATTCTAAGTCAATATTATTTCAATTCAAGCAGTATAATGAAAATCGTAGACCAGCCGTTTCTCAAACTGTGGGGCGCCTCCCCCTTGGGGGGCGTGACAATTCTTTAAGGGGGGCGCGAGCTTATTGAAAAGTCAAAAACAAAAGATTATTTAAAAAATAATTTATTAATTTACTGAAAGTAAACAAACAAAATCCGATCCAAAAAGTAAAATACCATTTACACTGGTATTCACTTATAAATATATCAGTGCTACACAATGTATTTTATAAAAACCAATACAAGTTAAGAAAAGTTTAAAAATTAAAACCGTGACCCAGGGGGATTGTCATAAAAAAAAAATATATAAAAAAAATTAAACACTTATCTTGATAAATTGGTTTTTATCCTTTACTTTTTGTTTAAAAAGTTACGGGGAGAAAAAAAAAAAAAAGCAATAAAAAGGCCTTGAAAGAGTAAATTCAACAAAAAACACTGTCGGGTCCTTTTGTTAATTCCAAAGCTTTCAGAGTAATTTTATGGAAAACGTACACAAAAAAAGATCGTATTTCGAAAAAAGCCCATAAAACGTCTGGTAAAATTAGCGCCGGGAACCTTTATATCACCAGTGTAAATTAATATTTTAAAAAAGTCAATTTAGTTTAGATGAAAATATAGTATTTTGGAATTCAAATATTTTTATTGTTTTAGTGGGGCGATAAAACTTATGATTGAATATTGGGTCGGAATATGCTTTGAGATACACTGTCGTAGACAAAAATTTTCATTGTTTGCAAGTTAGAATAACAAGCCAGTCCTGTTAAATTTAAACCAGGTTCCAAAACCTTGTGCAGCCCTTTTTTTCCCGATCCTTTCTATTCCCCGGGATGCTTCGCCCCACAGTTCTTCATATACAAGATCCTTTAAAAGACCCCTCTCTCCCTTTGCCCCCCGGTAACACGGGAAAAATTTTACTTCCGTTTCTTTCTCTTTCTAAGACAATCCGCTCTCGTCTCGATTCCCCTCTCCTTTTCCCCGAAAAAACCCTTTTAAACTTCAGGGGACCTAACAATGGCTCTCTCTGGTCACTCTTGAATGCAGCGGCAACAAAAGGCTCGTCAGAATATCTGGTTTTTTTCCACCGCGTCGCCATTCCCTCTTTGAAGGAATTTTCCGCCATCCTCTGAGGCGTCAGTTTCCAAAGTCAGACAGGCCCCGTCAACTGCCACACAAAGGGGGCTTGTTTTTCTTTTTGAAAAAATTTGTCTAAGGCCAGAAGCCAAACAATGGACAATGACCCCAAATCCAATGTACTCTTGTCTCCAACTCGCAAGCGAGCCACCTATTTACCATTAGTCAAACTAGATATGTGTAAAGGGGTGTGGGCCTTTCAACCCACTTACGCAAAACATACGGTTTAAAGTTGACAGTTTCACCATTGTTGTTTGTTTCTTTTAATGGGGTTTGCAATTGTTTTCATAAACATGATTTTATGGGGGGAAAATAAATGGGCAAAATATCTTGAGAGTGATGATTCAAAAAGGATCCAAGTCTCTGTTTTTTTTAAAAAATCAACTATGTTTATGTTAAAATGTTCACAGCTTTTTTAAAAAATAAAAAAATAAACTATACTTTTTCAATATTTATTTTATTTTTGTTATTTCAACCTAAAAGCATAACTCATTAAATATTTCCATTTTAGAAGTATTTTTTAATTCACTTATACTGTCAAGAAGATGAAACATTAAATACCGAATTTGGAAATGGACTGATTTATATAAATCATTACTTCTCTATTAATTCCATTAAAAATAAATAATGATGGAAATTTATCAATTAAAACTCTTCCAATCCTTAAACTTTTAATAAAACTTTAGTTTGAAAATTTAACCTTACGCCAATAACGAAACAAATTTGGAAAAACTACGTTTTTTTTTAATTCCTACTATTGGAGCCCACTCTCTATTTATTTATCTTGGTGGAATTTTCAATCGTTAATAAAATACATTTTAAAGCGCTCCATTGAGCTGAAATTTTATATACATGATTATTTTGTATGACAATACAATAATTTAATTATAATTAACAAAAATTAATGGATTAAAGCTAATTACTTAAAGAATTACAAATAGACAGTCACGTTATCATTATTTTTAGCGACTTAGCGACCCTTTTGGCGACTTGTGAGAAAAAAAAATCTTTTAAAGTTTTGACACATTTAAAGCATTTAGTTGAACTGAAATTTATATACACGATTGTTTTGGATGACAATACGATACTTTAATGATAATTAATAAAAATTAATGACCACTTAATGTTGTCATTCTATCTCATATGTATATACATATTTATATATTAATTGTAACTATTTAATAAAAAGTAGCTAAAATAAAATTGTTCTTTGTTGATAGAAGTAGGAATTGACTTAATTATTTTTTTTATACTACTTGTTTGTTTTTTTAAAAAATTTATTACAAAGGAATTTTATGTAGTAGATATTTTTTCCTTAGTAAGGTTAAAGATCTGCTTTAGAGTGCAAAAAATAAGTATGTTACATGAATTTAATAAGCTAACAGTTTCAATATGCGATTAAATGATACATAATTTGTATATAAAATTAAAAAATGTGCGAGATATAATCTATTTCGTTTAAAATATACATTTTAGTCTCGGTTTAATTTATTTAAGCATTAGACACAAAACTTATTCGTTTCGAGACTTACTTTAAAAGAAATTGAAGAAGGATGAGACTTGATTTAATATGTTTAAGAACAAAAATTTAATACTTCCTGAAATATGATGATTTTAATGCTCATGACTTTTTCGAAATATATTAAAATTCTTAGCCAAGAGTATTAAGTTATTTTGATAAGACGTCTGCATTAGTTTCCGTTTAATCGTTAAGGCAAGAAATATTTATTTTTTTATTCTAAATAGTATATTAAATTATTCCATCCTTAGACAAGATTCTCGTATTCCAGTAAAATAAAAAACAAACTTCTTTGTAGAAGCTGAAAATAGAAAATTTTTATCTTCAGAACTCATAACATCGTCTAAAATAATAATAATAATAAAATCTTTACGTTTATATTCTGCTGAAAATCTTAAAAGTAATCCAAAAGAAATCTTGTTTCGTACCTCTCTACAAACGTGAACACACTTCTGATATCCACTATTACTCTGCGCTGAATGACAACTCTACAGATCCGAGCTCTTTGGCTAAACTTCTACTATTTTTCATCGCGATAACGCTGAAACTAGTGAGATAAAATTGAAAGAGCATGTATTCTGTTTTCTTGAGAAGAAATTGGATGTCTTGAATTCCGAAAAAAATTCTGCTGAATGGTTTTTATGGCAAAATTAGTAAAAGAGGGGGACAGGAATGTTATGTTAAGTTTGATTTTATCTTTTTTCTTCGTGATAGATGTATTTCAAAAATGTAATTTTAATTAAAATATTTTTATTTTTGTACTCATATATATATATATATTTCTATTTATTATTTTAAGTATTACTCATTCTTATTGTAGAATTTGATATTTGTTACTTTGAGCAGTTTTTTAGATAGTATATAATTTGTGGGGAGATATATTTTTAATCTCAAAATACATTTTTTAATCCAAGTATGCAGAACTATATTTTGCGATTAATAAATAATTTTAGCGGTTTTAAGTTCCATTTGTAATATGTGTGAAATGTTCTGTTGAACTATAAACTTGCCTAAAAATTATTTTATGCAAATGTTTAAAATTCTTTTTGTGGTCTTGTGATTGAATCATGTTTTAAGTTAATCGTGCAATTATTAAACATTTAATTGCAATTACTTTTACTGTCGACTTAATTTTAAGAAAAGTCACAGTATTTTATTCGAAAAAAAATAACTCAATTGATTTTACGTTCCTTGTTTAGAGTCCGACTGCAAAATAACTGGTATACTATTTACCAAACTTTGAATATGACGGAATAGACTAAATAAAAATTAAATGGTTAATTTTGCTGAATAAAAAAAACCTATACAACATACTCTCAGCTTGAAAGATAAAAAAAACAAAGCAAGTAATATAAAAAAAAAATTTGAAGTCAATTCCTACTTAGATCAACAAAGAAATTTTTTTATTTTAGCTACTTTTTATTAAATAGTTACAATTAATATCAATATGTATATACATATAACAGAATCACAACATTAAGTGGTAATTAATTTTTCTTCAATTCTGCTTTTGTGAGATATGGAGCAACAAAAGCTATTTATTATCCCTTAATTTTTATTAATTATCATAAAAGTATCGTATTGTTATCCCAAACAATCGTGTGTATAAAATTTCAGTTCAACCGAATGCTTTAAAACGTGAGAAAAAAACCTTTTCAAGTTTTGACATAAGTCGCCAGAAATGATGCCCACGTGGATGTATTTGTAATTATTTAAATAATTAGTTTTAATCAATTAATTTTCATTAATTATAATTAAATTATTGTATTGTCATCCAAAATAATCATGTATATAAAATTTCGGCTCAATTGAGCGCTTTAAAATGTATTTGATTAAGGATTGAAAATTCCACCAAGGTGAATAAATAAATATGTATAGAGAGAGTGTGACCTAATAGTAGGAATTGAATAAACATCGTTTTACTTGAGGAAACAAATAATCAATTTAACAGAACAAAGGAAATTAAATACCAATTTATGCTTTTCCTGCCAACCTCTCGGAAAATATACAGTTTTTAAATTGCAATTGGATATCGAGGAGATTTGGAGAGTTACACATATATTAATTTACAAATCATAACAATCATTGCATTAAACTTTTAAAGAAAGGAAATATAAGATAGATATTTCATAATTCGAGGTAAATAACGGGTATAGCGCTGGATTGATGATACTTGTTTTAATAAAACTTATTCTGCCTTCTTGTAACTGCAAATTAAACTCATTCAATTTAGTACATAACTCTATTAAATAGGTAAAATCTGGTTTCTACTTGATTTAATTTTCTTTTAAAATTAAACTCGCGATCTAATTTAATGTGAGCCACTATCGTAGACCCCATTCACTCCTCATAGACCCCCAAATTATTTTGTTACTGACGTGGACCCCTTGCAGGTCGTCATAGACCCTTGGGGGGTCTATATATACCATTTTGGGAATCACTGGTCTATAAGAAACATGGAAGTATCATTGTGAAGCCTGAAAGACTTTCTTAGAGATGAGAAGGAGGAAAAGTTAAAAAGTTAAGTTCCATCGGGAAAAGGAAATGGAAACAAGAAACATTTCCGAACTTTCTAGGAAGTAGACGAGTTGTATCCGAAATACAGAATCTGTTATCCGATCCACATTCTTTTAATGCTGTCATGGAATAGGTTGGTTAGTGGCCAGAAGCAATCAAGATGTCAAGTTCCTTATTCTTAAGACCGTCTTCGGCTAATGTTAAAGAATAGGACCCAATTTCGGAATATTTTTTCAGATATAAAAGTACTTAAACATTAATATTATATTCTGTCTTCACTATCTTACAGAGAATTCCTTATTCTATCCATTTTTTATCTGATTTTTGGGCCCAAACGGGGGGTGCCTGGGGGGCCGACTCCTCCCCAAAACCCTTGATTTTTTTTACCGTTTATTATAATTTTAAGTATATAAACGTAAAGTTTAATTAAATATTTGTTTTAATGATTAATTTTAAATTTTCCCAATTTTTTATTCAATAATTAGTTTTTTCGTTTTGTTCCCCCAAAACACAAAATCAAGAGAAGCATGATACAAGAATGGTGGATTTCGACCCTGGACCCCCCCTTTGGGAAAATTTTTGGGCGCTACGTCTGAGTTGGGTTTTTGTATTATAAAATATGTTTTGCATTTTTTTTCTCCCTTGCCGTAACGCTAAATGAGCTATAAATTCACATGTTAAAAGGAAAAACTCATTATTTATGAAATATTTGGAAATTTTAAAAACACTATATTATAAACAAACGCATGAGTTACAATGTCACAAATTTTTATAAAAATTTAGGTATTTTTTCCGTTTGAAAATGTGCTCCACGTTAAGTATACGCTATCGTATATATGGCAAAAACAGCCTTAAAGATCAGAAAATATACTGCTTACCTGAAGTTTTATTAAGAGTTAATGGTTTTAATACTTACTGTTATTTTTATTGCATATACTATATGAACATAAAGGGTTGTAAAAACTTTCGAGAAATTTTTTAAAAACACATTATCACAATGATGCGAAATATTCTGGAATACAATGTAGTCATGACAACTAAAAAAATTAGGAAGTTTTATTAAAAGACGGAACTTTTTGACACGAACAAACAAAGATAATTTTCCACAACTTGTGAAACTCGACTTGTATTCCAGAATAATTTTCAAGAAATATCTATAAAAGCTATTAGAATATGAGTAGATAATAAGAGATGTTTTAAACTTTCTTACGTTATTTCATTGTCTTGGATTTGTTAGTGAATTGTTTAAGTTTGTAATGCAATTGCTTTTGTCTGTTACTAATTTGTTATTTCATTTGTTTCGTATTTTTTGTTAATTACACTTAATTTTATTTATCTTATTTTGTTTGTTTTACTTATTTCTGTAAGCCCCGAGTGATACTTGTGGTGAGCGAGGTTATTTTGTCTTCAGTAAAAAAAATTAAAGTGTTTTTTTTTTTGATTAAATTGCTTTTGACGGTATGGAAACTATGACAGCGTGCTGAAACGTGAAATCACAATCTTTATTTTAGAGCTTCGGCGAACTTCTTTTGAAATATTATTACATTTGGAACTGAAGATATATTCATACATATTTTTAAAATTTTTAACTTCCAAAATCTATAAAATCATTGTCACCTCTCCAAATATTTTTTACGACTTAAACATTTTGAAAACTGCCTTTATTTCAAATTAAAGTAAAATTTTACTATGTTATTGTTGATATATATATATGCAGTGGCGCACACAAAGGGTAACGGGCTCTTTTTTTCCCGATTGATTATAACTCTATGTATGCCGTACGTAAAAATTAAGTATTTGTTATTAATAATTCATTTTATTAATTAAGGCTAATTAATTATTCTATAATTTATTTTTTACTGTTATTTTTGTTCCCTACAATAGAAATTTTTTAAAAAACTTTTCGCGCCATATTGGGGTATAATACGAGGACCCGGATACCTTGGACCCTCTCCCCTTAAAAATTCCTGTGTTCACCTCTGTATATATGTAATGCCAATAATTGTCAAAAAATGAGTTATTTTTTGAAAATTATATTTAGTTCTCAAGATAGTGTTCTGAATTTATAACACTAAATAGGCAATTAGGATGGTATAAGAACTCGTATTTTTCCAACACCTCACTTTTGATCTTAGATAATTAGAAAAAATAAGTAATTAAAATTGAACAATGTTTAAACATCATCTAAATAAATAACTTTTGACCTATGTTGAAAATTTAAAAGTAACATTCTCTTGTTAAGTTATCTTTTCTTTGAGCATTAAAAAAAATTTCTATACTCTGAAATCAAAATGATGGTGAGAATATTTTTTTGAAAAATTTGTAAGATCCAATGTATAACCTTTTTATATTTTTGTTGATGGATTCTTAGGAAAAAAATCGTTATAATTTTTTCTTGTGTAGATATAGTATAATATTTATTGTGTGTGATTCCGATAAATTCTCACCATGATGAAAAAACGTGTGAATTTTTTTTTTTAGATTAAAAGTATTTTTGTTCAGTGTTACATTTAACTTTTAAAAGGAAAATTGGCTTTTTTTTTCTCATTTTCTGCATTTAATGACCTTTGCTGATTTATTACATTTTTATCTATATGTGGTGTACAATGTTATAAAGCTGTATTTTTCAAATGTTTTTCTTCGCGAAAACATGTACAATAGTCAGGAAATGTTTCAGTTTTTCTGAATGACAGTTTTCGACTTTTCATAGAAGTATACCTAAAAGCCGATGTATTTACTCAAAACACACAGATGAGTAGATTTATTTTAAGAGCTTCACAAATATATTGTTATTTTTATTCAGTGAAATATTTAGAGTGATTTTTGGTAAATAGTGACTTTTTTTATCGGACATTGTCTGCATCGTTCAAAATCAGTTACAGAAGTTCCAAATGAATATTGTTACGTAGATCCGGGGGTTCGAGGATTTTATGCAAAACAGTTACAAAGAAAATAAACAATTCTTTAAGAGCAATGCCAATTTATTATTAAAAATCCAATCCTTTAAATACAGGATTCAGCAGCGATATTCACAGAGTAAATATCCAAAGGTCTTCACACCTGCAACAGCAATCAAACACAATAACAGTGTTTAAAAATACACGTAAGTAAAGATTATTCACAAGCACAGCCGAGCTAATCACGAGTCAAAACAATCCTCACTACTCGCTGGCTTAATCCAGACTCTCCGCCGACCTGGCGAGCATCTTATTTATAAGCGCGACAGAAACTTCCAGAAATATAACAGCTCGTGTCATTGAACGTGACACTAGTGGAGAGATCTACTACTTTCTAGAAGATTCCCCAGGGTTCCGAACTTTTGCCAACATGGTCGCCAATGACGCCAAAATCGCCAAATTGGTCGCCAGTCGCCAAAATTGGCCGCCAACTGGTCGCCAAAATGATGCCAACTTGGCTCTACCGCTGAAATTTTGCCAAGTTCTCATTGGATCGCCATTATAACGTAAGGGTCGGCATTGCTTGTGAATGGTACAATTTTAACATGAAATAAACATAACATAGAGTAATACAAATGCGTTAAACACTCAAATACAAATTATTTACACTATTTACACAAAATTCGTAACACTATCTATATTGTTAGTAGTAGTAGTATTTATTAGCGCAAGTAATTCTATTTAATTTTTGTTTTTGTTCACGCGAAATTCAAGAATTTTCTTCAGTAAAAATCCATTTAAATGTAAATGGTAGTATTTTTGACTTCTGAAGCTCGTGAAAAACCTAATATGCTAATAAGTTTTTGAATTAATCATTGTTAGTTTTCTCATTTAAGAGGGCTAACTACGTTCGGAGCCGTGATTTTTCAAAAGCGTATAAATGAATAATCTTTTTGTTATTTAGTGTTAGTTGAATTAAAATATACATATAAATTTGTCTTAAGAATATTACTATAAGAAAATAATGATTTAAATACTTTTTTTTTTACAATGAATGAAAAAAGAATGACGTATTTTCAAAATGTTATCCTTTGAAGAAAAATGCTTCTATAATTATAATATTTTGCCAAAATATAGACAGGACTTCTACACCGGGATCGAACTAAATTTTTTGGAAGAATTAACAGTATTTTCAGAGTTACGATTAACTGAAATAATAAATGGGTATTCTTTTGTTAAAACTTCACTACTCTGTTATAATAAAATATTAATAAATTCTCTTCTAAATATTTCCTATCCTCAAAAAACCTCTTTTCAAAAATTTTAGCTCAACCCTGGTTTTGAAGTCCTAGCTATGTATAGGCTAAGTACTATTACAGATGCATTTTTTATCAAAGGAGAGTGTTTTAAAAATATACCCTTCTTTCTTCATTTGTTGCCAAAAATGTGCATTGAAATAATTTTTTCTTGTAATAATTTTCTTAAAACAATTTCGTGTGTATGAATATTCTATTCAACTGACACAGAATATCAAAATATACCCATTAGTGGTGCACACAAGGAGGGAGGGGTCCTCGGTGTGGATCCCCTGATTTTTTTTCGATTGATTATAAACCTATGTATATATAAAATTTAATTGAGTATTTATTATTAATAATTAATTTTATTAATTAATGTTAGTTATTCATTCAATATTAGTTTTGTACGGTTTTCAATCCTACTATTAGCTCACAATCTCTATATATTTATTTATTTATCTTGGTGGAATTTTCAATCGTTAATGAAATACATTTTAAAACGCTCCATTGAGCTGAAATTTAATATACATGATTATTTTGGATGACAATACAATAATTTAATTATAATTGATAAAATTAATTGATTGAAACTAATTATTCAAAGAATTGCAAATACAGCCATGTTAGAGACTTAGCGACCCTTTTGGCGACTTGTGTGAAAACATGAAAAGGTTTTTTTCTCACGTTTTAAAGCATTCAGTTGAACTGAAATTTTATATACATGATTGTTTTGGATGACAATGCGATATTTTAATAATAATTAATAGAAATTAATTATCACTTAATATTGTGATTCTGTCCTATGTATATACATATTTATATGAATTGTAACTATTCAATAAAAAGTAGCTAAAATAAAATTTTTCTTCGTTGATCTAAGTAGGAATTAACTTAATTTATATATATATATATATTGTTTATATATATATTATATATTTATTTATATATATTGTTTGTTCCCTAAAATAGACAAAATCAAAAGAATAGGTTGGGCAGCGTATTGGAGTATGATACGAGAATTGTGGATTACCAATCCTGGACCCCTGCCTTTTAAAATTTCTGTGTGCGCTACTGTTACCCATTTATACGTTTTTTTCAAAATCACGGTTTTGAACGTAGTCAATAACCTTAAACAGTTCTATTCGAGGTATATAAGTGTGTAAAATTAACTTTTTTGGGGGGGATGCTGCTTAACTTTATTGCGTTCCCTATATTCTACTTTTTCCAATAATCCCACAATTATTTTCTAAATTTAATAATACAAATATTGTATAAACTAAAGCAAAGCGTGTTTCCCTGTGTAGCATACGGTGTTATTCTCAAATGGTTATGGTGGCCGTGGTAGCCTAGTGGTCAAGGTAATGGACTCGTGGCCAGCGTGTCATGAGTTCGAGCCTAGTACCACTGAAGATCCCGCCGTGTAGGAAGTCGATGCACGTTAAATATGTAGAGGCTCAAATATCCTCCCTGATGATGTGGTGCGGAAGTTAGGAGAAGGGAGTGCCAGCTCATGTGGCGTCCTCGTCACTTGACCAAGGTTTAGAATTACTAGGTCCGCCTCCAAGAGCCCTCCAGTGGCTGAATAACTGCGACGTTAGTATTCACTCACTCAAATGCATATGAAAAGAAGATAGCAATCACTGATACGTCTTCACAGAGTTAAAACTTTAACCATGGTTCATAGTACGAGGTCGGTTGCCAATAGCCCTGTGTAGCTTCATCATGTGAATTTATTAATCAGCCAATTATAATTCAATCACAGAATGAGTTATTACTGATGACGTAGAATTAACATTAAATGTAGACTTTTTTTTATCTCATGTTTATTGGAAAGATTTCTCAAAATTATATTGAGGCATGAAGAATTTCATTAGGCATGTATCAAAAATTACTTTTTGTGTTTATTTATGTAACTAATTTTTCCAGGATTTTATAAATTTTAATGAATGTATCCAACGCATTACATTTATTTCATAAATTCTTCCTTTCATATTATTTTAAATTGTTTTTACCCTGTCTACTCTTGATTATTTAGATAATTTACAAATGTCTGGGCTCGAAACGAAATCTATTCTTAATAATAAGAAATCTTGTCTTAAATAACGAGAAATTATCTTACTTTTCGTTTAAAGTGTTAATTAGTTTTCCATTAAAATTGAATATGGTTTTACCTCTAATGGGATTTTATGATGGAAAAAAGTATCAAACGTCACAATTATTTTACTTTAAATACACATAAAACCTAATTAACTGCTTTTCGGCAAGTAACTGTTTTAAAAATGTTCTTATTTTGAAACGGAAAATTTCCACTAGGATGATTGATTTATTTACTTCTTCTCCTGATTGTTAGTTGCCTTCTTATTAGTTCACAATTAAGAGAGGATTATTTTTCCAGAAAATAATGTATTTCTTAAAAAAAGAAATAAGTTTATTAAGAAATAAAAATGGAATATTTTCTCCTATTTAATTACGTAAGGCAAAGGATTTTTAGTGAATGCCAAAATTTCCGCATTTATAAAAAAGGCAAATGCATTTTAATACATTTGTGTTTACTTTCGAAAAAGCAAACATGAAGAAATCAAGTGTAAGATTTATACAATCTGCGTTTATTTATTTTCCAACGTGAATTTAACATTTCATGTTAAATATTTACGTTATAAATATATTTAAAATACAGTAGAGCACACAAGGGAGGGGGCATGAGTCCAGCCCCCCCATAGCCCTTGATTCTTTTTTCGATTATAATCATATGTATGTAGTACGTAAAATTGGTTATTTGTTATGAATAATTTTTTAAAATAATTAATGCTAATTATTTATTTCATGATTTATTTTTTACTATTTTTTGTTCCTGACAATCGATCAAATCGAAAGAATGCTACGAGGATATGACACGAGAATGGTAGACTTTTACAAACCTGGACCCTCCCCCTTCCCTAGGAATATTCTTGTGTGCACCACTGTATAAACACATTATTTTTCTTCATTTACATATAATTCAAGCATCTAAGCTTATTTGATTTATAGATTAAAATACAGTCAACATATAAATATTTGCATTAAATTCTGAAACATAAATATTTGTTTCAAAATGTGACTAATACGAATCTCAGAATTTGAAAAAATTGATTATACTATTCTTATAAAATAAGATAACTAAAACCATTCACAGAGAATACAACATTCTTTTATGGAAGGGAAATATCAAATAGACGTTAAATTTCAGACGAAAAAAAATGGCGCAAGAAATAGATTGAAAAATTGCAACACAAAATCAATAATACAGAATAAAAGTATGACTGAAACTAATAAAATTCAATAATATTCAGATAAAATATAAAGCTCTTTAAAAAAACTGATTAGAAGATTCAAGTAATGAAATTAAATGCAAAATATTTAAATTTAGAAACGTATATAGTAGTTACTACATTTCCATATCTGTTTAAAAGAAAATGAAAATTCTAACAATTTTTATACATTTTTGAAAATTCTGTAGTGATTTTAAAAGCGTTTGGTGATAATATAGTATTAAATAATTTATTGTAAGATTTGCTTAATTATTAATTTATGAATATACTGTAGTAGGATTTATAAAAGTGTCATTTTTTTATGTCTTTTAATGTTTTATAGCTTTTTAATATGTATTTTACTTTTTAATTCATTTTGCAATGAACAAGTTTTTTTCTTATATTACAAAAGTTCATAAACTTTTATTTTTTGAAAAAATTAAATTATTTTAAGTTACTAATTTATGTGATTATTTAAATTGTCCAATTTTTACAGATTAAATGCTAAAATACGCTTTCTTAAGTCAAAAAATAGTTTTGATAAGAGTTAAAACCAAACATTTCTCCTTAAAAATTTAATAAAAGTATTGTTTTGGCTTTGAATATTAGAAAAAGCACAGTCTTGTATTCAGTTTCTTAACATAAAAATTGTGTTTTGTAAATTGTTATTTCTTTTATATAGCAGCACTCTTAACAAATATTTCTTCAGTAATGGTGAACAAATATAAGTCTAACATTTTTGTCCGTAATAAATACTGAAAAAAAGTTTTTCAACTTTTGTTGTTGTTGTTTCAAATGCCAACTGTCTGACGACGTCAGATCGAGGTCTACGAAATTCATCGTGGCAAAGGGTTGGATGTACGCTTGTCATTAGCCGTGACTTTGAGCACCATGCAGGTGACAGTATGTTTGGGGGTCGCAAGGGTCTCCCACCTCTCTTCCCGTTCCACCAACCTCACGAAAGGACTTGCGGCTCGACGGCTATTTAGATCTCCGTATTGCAAAGACAGTATGCATTTACAAACATCCATGCCATCTCCGGGATTCAAACCGCGGCCCTACGGCACAGCAGTCAGCGTCGCCAACCACTTTACCGGATGAGATTTTTTATTTATTATTATTATTATTATTATTATTATTATTATTTTTTTTTTTTTTTGGTTTTGTGTAACTGGTTAAGGTTTTAGGTAACTTTTATTAATGACATAAGTATACTTTGTGCTTGCAATTAACCACTTTTGAAACTTTTGTTACAATCTGAAAAATATAAACGATTAAAAACTTATGAAAAATCTCCCATGAATCAAGCTTCATGGTATGCCAATAAATACATCGCAAAACCCTCTGACGTGTTTATGAAAACAAATTACTCATTAATCAAAATAAAAACTTCGCAAACTCTCTTTCTAAAACATATTTCTTATTTAACAACTTTCTCAAACACTCACCGGGAGTCTAGTCTTTTATTAATAGCTCTAAATAATTAACCAACTTTTCCGGGAAATTTTGGACTATATCCAGATCAGACATCTTTTCCCAAAGTTTCACAAAGTAGGCCAATCGCTTCTCCCTTCTTGTTAACTCTTCTGTTGTTGCCATCCACTCTTTCCTAACTTTCCCTTCGTATTTGGTATGATCTTTATTCGAAACAATTTATTCTATTTTTTTTCTCCCACTATCTTCCGGTCGGCAGACGATAATTTTTTTCCCCGTGCGATCTTTATGATTTCATTAACTGAAGAAACACTGGCCGTTTATTTTAACCTTATCTTCCTTTTTTTCCGGAAATAATTTACATTATCCAGAAATTGAAAATGGCATCCTCCTCTCTGTAACGTTTATTTATTTCTTTTCGATGAGTTCAATTACCTTGGAACTTTTTTCCCCTGCATTTCGAACTTAATAAATTATCACCCTTCTGTGTTTTTGTTTTAAGCGATAAATTTTCTGTGAGAATTAGACGTGTTACAGTTCACATTTTATTTTTGCTGAATATTATGCAAAGAGATTACCTTGCAACATGATTGCAGAAATATGTAATTCTTGAAAATTACTAAAGTTTAAACCTAATATGAAGTTCTTCCATACTTTTAAGAATTATTTTTTAGTAATATAATTCGCTCTAATAGGGCATATAGATAAAAAAAAATCCTGTTTTCGAACTACTAGGAATACAATAAGGAAATTTGGTATTGTTACGTTGATTGGGGTTCGAGGATTTTATGCAAATTAGTCACAAAGTACGAGACAGTTCTTGAAGAGCGGTGAGAATTTTTTGAAATTCCCAATTCTTTAAATACAAGATGCAGCAGCTATATTCACAGAATAAATCTCAGAAGGTCTATACACCTTCAACAGCACTCGAACAATTAATAGTGTCTAAAAATACACGTATGTAAGAGTATTCACAAAGCACACCGAGCTAATTCTAGTCAAAAACAATGCTCACTAATCACTGGTTGAAACAAGACTAACTGTTTCAGCGAGCACCGTTCTACTTATAGGCGGAAACTTCCAGAAAGATAACCACTTGCGTCATAGAGCGTGAAATTAATGGATCTCGCCGCAAATTTCTAGAAGAATCCAGAGGGTCCCGAACTCACCAACATGATAACGTAAGTGTCAAATTGGCGGCTAATTACAGTTTTAAATATAATGCTAACTTGGCACATCACAGAATCTGCACAAGTTCCATTGAATCACAATATACACGTAGACACGTAATTGTAGCAATATTAGGTTTTAAGATAAAGATTAAATGTAATTTCGGAAAGGCATTCACACAATCAAATACAAAATTATTTATACTAGTACCAAAAATTCGTAACAGTATTTATGTTTTTTTTTATGCTAAACTGAAATCAATTAAGAATAGATGTGATGGGGGGAAATTGACTCTCAAGAAAGGTTGCAGGGTATATTCATAAAAAAAATAATAAAAATTAAAAAATCTGTTTTTGAAATAGTAGACTTGCAATTGAAATTTGACAAGTATGTTTGTTTTTAGATTGAGTCCATTTTTAAAGAGGTTTTTGAAAATACATTTGGCAGGGTTTAGGAAGCGTGAAGGATAATTCTGCTTCTCTTTTAGTCCTGCCATTAGAATAGTGTCCTTTTAAATCAAGAGGTGAGAATATAAGAATGTTTTCCTTCAATATAACGGCTAATTTATATATATATATATATATTGTATGACCACCAAAACAAGGGGGTGTCCCCTCGAGTGTACCCAAGTTGTGATACCGCCACCCCTTGGGTGACCGCATCTTTGATTGTCAGCGTGAGCTAGAGGTGTAGGGTTTGCAAAAAAGGGAAAAGACATTTTTTTAAATTTTTAATATGACTTTATTAAGTGGAACTTAAATGTCTAACAATTTAGATAATATTATTTAAAGCGAAATCTATAATGAACAAACACACAGTAATAGTTCCGAATCACGTAACAAGACCACTAAAATTTTTAAATCCCCTACTCTCACTTCTAATATTTACAATCTAATATCAAATAATCAATCTTCCCTTTTCCCAAATTTAGTTCAATTTTTTGAAAAGGGCGTCTGGGCGCGCCCTGCAATGGTATGCACCTTGACCTTATGGTTTATCTTCAAGGTAACTTAACATGGCTATCAATTCCCCTTGTATCTCTTTCACACATAACATTCCCAAATTGCCATATCACTTACTGAAACTTCTGTTATTTGAAAGCTATCCTCTTTGCATTTCTTGTTCAAATTTCCTTCTTGGGTTTTGGTTGGAAAGAGTTGCCCTTTAATCTTGGCCCCAAAAAGGGTTTTTGTTAAAGAAAAGACGCGTGAGCCCGTCACAAAGCCCTTGACTTTTTTTCGATTTGTTATAGTCCTATGCATATAGCACATAAAATTTAATTATTTGTTATTAATAATTTGTGTAATAAATTAACGTTAATTATTTATTTAATAGTTTACTTTTTACTGTTTTGTTCCCGAGAATTGACAAAATCAAAAGAATGTGTTTGGGGGTATGATACGAGAATGGTAGACTTTCGACCCGGGCTCCTCCTCCACTGTGCGCCTCTGATATTAGTAGTTTATACATAGTAATTTTAACCGGTATTTTTTTTTTTTTTTTTTACTAGCATAAGCTCTATGACTCGTCTGTGTGTTCTGGCCAACATATAAATAAAAATCGCCAATCAATTCAGCAGATATTGATTTGTAAATGCTAAATCAACCTCCCCAAAATGAAACACTCGATTAAAAAGTAGTTAAAAAAGCTATAAATTTTAAATAAAAGAAGTATTAAATAAATGTTATCATTTTACATTTGCCATATCCCTCTGCCTGGGGGTACCATCTCTTCATCTACGCGACCTAGATTTGTGGGAGGAAATAATTGATCACCCAAGATAGCCATAATAAATCCAATTTATTACTATACAAATATATTGATCAACACAAGTCTTACTGTAGGAAGGCAATCAGGAGTGATAGAACGTATTTCTAAATTCTAAGTAAATAGGCGCCTGGAATATTAACCACTTATCTCTCTCTAAACAAAGTTATCCTATGAATCTTTATCTTCCTTAAGGTATCAGACTACGTTCGGAACCGTGATTTTGCAAAAGCGCATAAATGGATATTTTCATGATATTTAGTGTCACTTAGATTAGAATACAAGTATAAAATTGTTTTAAGGACATTCTGACAAAAAAAAATTATTTCAATACAATATTTCGGCGAAAAATTAACTTAGAATAATCTTTTTTCAAAATGTTCTCCTTTTGTGAAAAATGCTTCTATTACAATAATATTTTGCCTGTATATAGCTCAAACCTCTCTACAGAGGCTCAACTAGAATGTTTGAAATATATAACTTAGAAGTTATATCCATATTTTATGACAATAGAGGGAAGCAATTTTAAGAAAAAAACTCCGATAATTATTTCAATGGGTGGTAACTCTGTAATTAATGTGAATTTTTCAAAAATCATAGTTGAGTCTCTGTAGAGAGGTCTGTGCTATAGACAGGCAAAATATTATATATCAGGAGCATTTTTCACAAAAGAACATTTTGAAAAATATTATTCTAAGTTAATTTTTCCAAAATATTGTATTTAGTAATTTTTTTTGTCAAATGTCCTTAAAACAATTTTATACATATGTCCAATCTAAGTGACACTAATATCATGAAAATTATCCATTTATGCGCTTTAAAATCACGGTTCCAGACATACTCTGCTAATTTCTTTTAACACACTAAAGCCCGTTCTATAATTACGCTTCTATGTTTAATGTCTTACCATCAGCTCACGGCGTTCAGCATCTCAGCTTCCTTTCTTCTTCCTCGCGATTACAAAACCTTCACTATATATCTACTAACTAATCTGAATATCACGGTTTCTTCTTGAGGTGCTTGGCTGTGAATTAACTCAATGCTGGGCCTCAAAGATTCCCCAAGAGGATTAGTAGGAAAAACGCGGTAAAGCCCCTTAACATATTTTCATATAAATGTATAATTTTTATCAATTTTTTTCATGACAGCGCCATGAAGAGTTCGATTTTCCTTCTTTCTGGGATCATATTACATGTGAATGTTTATTCTCTCTCCAAGCAGGATTCTTTTTGTTTATTTTATTAAATGAAATAAAAATATAAATAAATCTTAACTATATACTGCATGAACAAACAGGGCACTCTTATGCAAAACAACATTTTTTGCTCTTACCAATATTTCGTGTGTTTCTCCAACTTTTGTGCTTAACTATCAAACATTTATAGTTTTAAAAATGAACTCAATTCTCCCTGACTTTATTTAAAAAAAACTAGATACAATGTTCTAGAAAATATACCAAGAGTTCGTATTACTTCATGAAAATTTACATTCAAGAGTTAAAATTTTTCTGTTGCATTTTGTGAAAATGGTGCTTGTTAAACAGCTCCAACATGCGGATAGAACAACGTCTAACTAGTATGCCTTATCTTAAATGGAATTTTGTTTTGTTTGAGATAGTTAAAGTAATACGCGCGGGGGAATATGTTTTCTGTGTGATCATCTGGATAATTTAATTTATTCCACATTAGCCAGATTAGGAATTTGTTTTGTAATAGACTAATGCTTAGAATGTTGTGTTGTAACTGGCTCCTAGGTAGTTTGTTGTTTGTTTTATTTAAGAGTATTGTAGCGTATTGATCTTAGTCATTGTAGATCTATAATGCATTTAAAAGGAAATAAAATAATTTTAAAAATATGTTTCTATTAAAAATATTTCACCGTTCGATCTTTTGATTTTAAAACAGTGGTTATCTAAAACTTTTAATTGGTAGAAGATTTCGAGTTCAGTCTAACGTGTTTAAGTAGATTTTACGTAACTCGTTTTTCCGAATATTAAAGATAAATGTATGGAATAATGACGTAAAATGGAACAATCAATGTGAACCAACATGCCAATCATTGTGGATTGGAAGATCATAGGTTCCGAAAGTGGTTCCTACGGACCTTGGGGAGTCCTTGTGATTTCTCAAGGGGGTACGTGCCAAATTAAAATTAATTTGAGGGTGCGTGAACAACGGGTAGTTAGTGAGTGAGTGAGTGAATATTAACGTCGCGCTGTTCAGCTACACGAGGGCTTTTGGAGACAGACCAGGTAATTTTGAACCATGGTCAAGTGACGGGGTAGTTAGTGAGGCTGCGAAAGGTTTAATAAAATATTTGTAACCATTTCCATTATTAGGAAGTGTAAGTGATCATCACTAGTATGAAATGTAATATACCGCCCATCCGATATAGTGGTTAGTGATACTGACTGCTGTACCGTAGGAGCTGTGTGTGTGGCTTCGAATCCCGGAGGACATGGATATTTGTAAATGTATTGAGAGCCTGTACGACATGGGGTACTCTAACTAGCCATCTAGTCGCAAGTCCTCTCGTCAGGTTGATGGAAAGGGAAGAGAAGTGGAAGCCACCGACCACATCAGAGTGTTCTCCCATAAAATTGGAGTGGAATGAAGCCAAATAGCACTATCACCTGTATGGTGCTCGTGCTCAAAGCTACGGATAACGTCAGGCGTATATCTAACCCTTTGCTGCGAGGAATTTCGTGGGCCTCGGTCGCCACTCGAATCAGGAGTGTGGTATTAGTAATATCAAAAAGTGTTAGAAATTAGAGTAAAATTTTAGAATAAAATTTTTTAGATAGGTAGAGTGTACAAGTAATAACGGGCGTCTCACGGCGGAAGTCGGGCCGGTCGTAGGTGCGGGTGTCTTTGCAGGTTTAAATAGGCACAGAATCTCGCCGCTGCATGTAATAACTTGTCTAAAATACAGAAGTATAAAAGGGTCTTGCATCTAATAAACAGTTTAGTTTATATATATAGTTCTGTTCATGATTCCGTGATGTGAAGTGAACACAATAAATCTTTCTTCGTTTCGAACAGTAAACGGTATTATTCTTTCTATTGTTTGAAGATATTGGTAAGAAATGTGTTTTTAATTTTAATACAAAAAGTTATAATTTGAATAAATACTACTTCGGATATCAATGTTTTATTTATACTTTATTTATTCGTCAATAATTACCAAACCATGACTCTTAAATTTCATTTGTTTCATGTTCTAAAAAATATCATCTCATATTTTTTGTATATATCTCCTACTGATCTATAAAGCTTATTTTTGCATAGTTATGATTTACTTTTTAACCACGCATTCGACAATTTTGTAACAGCTGTGTCTTTATTTGGTTAATAGCGATCCTACTTTTTGGATGTGTTGTGTATACTAAAACGTGTATCACTCATCATTGGCGTGCGGTCATATTTATAGTGATTACGCCTCTCCTTCAGTTGTGTAGTGTGTTCTTATTAAATATTATAAATTGTATGTTTTGGGGAATTAGCAAGTGGCCGCGGTAGCCGAGTGGTATAGGTATCGGATCGTGGCTGGATTTGTCACGAGTTCGAGCCCAGTAACCACTAAAGACCCGCCGTGTAGGGCAGCGATGCACGCTAAATCTGTCGAGAGATGAAACGTCCTCCCGTTGGTGTGGTGTAGTAGTTAGGAGAGGGGGGTGCCAGCTCAGGTGTCGTCCACGTCACTTGACCGTGGTTCGAAATTACGTGGTCCTTTGTCAAAAGCCCTCGTGTAGCTGAACAGTGCGACGTTAATATTCACTCACTCCCTCACTCACTCGGAATCAGCAATCTTTGCAACAAATTTTTGTAGTTGTTCAATTTTATGTAGTTGTTTTGCATTGTTCAAGAGCTTCTGTTAATTTGTTAGAAACGAAAATTCAACAGTGCTCATTTATACTTCTTCACGCTTTGTAAGTCTGTTGGTGACTGAAAACTTCTGTAGTCAGAAAGAAATTAACTCACGCTCATTAGATAATCTACATTCGTCTCCTTACTTATATATGAAGAATTATGAACTATTTTTGAACATATCGCATTGATCGGCAGTGGCGTAACGGAGAATATTAGGGCCTCCTGCAAAGTCAGGCTTTGGGCCTCAAACCGGATTTTACAAAGAGTTCGTACTTAGCGTCAGCCAGCCTTGGTTCCCCTAGGATCCTGACCCCCCCACCACCACCACGTTGCGGGGTCTTCGGGGATGTACGTTACGCCAATGTTGATCCATAAAGTTTTTCTTACAAATCTTTTTTTACTCTACTACCGTAAAGAAAGTGTAATATTTTCAGGCATTATTTTGAAGAAAAAAAAATCAATTTTACTACAAATTTTCTATTCTGTAACAATAATTGTTATAACGATATCACATCTAATATTCCGTTGCTCATTTTAAATGCGGTCGGTTGCGACCGTAATGTGCTTTTTTTCCCATTATTTCTCTCCGCAAATGAGGGTAAAAAGTAATTAATTAAAATATTTCCTTCTCATTATGTTTCATTAAATCGGCGGCATATTTTTGAAAATATTCATGAAACTTTCAAGGGGGAAAAAAAGTTTGTTTGCTCCAAGAAAATGAACGACGACATTTTTAGCTTGTGCTGCTTATGGCTTACTAAAGATAATGAAATGGGTGGGTTTTTTTAATTAAAAATTGTATCTTAGTAGTTTGTAACTTCTATTCTTTTTAAACTTATTTTAAATTCAGAGATTAGTTTTAAAAAAAAACTTATGAAGATAGGTAAAAAGTAATGTTTATTAATGCCATCACTTTTAATGTTAATTTACTATGCAATATTACCGACTGTTTTAAATATAAAAAGGAATATGGTTACCGCATTATGTTCAAAAATTTGAATTAAAACTTTCTTAATCTACCCTAATCGTTGCATTTTAACTTAATTGTCACTGATTGCATTTCATAAATTTCTTCATTTACATTATTTGTGTTCATGTATGCTAAAATTTTATTACAAAAAATTTCGTTGTATTTTAAAACCGCTATCATTAATGTAATATATGTATTCTTTATTTTCTAGGTAAGTACCGCATATTTTTCATTAAAGCATGTATCTCTGCAAGGGTAAGTTAATTAACTTTGAAAATTTATATATTTTTTAACTTTTAAATTCTGTAAAATGTACCAAATTGGTTTTAGAAAGGAATTTTTATTATTCGATCAATTTTTAATGATAACTTTTTTTAATGTTGAACGAGACGATATAGATGTTTATCAATTATGTACACAGATATATACACTTACTAATGAATAATTTAATCTATT
This sequence comes from Trichonephila inaurata madagascariensis, assembly GCA_019973955.1. Lineage (NCBI taxonomy): Eukaryota > Metazoa > Arthropoda > Arachnida > Araneae > Nephilidae > Trichonephila > Trichonephila inaurata. The sequence goes on from BMAV01003504.1 coordinate 27,332, forward strand.
CATAATTTTCCCCTTTAGAAACCACGTAAATGAATATTTTTCCGAAAAAAAAGGTACTTACGTATATTATAACGCTAACTAATTTCGACAAACCAAAAAGCGTCGCCAAATGCTATCATTGTTTTCGCACATGCATGAAAACAAATTCCAGAGCATGCTTCTTACATATTAGTCCGTCAACAAAAAAATTGGTGATAATATTAGTGAATTAAATACTGTATTTTTTTAAGAAAAAGCAAGTAATATAAAAGCAAATTTTAAAATCAATTCCTTAGTTCAAAGAAGTTTTTTTTTATATTTTATTTTTTATTTATTTTTTATTTTGGTTAGTTAATTGTATTTAATGAATTAATATTTGAAAAAACCTTATTAACATCAAGTGTCATCCACTACAAGTTTAAAAAATCTATTTGAAGCCAAGAAAAAATTTGTTAGAAAAGCTTACTCGCACCATCTGTTGTATCGAATTGTAACTTCGTTAGAAATAACGCAGAATACATTTAAAATTAAAAATACAATTTAATTAATGAATTAATATTTGAAAACGTCGCCCATCCGGTGTAGTGGCTAGGGGACGCGGGACTGCTGTGCCGTTGGGATAGTTCGAACCCCGGAGAAGCCTTTGGATGTTTGAAAATGTATAGTCCCTTTCGCGGCATGGGGGTACTTTAAATAGCCGTCGAGCCGCAAGTCCTCCCCCCGTGAGGTTGGGGGAAGTGGAAGAGGGGAGGCCCCTGACCATCCCCAGGGTGTTCTCCCTCAAAATTTGGGGTCCACCCAAATCGTTCTGTCACCGTATGGTGCGGGAAAGTTGCCCAACGACAGGCGAAACCACCCTTTGCCATGATGAATTTCGTGGGCCTTGATCTGGCCTTTGCCGATCAGGTGGCATTGGTAACAGCAACAACATATTTGAAAACACTGTATTAACCTCAAGTGTCATCCACTACACTTTTAAACAAATGCATTTAAACTTGAGTGCATGAATAAAAAGTATTTTATTAATGATTGAAAATTTGAACAAGATATATAGGGAGAGAGTGAACTAATAGTAGAAATTGGGAAAAAAAGTACACTTAAAATGAACGAAAGATCTAATAAGATAATAACAGCTACATTACTGATTTTTTTCAAAATATGCCGTAACTATAATCTAAATTACCACAAATAGATCTTCTTTATGAAATGATGCCTTTTTTAATTTGGCAAAAGTACGAATCTGAAGGCTGTCGTACAAACCCGCAATGTTTCGTGTTTCGTCATTTTGGTTACCTTAATAGCTTTTCAGGTACTTAGTGTTAGACCGTATTTATAGAAATGATCAGCGTTCGCTTTAATAGAAAGTACATCCCAAATTTTAGTTATTTTTCCTAATAAAATAAGAGAAGTGTTACAAATTATTAACAATGTTATTACTTTGGAGCACGCGCGTTTAAGATTATTGTGTTTGAGTATGCGCGGGAAGGGTTGCATATAGAGGTATTAGTCGAAAATTAAACGAAATTGGATCGCGATATAATGCGTCAGCATTATAAATAATTTTTAAAGATAAATTATTCTGAAAATAAATGTTCATAATTGATGCACTTTGGGTACTTCAGATTTTTATTTAAGGGCCATCTAATCATTTCTGTAATCTTCTTTAAAATATGGATTAAATTTGGGACACTATATTGAGATTAAGTAAGCTTAAGGTATCCGACGACGTTCGGAACCATGATTTTAAAAAAGCGCATAAATGGATAATTTTCGTGATATTTAATGTCAATTAGATTAGAATACATGTATAAAATTGTTTTAAGGACATTTTGACAAAAAAAATTATTTAAATACAATATTTTTGCAAAAAATAAAATTAGAATAACGTTATTCAAAATATTCTCCTTTTGTGAAAAATTCTTCTATTATAATAATATTTTGCCTGTATCTTGCTCAGACCTCTGTACAAAGGCTCAACTATGATGTTTGAAAAATTCACATTATTTTCAAAGTTAAAACCCTTTTAAAAATAATTTATGGGGTTTTTTTTTTTAAAATTTCTCCCCCCTGTTGTCGTCAAACATGGATAAACCCACTTTTAAGTTATACATTTAAAAAAAATTGTTTAGCCTCCAAAAGAGAAGGGCTGAGCTATGGGCAGGGAAAAAAAATTATTATAATAGAGGCATTTTTCAAAAAGGGAATATTTTAAAAAGGGTACTTATGTTCATTTTTTTCAAAATATTGTACTTAAGGGGACTTTTTTTTGTAAAACTATTCTTAAAAAAAATTTTATATACATTTTCAAACTAAGTGAGACTAAAGTCAATAAAATTTTCCACATTTTTTACGCTTTTTTCAAAATCACTGTTCCCAATTTAGTCGGGTACCTTAAAAAAAAGCAAAAATAAAAAATAAAAAAAAAAAAAAAAATTTCGAAAAAATTTTTGTTTTTTTTTAATGTTTGTTAATTTCCGTTGAAAAATTTTGCACTGCAACATAATTTTGTTTAACATTACAACGCGCGCCGAATGGTAGACTTCTGGTGAATAATGTATGAATTACTCTAGTTTTGAAATCGCTCTTTCACCATATTGTCTCTTCTAAAATAATATCGCATAGTCGTAAGCAGTCACGGTTGTTGTCACGCATTTATTTATGTCAGTCAAAATAATTTATAATAAATGCCTTTGTAAACCTAATCACTGACTTTGACGACGAGATTTCGTTTGCCCGTCATTACCCGTCAGTCAGTGATTTTAACCAGTACTCTTTGGAATATTCGCTTTGTAACATATCATTTCCCTCTCTTATGAATACTGTAATACCCCGAACTTACGCTATAGAGGCGATTGAATGAGAACCGCATACGGCGGGGTATGATTTCGCTTATATAAATACACATAAATTATTTTTAGTTGTTGCCAGAGACAACAGATAACAATAATTTAGAAAAAAACAAGTGTTTAATAAAATCTTAGATAGCACAAATACAAAATATCAAAATAATTTCGATTTGAGGTAGAAATTTTCATAAAATTGAACAAAGTAGTCCGTTTGGGCATCAAATTATTTTTCCCCTCCCTCAAAATTTCCTCGTAATATGCTAGTAAAATTTGATTCCTTGTTTTGTTGAAGAAGTACGCTCTTCTCGTTGGAGTATATTTTTCTAAAATGTGTAACTTTTTTTTCAATTGAAGTGACATCTTCTGTCAGTGTAAACTTGTGGGTTCTTTTCGGATCGGGTCGTGTTCGAGTTGTGAAAAAAATAATTGCAGTCAGTATTTTGTCCCTCTGTTTTATTTCACTCCTTCTAAGAGACACTTCATAAAAAAAAAGAAAATATTAAGATGATACAAGATTGCAATCCATCGTCCAGCCGTCTTTCTTCCTCCGACCACGTTTTTCTCGCCTTCGGTTTTCTCGCTACCGCTCTCCTTTCTCCTCTGGTTCGGTCTGGTCTCCCCTCTCGTTGCCAGGTCCTTCTCTGTATATAGTGGGCCCGCTGCCAGATCTCGTGTGTATGGTTTGATCTGTTGCCAGGTGCAAGCAGTAGATTCTTACAGTCAGATTCCCAACTGTCATTTGATCTAATTGAACTGGGTCTAAGGATTCAAGTTCTTCAATGTCTCCCTCAAGCTCAAGTGTTTCTGTGAGTTCATCAATGGTCAGCTTATGATTGCGTAGATAAGAAATAAATCACGCAAAATAAATTATCATGGCTAAGCATCGACTCTGCACGATACGTCCGAACATGTACATCAGTTAAATAGGAAGCGGGGAGGGAGATATCGAGTTGTGTAACACTCAAGCAAAAGATGAATTGACATTTGAAAATCCCGTAACTCCGGGTTTGCGAAAGTCGGGGTAGCGTAAATCGAGGTATTACTGGAAAATGAATGCAATTTGCATTTAGATGGGAATGCCTGTTCGCTCAAAATTATTTGAGAATTCTATTTGAAAATGTGCTATATTCCAAATGCCAGTACTGGACACTTTCCCTTATTCTATTCATCAGTAACATTTTATTTACCCCAACACCCTTGCGGCACCCCGGGCCTTTTGGCCGTCGTCAGGCTTGTTTTTAAACGAGCCCAGTGCGTGGGGTGGGTGGTCGTCACCCCATTCTGGCATAGCCTCCAGGCAGGAAAAACCCCACCCACCCGTCAAGGCTAAGCAAGTGGGGGTATCCCCCAAAAAGTCATTTTCCTTAGTTGGGCAAAGCGGAAAACAGTCTTGGCTCTCTCCAAGTGCCTCGGGATTGGACCTGGTGGCCCAAAAATTTCCCCATGGTTTTAAAAGTTTTTTGGTTTTTGGGTCAGGGCAGTATTTTTTTGTAAATTTTGGGGAATTAATGTTCCTTGCTCTTCTAAAGGCCCAAAGGAGCTTCTGGCCCGAGACGATTTGGCTTCCTGCTTGGCTTTTGGTCGGCTCTCTCTTTTCCCCGGGGGTCAACTTGACTTGGGCCCCCTGTAAGGTCATAGTGGGGCCCTTATGAAATGGCTCTGCAAACCCATCAGAAACGGGGGTTTACTTTATTCCTTTACTTTTAAAATTTTTTTCCTTTAAAAATGATTTAAAATAAAATTCCACTGTTCGGGGTTTTAAATTAAAATTTTAAAACTTGCCCAATCAATTTTCGTTTCAGTTGTTTTGTTTTTGCCCAAAAAATTTTTTTTGAATCAGTTAAAAACGAGGTTTAAATTTGAAAAAATTTATGGACAAGTTTGAAAAGAAAATTTAAACCTCGTTGGTAATTGTTTTTTAAAGGGGAAATTGAACTATGGAAAACCCTCGGGGAATGATTGGGAATGTTTAAAAGGAAATATAAAACCAACGGAGAAATTTTTGACATGCCAAAAATCAAAAAAAAAATTAATCTGGATAAACATTGACATGATGATCTGTGAAAAAAGCATGAACTTTTTTAGTGTAGAATATCGTTTCCCTTAACACGAAAAAATTCATACGGGCGTTTTAAAAAATCACAGAAAACCCATCAATTTTGACTCATTTTAAAAAAATCGAAAAAATAGAAAGATAACTTTTTATTTTGTAAAAGAATTATACCGTATCATGGCGAAAAAAAATACTTTTTTCCGATTCTGTAATTATTTTTTTCAAAGTTTGATAAAAAAGAATTACAGGGTTTTCTTAAAACGCCCAAAAAAAATCGGAAATTTCCCTTTAAAAGCTCAATCAAAAAGCCGCTGGGCCCGGGAAAAAAGTTAACAGGGGAAAAAACAATTTCGTTTTGGGGTTTTTAATTAATATTTTTTTTAAGAAATTTTGCAATATCGAAATATAAATAGTCAAAACTTGCATTTTGATTTAAACTAAACGTGTATAAGAAAATTTGGCTCAATTGGTTAAAGACATCAGCAAAAAATTTTGGGTTTGCAAGTTTCCCATCGAACAAATTACTTTTGCAAATTAAAAAAAAGCTGGAAAAAAATTTTCCCGATTTCCGGGTTTACCCCTTTTATTTAAATTTTAAAAAAAATTGCTTTTTTAATGACCCAAAATTAATTGAAAGAAAAAATTTTTTATCTTATACAAATTTTTTTTTAAACCTTTTTGGGGGGTTTTGGGGAAAGATTTTTTCCCCATCTGCATATTTTTTAAAAATATCCCTTGGGGAATTAAAACCCTTTATAAAATTTACTCTTGCAAATTATAATGGGGGAAGACAAATTTTATATTAATATTTTCTTTCTTATTGACCTTATCTTATAAAATTTTTATGCGAACAAGTGGACAAAACGAAGTTTAGAAAATTTAAAAATTCGGTATAGCATTAGTTCTTCAGCTAATAAACAGATGTTCCTCAAGAAAAAAAACTTTTATTTAGTTTTAAAGCAAAAGTTTTAGTTCGGAGGGTGTTGTTAGCCAGTGTGGAAATCATATCCCAAAGATTTTTTCAACTAAAAGACAATGTAGAAAAATTTGAAAGAAAGAGAAAAAAAAGGGGAAAGTGACTTGGTTGCAGAATGTGATGTCCCTTTGTGCATTGCAACATGCTTCTCATCTTTTCATGGTAAATAATGGTTCCTTGGGAAGTATTCTAACCCACCACCACAAAACTTAAAGTAAACATAAAATTCTGCGAAATAAAATATATTTCATTAATTGCTTTTGCTTAGTTCAGTGCTTCTCAAAGTTTCAATATTCGCGACCCCCAAAATTCAATCATTTAAATTTTTATTTCCCCCCTCCCTAAATTTAAAGTTTGAATTCAATAATACTATATTTTTTATGCTAAAAGCTACGGTACGACTTTTTAAACCCCTGAAATTTAAACCGGGGTAATTTAAAAAATTTTTCATAAAAGCCTAATTTACCAAAATTTTATATAAATCTTTTCGAAATACGATCTTTTCTGTACTTTTATTTTATTTAAAAAAATTTTTCCCAAAGCTTTGGAATTGAATAAAAGGGAAATTGACGGGGTTTGCGTTGAAATTTTCCATTTCAGGGGGTCTTTTTTTTGCTTTTTTTTTATTCCTTTTTTTCCCTCTTTTTAATCCGGGGGTTAAAAGGATTTATTATAAACCTTTCAAATTATCAAGATAAGTGTTTGATTTTGTTTTATAATTTTTTTCCTGACAATCCCATAGATCACTGGTAATTTTTTAAACTTGTTTTCTTAGTTATGGTAAATTAAGTAAAAAAACATTGTGTTTGCACTGATACATTTTTTATAAATGGAATTTTATCAGTGTAAATTTTTATTTATTTTAAAATTTTCAGAATGTATTTTGTTTTTTCTTTTTATTTTAAAATTAATTTTTTAAATAATCTTCTGTTTTCGACTTTTCAATAAGCTCCGCCCCCGAGGGTTTTCACCCCCCCAGTTTTGGGAAACCCTTTTGGGGGGTTTTGTTAATAAAACATAAAAAACAGCGAGAAATTTTAAACAGAAATAAATGGCCCACTAATGTATTAAATACATTTTTCTTTTAATCTATATAATTATATTTTTAATGTTCTGCTTGCATTAACGAACGTATCGCGATGGTAGGTGAGTAATGGACTAAATTCATGTGACGTCATAGTCACATGATAACTCAGTCACGTGTTTTCAGCCAATCAGTTCATAAATTAATTCGACGTCATAATTATATCATAAATGTAATCACGCGTTTCCAGTCAATTAGTTCGTGTTCTTTAGCACTGTTGCCAACTTTCGCTTTTTGCAGAAACTTTCTTTTAAAAAGCAAATATTTCTCAACGATATAATAATGCACATAGTTGAACAAAATGCATTTAATTTAAAAGTATTTGTATAATATAAAAGTTTTTTTTAAAAAAAAATTTGAAAACTGTTTGAAGAATTTTAACACGTGAACTCTTGACCCAATCATTAAAGTTTAAATGTTATCTAAACTTTACAAGTTGAGTAGCTAGTATTTCAATTTTTAATCAATGGGAAACGCGTGATTGCCGTTATCATGTGACCATCATGAATTTAGTCCATTGTAAATAGCTGTATACTTTTTGTATGACCTCTCATTCTTTTCACTATACTTCTAAAAGGCGTGCCTTTTTAAAATGCCTTCTATTCTTTTCGAGTGCTTATCTACAAAATGCTAATGAAGGAATTTCTGCTTCTCCTTTTGTAGACGAAATGCGCGAGCGTAATTTTCCATTTGCATGTGTGTGTCATTCTTTGAAAGTTAAAAGTGCACTGCCTGAGACGCTTTGAATGGAATTGTTAGTTTTAAAATACTGCTTTTGCGTGATTTCGCTTTAAGTTTTGGTTTTAAATTGCTGTGCCCCTTTGATCGTCGTTCTGGAAAGTCTTAAGAAAGTGCAAGGCTCTTGGGCAAACCTTGCTCTGTTGAATTACATTAAAGACATTTAAAAGCTCTGACATTTGGAGATTATGTACAATTTAACTGCTACGTGGATCCAGTGTTAGATTTTAAAGGTAATTAAAGATAATAGAAGACTTTCTACTTTAAAGAATTTTACTTAGTTAACTGATAATCAGCGAATAATTACGACGATTTTCTTACAAAAAATTCATTAAATTATTATTAAACATATTTTGTAAATGTCATGGAGTTACACTGCCCACCTAGAGGGGGAGGGGTATAGTCTATTGATTTTGAAAATATTGAATAATATTGATTTTAAAAATCAGTATATGGAGTCTGTCCTAAAAGTTTCCAGAATGATTTTTTTATGTTGGCAACGCTGCCTGGCAAGCTGGAGAGGTTGGTGGGGATCTAAGCTTATAAAAGAAATTCGCGGCAATTGGATCTTGCCTCATAATAAGCGTCAAGCCACAACGCGCTCATTGTCTCCCTAGTTAGTGGCCCCAGTGTTGGGGCCAACGCTGTATCAGTGGTCGTACAGTCCCGCTCTAGCACCAGTGGACTTTTTGTTCGTAATGATAAAAACCTGGAAGGAACTCATAAAACGGGACGCTGGAGGTGGTAAAAGCAGCTTCGACGACTTCTCTGATCTATAGAAAAATTTATATTTCCCTGTTATGTAATGGTCTAAATTCACGACGTTCATATAATAAATGCAATCATGAGCTCCACATTGTATTCTAAATTGACAGTAGACTTGTACTTGTTCTAATTCTGAAATTTAGATAAAATTTTAAATTTGATGAGTGTGTGAATAGGTTCAATTTCTTCAAAATTTAAGAAAAAAATTCTCATTTTATATTTGTATTCTTAAGTCCGGTTCATTTTGTTTATCTATGTGTATTATTATTGTTGACAAATATTCACTTTTAAAATAAGTTTCTGCCGAAAGAAAGCAAAAAATGGCAGCAGCGAAGAGAATTTTTGTATTTATCTCGGGTCTATATCATATGAACATATTAACTGATTGACTGGGTGAGTGAGTGAATATTAACGTCGCACTGTTTAACTTATATTCACTCCCTCACGCAGTCAATCAGTTAATATGTTGGTTGACTGGATTATATAACTGACTGGAAACACGTGACTGTAGTTATCATGTGATTAATGACGTCACATGAATTTAGCCTATTTTACGAGTATATGATACCTGTGATTTTCATGTTACTTATTAATTTTTTTATCAGATTTTGAAATTCAATCATCTCTGAAAAACCGTCTTTGTAATATATTGAAACATTTCCCTTAAAAAAGTAACAGTAAAAGAAATTACTGATATTACTTATACAGTTATAATAAAATTAAAATGATTATATTTATCCGCGTTCAAGTCTTTTTATTTTTTTAAAGTTTACTTTTTTCTATTTTTTTTCTTTCTCTTTTATCTCTTTTATTTATTTTTTAAAAATTTCTTACCAGATTAAAGAGTTTTTTTTCGTTCTGCGTTGTATATTTCTCTAGCATTTTTCGAATTTCTTTCAATGTATTTATTTCCATATTTCCCATTTTTTCAATAATGAATTTTTTACGAAGCACATTGACTCCTATTTTAAATGCTCCATGAACTTTACAAAGGAAAATTTTAATTTTAACCGACACTTCTTTTATTATATCATACAAACACTATAATAAGATGCAAACAACTATGTATACAGACTCCATTAAACAAACTGTGGAATTATAATAATTTTTTTTTCAAATTTTATTTTTCAAACTAGTTACGAAAACAGTTATTATTTAGACATTAATAACAAATGATTTATTTAAACGATTATAATATAATTATGCACACTAAGTGAGAGATTTATTAACAAAGAATACATAATGAATTCAGCAAAAGATAAATTAACAATTAATTTAGCATTATTACGTATTATATGTTAGATATATTAACAATTATCGATATATATTGTTATAAGGAAATGATTTAGTAACAATTGTGTTGTTTAACAATAATAGATAAATTTCCCTGTGGAGAATTGTGTTAGAAGAGGAATTGTTATTGACAAATATACACAAATATAATTATCAATGCATTATAAATCCACGAAAAAATCTATACTATTATTATGATGAAGAATTGTTTCTTCAGTGTTAGGTTGATGAAGAACTTCTTTTACTCTTAGTTACATTCATTATTAAATGTTTCTCCTAAGTAATTAATTTTCTTCTCAAGAGAGGAAAATTTATTGTATAGGTAGAATTACGATTAATGAGAATGGGTTGTTGTTTAATGAAGCAAATATCATTTGTATCTGTATTTGCTTAGTTTAAATCTAACAAATTTATTACAACTGTCTAGTGATGTGAGGAAAAGTGTATTATCTTTCATGTAATTAGTGTGGTTTTAATTAACTTTGTATGAGATTTTGCCATTAATAATAATTTATTGCGGTTCTTATTTTTTTTATCAAAATGAGGTATTCGTTCATATAAGTAGTAATTATTACCTATAATATTAATTATTCATGAATAGGTTCACAATTTGTAGATATCTCAAAATAAATTGTTTAAGGTATCCGACTACGTTCGGAACCGTGATTTTGCAAAAGCGTATAAATGGATAATATTTATGATATTTAGTGTCACTTCGGTTAGAAAATGTATATAAAATTGTTTTCAGAATAGTATTACAATAAAAAATTATTTAAACACACTATTTTGACAAAAAATGAACATAGAATGACCAAAATATTCTCCTTTTATGAAAAATGCTTCTATTATAACAATATTTTGCCTGTCTATAGCACAGACCTCTGTACGGAGGCTCAACTAAAACTTTTACAATATGTAATTTAGAAGTGGGTTTATCCATGTTTTACGACAACAGAGGAGAGAAATTTTAAGAAAAAAACGCCGATCATTATTTCAATGGGTGGTAACTCTGAAAATAATGTGAATTTTTCAAAAATAGTTGAGCCTCTGTACACAGAGGTCTGAACTATATACAGGCAAAATATTATTATAATAGAAGCATTTTTCACAAAAGGAGAACATTTTGAAAATGAGTCATTCTATGTTCATTTTTTGTCAAAACATTATACTTAAATAATTTTTTATTGTAATACTATTCTTAAAACAATGTTATATACATTTTCTAATCTAAGTGACACTAAATACCATGAAAATTATCCATTTAACGTGCTTTTTTAAAATCACTGTTCCGAACGTAGTCGGATACCTTAAGAAATGTCATGTTATAATAGTATCGTTTTATTTAAAACTTTAAACATCTAAGTGTTAAGTAGCTCCAAATTAAATTTTTATCGTGTTTCATCGATGGCTATACTATGCAAAAAAAATAAAAAGCATCAGTTTACGAGAAATTTAAAGTGTTTTTCAATAGTGCTACAGTACAATGACTTCTGAGTTAGCCTCCATTTTTTAAAGCGATTGACACTGAATTCACGCGATTTCTGAATAGGAAATTTTGGCCTTTGAAAAATAAATCTTTTTTTAAAAAAATTTGGCGATTTTCGTATTTCTTAAATAGCCGATATTGTTTAGTATTCTATTTCTTGAATGCTCTAAGTTCATTTGTATTCAGGTACTTTCCAACAATGATAATTCCATTATTTATAACTAATTCAATTTGATGCCATCTGTTATACCTCCATCCTATCATATTTTGTTTCTCAAAACATCCTTTCTGACAGATCACCCTGTCCTTTGATAGGCCGTGCGTATCCTTTTGACTGTCAAATGGAAATCATGCAAATAATAGCAGAGTTTCATGAATTGATGCTTTGTAATATTTATATTATGTGATCCGTTACAGTTACAGCGAGGCAGCTGTGCGAGTACGCGCGAGTTTGACTGATTGTTACACGAAGTTTCTGTGAAATAGGATGGCTGTTATTGTATTTGGTTAAAACAAGTAATATAAAATTCTTTTTTAAGAGTTAATTCCCACTTTGAATGGATGAATAGAAAGTATTTTATTAAAGATTGAAAATTTGAATAAGATTATATATATATATACACAGGGAGAGAGTGAACTAATAGTAGGAATTAGAAAAAGACCATGATTTGCTTGCATTGTTTTTAACAATCAAACCCGGTTCCCGGTTTGGTGAAAAAAAGGTTTTCGATAAACTTTTTTTCTTTGTTTTAACAGTTTCATTGTTACAACAATAAAACGAAAAACTAAGATCGACGAAAAAGGGAAAAAAAAAAACCAAGATGGCTGAAATTTTTTTCAATTCTTTGAATAATTGGGTTTTATTCAATTAATTTTTAATTTGTATGATTCCAATTTTGTATTTCTTAAAAAAAATAATTGAAGAAAATTTCAAACTCAAATAAAAAACTTTTTTAAAAAGTGAAAAAAAAATTTTTTCATGTTTTAACACAAGTTGCCCTGATCCTAAATCCCAAAAGGTGATGCCAACGTGGCTGTAATTGTAAATTTTTTGAATAATTGGTTTTTAAACAATCAATTTTTATTAATTTTAGTTAAATTATTTTTATTGTCATCCAAAATTTAAACCCTGTATATAAAAATTTTTGATCGATTGAGGGGCCTTTTTAAAAAGTATTTTATTAACGATTGAAAAAATTTAAGATAAAAAAAATATATAAGAAACGTAAGCTAATAGGGAAAAATTTAAAAATAATGCACTGGTGTAAAAAAAGATTGAAAGGAAAATGGGGAATATACTTAAAGTGTTAAAATTCGATAATTTATCAAAACATCATATTTTTTCAAAAAAGTTATTATTAGATGAAAAGAAATAATTGGAAACTGAATAAACTTTCAGAAATATACTTCGTACGTTCAGAGAGTATTGTTCCATTTGAAGATAGCGGGCTAACTTTATGTGATGTCATAGTCACATGTTTCAAGTTAAACAGTTCATAAATTTGTGACGCCATAGTCGCAGAATAAATGCAATCACGTGTTTCCAGCTAATCAGTTCCTGCGTTTCGCCGTTGCCAACTTTTACTTTTTGAAAAAAACTTTCTTTTAAAAAGTACATATCTGTCAACAATAATAATGCACATAGTTAAATAAAATATACTTGATGAAAAAGTATCCGTTTAATTAAAGAGCTTCTATTTTTAATTTTGAAAACTTTTTGAAGAATCTGGTTTTTCGAATATCTCTACTCGCACACAATTATCACATTTCAAATTTTATCTAAAATTTACAAATAGAACTGCAATTACAAGTCTTATGTCAGTTTTGAATTCATTGGTGAACACGTGATTCTATTTATCATGTGATCATTGTGAATTCAGCCCATTGTTATATCTTTTTAGCTTTTTAAAAAATTTTTTGGGTCCCCATCGTTCGGAACCGTATTTAAAAGTTTTAAAAAGGGAAAATATTTTGATATTTAGTGAAACTTAGTTTAAAAAAATGTATATAAAATTGTTTTGAATAGTATTACGATAAAAAATTATTTAATAAATATTTTGACAAAAATGAACAAGAATACAAAATATTCTTTTGAAAAAAATGCTTCATGTAATATTTTTTCCTTAACCAGACCTCTGTACAGAGGCTAAACTACAATGTTTGAAATATACACCTTAAAAAAGGGTTTTTATCCATATTTTACTACAGCAGAGGGGGAGCAATTTTAAAAAAAAAAAAGGATAATTATTTCTGGGTTTTAACTTGAAAATGTTTTTTCAAAATCATTGTTAGCCTCTCTACAGAGGTCTGAGCTTTAAACAAATATTATTATAGTAGTATTTTTTACAAAGGAAAAAAATTTTGAAAAACCTTAAAACAATTTTGCATGTATTCTTATATAACGCCCCTATTGAAAATTATCCATTTATGCCTTTTAAAAACGTTTCCGGAATAGTCGTCCAAAATTTTTATCTACAAACAATGGTTTTCTTTACCAAAAATGTTTAATCCAAACTCACAATAAATATTTGTTACAAGGTCTTTTCTCCTTTTTTTTTATTTTAATACGAAATGAAATTAAGGTGTTTTCTAGAGATATCAAGAAAACGAGATACTTTGGGCCTCTAACCTTCACCACACAATTCCAAGAAATTGTTAGAATGCTAACGAGGAAGAATACGCGTAACATCTATCACAGGTATCACACGTATTGTCTTAGAATTAACTTTCAGCTCACATGACACTTGGGTTGCCTTAAATTGGACTTCTTGGGAAACTTTTGTCGTTTGTAATCTTTGTGCTCATCCTCGAAGTTTCAGACGCAGCTTCGAAACGAACGAATCATCTCATGAGGAAACTTGGCGAGGCTGATTGTTCTTTCGATGGGAGACGCAGTGACTTTTAACCAGCCACCCCTTTTTTCTTTTATTTATAATTCGATTGGTTTTCAAATAACGAAACGGTATTTACTATCGTGTTTTAAAATATGTTTTTCTTCTGGAAAGGGGCTCAAAACCCTGTGAACATGGATCCCAATTAAAAAAATTTACATAAACCCCCTTAGTTTTTAAGTAATTCTTTTTAATAACAAAAAAAAAGTTTTGATTTTTTATTAAATAGTTACAATTTAAATAAATATTCTAAATAAACAGAATCACAAATTTAAAAGGAATTTATTTTTTAAATTATCTTTAAAAAGTATCGTATTGTCATCCAAAACAACCTTTATATAAAATTTCAGTCCAACGGGAATGTTTAAAACGTGAGAAAAAACCTTTTCGTTTTTGACACAAGTCGCCAACGTGGCTGTATTTTTTAATTCTGTAAACAATTAGTTTTCATCCTTTAAATTTTTTATTAATTATATTTAAATTTTTTTGTATTGTCATTAAAAAATAATCATGCATTTTAAAATTTTTAGCCGGGGCCCCTTTAAAATGCATTTTATGAACGTTTAAAAAACTCCACCAAGATAAAAAATAAATATATAGAGTGTGAGTTAATAGTAGGAATTAAAAAAATAGGGTTTACTAAAGAAGTATTGCCCAAAAAGCTGTCGCTGTATAAAAAACGATCTCATGGGGGGGGTTGATCACTTCGATCAAAGATAAGAAAGATACCAAATAAGATCTGTTGGTGGCATCTCTTACCTTTTTTTTTTTATTGACCTTGCCATCATAAATATTTTCCCTTACTTTTAAAGTGGAAAAAGGGCGGGTTTGACCAGAAAACGTTTCTAATAACATTAGTCGTCATCTAATAGACGGAATTCCCCCGGAAAAAGGAAAGGACGTCCTCCCCAGCCCCCTTTAGAAAAGGGTGTGTTGTTCCCGGGGAAATATGCAAAAAAGTAACAAAAATAAAATTTTTCTTTGTGGACTTAAAGTGGGAATTGTTTTAAAAAAATTATATTACTTTCCCCCCCACTCCTTTTGCCCCCCTTGTAGCCTAGTGGTCATGGTTTGGAACTCGAAACCGGCGTGTGGATTCGGGGTTTTAGTGTCGTTAAAGATCCCCTATGTAGAGGGGGAGATGCTCGCTAAATCTGTCGAGACCCAAAGTTTTTTGTTGGCGTGGTGTGGTAGGTTGAAGAGGGTGTATCAGCTCAGGTGTCGCGTCTTTGCCACTTACCCATGGTTTAAAATTACTGTTGGACCTCTGTACAACTAAGTTTCTAAATGCCGGCACAAAAAGTTCGTTATATGGAAAATTCGTTATATAGAAGTTCATCCTTTAATATACTTTGAAAACCACATAAAAAATTTTTTAAAATTTATAAAAACCCATATATTAAAAAAGTAATTTTTCACACCTTTTAAAAAATTTAAAGTATTTTTTTTATATATCACCCCCAAAAAAAGATAGAAAAAAAAAAAACTGAAGGAAAACAAGAAAAAAAAGGAAGAATACACTGTATTTTTAAAATTTTAAAGGGAAAAAATTTTACGTTAAAATTAACGAATATTAAGGTCATTTTTTTTTTAAAAAACATTTTCAAGTAATATTTTTACATACATTATTTTTTTTACTAGAACGCGGAGACAACTTCCCCTGAGGGGTGAAGAGTATATCAAAGATGTTTCTCGTAAACTGGGCAATAAAAAAAAGTTGCACTTCTTGGAGAAAAAAAGTCCATAACTTAATTGTTTCGGCGAGTTAGGGTCTTACCAAAAACCCGTTCAAGTTTTTTGACCACCATTAAGTGTTTAAAAGAGAATAACTAAATTTTTTTAAAAAACTTTTTTAAAAAAAAGGGGAAAGGGAAACGCAAAAAAAAAAAAAGTTCGTTTTTTATAGAAAATGCCTCCCCTATAAAAGGTTATTTTACGGGAAAAACGGTGAAATGTTCAAAGGGTTCCCGAAAAAAATTTTCCCGTATAGAAAAAATTTAAAAAATAAAGTTCATTATGTAGAGGTTCGGTTGTAATAGGTCCAGTAATCCTCGTGTAGCTTTGAGCTGCAACTTTGATAACCAATAAATCTATAAGTTGATCAACCTTAATAATGCAACTGGTCAAGACGAAGAAAAAATATAAAATTGTGCTCGGTATTATTCATCTTTTTTGAGGATAATTTGATTTAACAGCCCTCAGAGAGATGTACAGGACTTAAGATTATATTTTAATTTAATTGGATTTTCCATTTGTTGTTATTTTTTTCCTGTTATGTTTAGTGGTCTTGTATTTAATTTTTCAAATAGTTTACTTTCATTTTTCATTCGTTCGAATATTTTAAATATACTTAATAAATCAAAATGATTGTTGGATTTTGTCCGTACATCAGTGAGCGCGTAGTACGATTTCTCGATATCTACTGAGAAAAATAGCGAAATAAACTCCGCCAAATCTGTAAAATATCGCCAAAAACAAATTTATCTCGATTATATTCCCCCATAAAGTTTTCCGGTCACAAAAAAGGGGGTGTACTATTGAAATTTTTTTAATAAGCTATTTTTTAACCCCAAACGGGTACGCGGGCCTATATATAACGAAGTCGAAACCGAAAAAAAGTTCGCTATATGGAAAATTCGTTATATAGAGGGTTTAAACTTTCAATTTTCTTTATCCACATAAAAACAAATTTTAAATTTTAAAAAAACGTATTCAAAAAAAGTAATTTTTCACGCATTTTTGTAAATTAATATATATTTATTTTATGTATCTTAACTATCAAATAAAAAAAACGAGAAACTGCAAGGGAAGTTTCTGGACGCCTTGATTCACTTCCTGAAGAATTAAATGTTTTTCTTTGATGCTTAAGCACATACATTTTAACATTTTCGAGCAACAAGAAATGGAGCCACCGGTACGACCGATCAACACTACAAATGAACGGAGACTACTTCAAGGACACGTGGATCCGAGGCAACTCCACTGAAGGTGAAAGGGGTTGTCGAAGATGCTTACAGTGAACTGGACAATGGGGAATAAGGGTTGCACTCTTTGGATGAAACGCCTAGAATTCAAGCCTCTTCGTTTGGCCAATAAAAACCCGTTCAAAAATTTACCAATTAAGTGTGTTAAAATGAGAATCTTTAAATTTCTTAGAAATGCTTTAAAACAGGGAAACAAAATTTGAATCGCAAGTTCGTTATATAGAAAATGCACTTCGGTATTGGGAGGTTTTTAGAAGAAAATCGTGAAATATTTTTGGGTTTCCCGGAAAATTTCGCTACAGAAACCCGCAAACGCGTCTCTTTAGTGCTGTTTCCGGTTTAACGTTCTTTATTTGAATTGTGGGACTCCCCGAAATAACCCGCGGTTTAAAGGCACCCAATCCGGAAGCTTTTTATCTGTGTTTTTTCTTTCCGGCGATATTATACGAAATTTTTTTTTATCTTTAAACATTTGTTGACGTTATTGTAAGTATAAATTTACATAATATAACGATTTCTTTGTGACAAATATTAGATTTTAGTTTTTTTTCATGGGTGAAGTAAAACACGAAAAATAAAGATAAAAGCATTTCACTAGAAATGAAAATGCGGGATTAGAAGATTAGATACTGGTGAACGTCAAAAATGGGTGTTCATTGTATTTGGCAACCCCCAACAATAAGGACCATTCTTAAGAATAAAAAAAAATACTGTCATCGGTAAATGCAACTACGACAAGCTCTTTCAACTAGAATTGCCCGTTTGAAATAAAACAATAGAGGAAAGGGAAAAAAACTTTTTATGGTTTGACGACGAAACTGAACGCAAAAAGCCACTAAACAAAATACCTTCTTGATAAAATGGCAGAAAAATTTGGGAAAAACAAAAAGGACCGAATGATCTGAAATGTAAACATACTGATTAAATTTTATTTATTTTTATTGCAAATTTGTTTTTATGCATATTTTAAAAAATAAATTTTTGTTTTATTGTTATAAAAACATACCAATAAATTTAATGGTTTACCCCACCAATTTTCTCCCATCTTTTCCCCAACCCCATTATTTACATGAATTTGCTCTACTTTTTATGGAACATACCCCCCGTTAAGCGGGGCTTACTTATATAGAAAATTCGCAATATAGGGGTTCGTTATGGTTCGACCGTACATTTATATCCCAATTATTATTATTATTTAATTGGATAGCGTTGTATTTTCTCAATAAATTCTTACAATGGGGAATTCTCTCGGCTCTATTCTGTCTTTCACATAACTCGCATGTGTGCATGTTACTTACTTTTTATCCTAATAAATGCTAAAATACCTACCATTCAAAGAAGGGAAGAATCCCTGATTAGGAGAGGGAAAAGCGAAAGAACCTCTTTGTCCATCTTCCTGGGGCTTAAGGCCCTTGCAATCCGAACCCAGAAGAACTAACGAGGGAATAACATTGGAGGATATGTCAGAAGTCGGTACACCTAACGGACATTCGAAACGTCCGAATGGTCAAATGAAATCCTCTTCTGCCAAAGTTGTCTGAATGTCTTATTTATCCGAGCTTTCTAGAAGAAAATTGGAATGCATCGTCTTTGGAGCTGGATGTGTGCAATAATAAATTACCTTTATATTATTTTTTTATGGTAGAAAAAATATAACTGGCAGAATCTTTCTATTCATACGCCTCTCTCCCTGTCAATAACAAAAGGATATGATGCATTCGGGATGGAGAATATTGAATTTAATACGAAGTTATTGTCTAAAATTACGTGTCGAATTATTGTAAATAAAGAAAAAAAATTGTTCCTTTTCATGAAGCTGATTCTTAGGTTACTGATTGTCAGTTTTTGGCTTAAGGTACGACATAAGCCCCATCCTGTGATGACTATGTCTGGAGTGGAACCATAGTAAGCTGAGGGTGAGGGATTATCTAAATGATGAGACATTATGTGATTCTTAACACAACTTTTATTAGAATAACTTAAATTACTTAATTTTAAATAACAACTTTCTTAAAATTGAAAATGAGCCCACAATTAGAAGAAGCCTTATATTCCAAGTCGAATCGCGCCACTAGAACATTTATCGCTAATTATATTTAATTAACTTTAATACAATCTAACTTCTTATACAAAATCAAATGCCTTTATAGAGTCAC
Source organism: Trichonephila inaurata madagascariensis (assembly GCA_019973955.1). NCBI lineage: Eukaryota > Metazoa > Arthropoda > Arachnida > Araneae > Nephilidae > Trichonephila > Trichonephila inaurata. Next base: position 46,583 of record BMAV01003504.1, read on the forward strand.
CTTCCTTCATAGGTTGAAGAAATACCTATTACGTAATTTTAGATGAGAAGATTTAGTTTCTGTGAAAATCTTTATTATATTTTAATTGAGATGAACGCTATCCTTCTTCCAAAGCTATGGGACGACTAACACTTGTACCGAATGATTCCCACACTAAGTTATATATAGGCTTGCCGTTATATCTATCAAAGCTTCTATCCTTTTAAAAGTATATCTCATTTGCATATTCGATCCGTTTCTCTTCTTGGTATTGGGTTGGAAAAGTTTTGCCATTAATCGTGGCCGTCAAAGAACTTAGGAGTTATGTTAGAAGAAGGACGCGAGAGACGTCACAAGATAACAAGAAATAATAATATCACTGTAAATATTTTTATACTCTTGTTATTATGCAAATGTTGAATACGAAACATATGGTAATGATCACATTTTTCATACATCTAACACTTTGAATCAGTTACATTATCTTTTATTGAAGTAATTAAAGATGTGAAATATAATTTAAGAAAAAAAAGAGTGTGTGTGCTTATGACCACACGATAGAAGTGATAACTTCAAATTTTGTAATGTTATTTCCGGAATTAGTTAGGTGAATGAAAAACAAAGGGATATTAGTACTGTCATACAAAATTATTTATTCATATGTCTGTACTCATAAAGTAATATTTTTTGAGAAATATACAATCCTGTTTGCGAATTAATTGTATTCTAAGAAGGAGACAATTGGCTTATGGTGCTGAAATAGGTTATAAATACTTTAGGTTCAAAATTAGTGAAATATCTAAAAAAATCTCCATTCAGCGTTGTTCCGCACTTAGTCGTGCTTTCATTTGGATCATTTGACATAATTAAATTGAATTTTGATTTTAAAAAATCTACTAAAAGCTTTGATTTAGGGTTTTTGAAAAATTTACATTAAAATTCCCACTTAAAATAATAGGCAATTTGTTCAGAAGAGTTGATCCGGTTTCAGTGAAGGTAACTAAATTTTTGTGAATGAACTCGATAATTTTCTTTACACTTTGATTTGGTGAAATATAAATAGTAACCATTAGAATTATTTGTCCGTTTTCTGCTCTACATTTCGCTACACAAATTTTACGATACATGACTCATTAAACCCAAATGATTCAGTAGTATTGTTACTAGTTAGTAGTATTGTTACCATTGTTATACAAACCCGAGCGTAACAATGCTTGGCTTTTTGAAACTCATCATTCAAGTTCACTCTGTCCTACAAAACGCGCCTAAAGAAGTTATCATTTCAAAAATATTTTAAAACCGTTTCAATAATTCACATAAATCACATCCTTTAAATGTTAGTTAACCTTTAGGCTCGTTTTCTATTTTCAGTAAAAATATTTGAATCAAAATGTCTGAAGTTTTGTAATTATAAAACAAAATGCCGTTAAAATAACTCAACAACTTTAAGTTTTTAACTTTAAAAAAATAATGATAATATTATATTTCTCCGTGCTAAAAAAATAAACTGTTTTAATTGGAAAGATTAACTACAGAGAAGATTATAATTCCCTTTTTGTAAACCACGTGATAGTTAATTGGTGATGAAATATCGCAAAATTTTTAAATAGAAAAAAAAA
>BMAV01003505.1:0-14843 GCA_019973955.1 Trichonephila inaurata madagascariensis
GAAAGGGAATTAGTCTTTGCTTCGTAGTTCGATTAGTGTTAGACGCCAAATGTTAGTAAGCCAATAAATGTCTGATTAAGTCAGTTAATGTATTTAAACCCAGTCTTGGAAACCCTTTTGCTTTGTTTTCTCAAAAAAAAACGGTGATTTTTCCCTTTTGCCGGAGTTTTAATGTACTTCAATTACGTCTTCGTTAAAAAAATTTATAGTTTAAATTGGGAAGACATTTTTTTTTAAAAAGACAGATCGGAACATTATCGGCAGTGTTTGACAGTTGAATTACGAAGCTTCTGAATTCGATAGATGTAATTAAATCTTTCGATTTGAAAGACTGGAATGCTTTTGATAACGAGTAAATAGAATTCTTTTAGTGCAAGTTAAGGAGAGCACAACATTTATTTTTTTATCCTTTTTGTAAAACGATAATGTGATGTTCGATAGAAGTGTATTAAAAGCTATCAAAGCAATGAGTGTAATTAAGATATGCTTATAGTGGATAACATTAGTACTAAATAAGTACATTTTAGAAAATCTAAGCTCCAAGTTAAAAAGTGGAGTCTCAGAATACTTTTTTTTAAGTTGTAAACCTTTTCATGATCAACCCCGGCTTTTACATATAAACGCTTTTACGAAACACAAATCATTGATGGAATAGTAATAAAATGCTATAATCAATAATATTATTAAATTATAATTCCAAAAAAGTAATTTAATTTGGCTTTCATTAAAACTAAAAAATTTTTTTAAAAGTTTAAGTAATCAATTCTACTTCGTCTTTGTTCCAAATACAACGCTGTAGAACAATTAAGAAAAAATGCTGTATTTCAATGCAAATTAAAAGTTTTTAGGTTACTGTGGTTAAAATAATATTTTCTTCAAAATTTATGAATTCAAATTTTATTTGCGATTATTACTCTCAAATAATAATTCATAATAAATGTACAAGACACAATATTTACTTTGAGGAAACACAATGTCCTAAAATTGCCCAAAATGTCGAATATTTTTGCTCCCCATTTTAAATGTGTGACTTTTCTAAATTTGTATACAAAATTTTGTTGCTACAACTGCATTATTTAGTCAGCTATTTAACTATTTCTAACGGTATGTAGAAAGGAAAACCGAAACCAGAACACGTGACCTCTGAATTTTTTGAACTTTAAATGGCTTTTTCTGAGATTTTTATTTTTCACGATAATCCCTTATTTAAAAAGTTAAACTTTTTTAAAACAATAAAAAAAGGGTTTTAAAAATTTTTTTTTTTTTGTTTATGTTTGCTTGAGGATTCTATGCATGAAAAAAGGGTTTACGTAAATAGATATTTTTTTGAAAAATCCACAAAGCAAGATATAAGCATATTTTTAAACTGTTTTTTTTATAGTGTCCCACACGAAAAAGATTGTAAAATAAAATATCACTCCAAATATCTATCTCATTTTGAGAATTATAAAAGACACTTATAAAAAAAATTTCGCCAAAATCAAAATTTCTAGTAGAGTGCGAATTTTAAAACATTGAAAACATTCTTTTAAAAATTTGAAATTCAAAATAACTACTAACTCTTCAAGTAGGATACATGTAAAGATTTTCATAAAAATGGATAAATAAAAGAAAATCACTGAGGATATATATACTATGTCCCCTTAATATATTAACTTTTATATTAAATAAAATGTAAAAATATCTCATTTTTTTATAGTTGATTCCGCTCACTTCTAAATGACTCACACATGCATTAAAATAATATATATACATTAAAAACATATTCTTTATAATATTGAAATATTTATTGAGTTATTTAAAATTATTCGTTACAGGAAACTTCTACTCATTTTGTTCTTGTATAATAATTAAGAAAGAAAATATCTCTATCAGCATAGGTTAGTTGAAAATTTTTTTAATTTTTAATTAAAAAACTTTTTTTTTTTAAATTTGCACTATATTTAAAAGTATAATTGTATATTTTAATATTATTGTAGCATCAGTAGTAGTACAAATACATCAAAATCCTTACACTAAGCCCTTTTCTTAAATTTTTATTTTTTTTTTTTTTTTTTATTTTTAGAATTATGTTAAGCAACTGAATGTATTTAAAACTATTTTAACCAGTTAACCGGGGGCTCTTCAGTTTAAAAGCGCGCAATGAGTCAAAGAAATCGAGCGATGACGAGCATACTCGTCAATAAGAGAGTAAGTTGCGTAGTTAAAAGATGGGATCAAAAAGATGGGTTTTTTTTAAAAATTTGGGAAAATTTAAATTCAATACTTATTTATTTGATTAACATAAACAAAATTTGTAAAATTTTTAAAGAAAAAAGAGATTAAATACATAAATTTAAAATATCGTTAAAAACCAATTTTCCGAATATTGCCTTTGCCCCTTTTATTCTAACACAGTGCTTCTCAAACTTTCAATATTCACGACTCAATATTCAATCATCATTTTCATTGTCTCCTCCTCCATTCTAATATTTTACTTTAATGCAATACTTTGACACTAAAGCTACAGCACGACTTTATCCTCTTATATCCACTAAATTTATAAACTCTCCCAACCAAAGCATTAATTTTCTGGAGTATATATACGTCCTTCAATATGATTTTTTTGTGCACTGCTATCCCTAGAATTTTTCGAGGCTTTGAAATGCAATAAAGGCCCTGACAGTGTTTGCGAAGGATTTACTTATTTCCCGAGGATTTGCTTTTTTATTTTCTCATTCCCCCCCCTCCCCAAAAAAAAATAACCCCGTTTCGTGGAAAAAGGGGGCATTGGGGAGCAAATTGGAACCTTTTGGGGGTTAAGGAATTAATTATAAACGTAAAATATCAAGATAGGGGAAACAAGCCACTGGTGGTTATCAAACTTGTTCTTAAATTAGTATTGTTAAATTAATAATAAAATACATTGTACAGTACTAATACATTTTTAAGTGTATTATATCAGTGTAAATGTGATTTTATATTTTATCATAACAGAAAGTAGTTTGTTTGTTTACTTTCACTAAATTAATAATTTTTTACATAATCTTTTGTTTTCTACCTTTCAATACACTCGCTCCTTCACTCTTAGAGTTATTATGCCCCCCTAGAAGGGCGCGCTCCACAGTTTGAGAAACGCTGGTATAACAGCTAAGAAACATTATCATTGAGCATAAATAACAAACTAATATGCTGTTTCAGCAGGTGCTACGAAGATGCATGAGTCCATCTTAAATTTTTCATATTCTTTATTTATTTGATTTATTTCGGCATGGCCTTAAAATAATCTAAAAATCTTGAACTCTGTAAACATGTTTTTTTTTCTCTCTCAAAAATAGCAATTTAAAGGGCCAATGATCACTACTTTTTACGCATGACGAGCATACTCGTCAATATACAAAATTCTGCAAATTCTCCATGACGAGTATACTCGTCAATATACAAAATTCTGCAAATTCTCCATGACGAGCATACTCGTCAATATACAAAATTCTGCAAATTCTCCATGACGAGCATACTCGTCAATGTACAAAATTCTGCAAATTCTCCATGACGAGCATACTCGTCAATATACAAAATTCTGCAAATTCTCCATGACGAGTATACTCGTCAACCAGAGTTAACTGGTTAAAAGTAAAACTTGTTGATTACAAAATAAAGTGGCGTTCACGTCGCATCTTCAAATAAAGATAAAAAAAAACTTATAGTTTTTAGGCGCTGGCATTGTCAAACAGAACAGGAATCAAAAATTGACTGGTAGAAAAGGAACAAAAAATTTAAGTGAATCTATAGAAACAAAAATCAGGCCATTTACTGGGAACATTTTTTTTTTTACTTTCGAAAGAAACGAAGAAGGAAACCGAGCTCGAGTTCGATTTCAGTGAGATAAAAAGTTCCAACTTCATAGTCCACTGGATAAACTCCAATTGATGGCTCGTTAATCAGTTCCACTCGCGGAGGATTCTCATCCTACTCTATTAGCATTAATCTTCTTGGATTTCGGAAAAACAGTCTTCAACAAAAATGCAGATTTACTCGCGTCAAGAAGAAGGGAAAAAAATGTATATAAATATAAAAGTTTCCCTTTCTCTTTATCTCGCTTCGCTTGTTCCCGCCTTTTTTTTCTAATTCCATTTTCGAACAAAAACAGCCATTAGCTCTTATTAACGATAAAGTGAATGAAGTCGCCGAAGCATTCAACTAATTACGGAAAAGTATTAATTAAAATAATTAGAAATACGAATTCGAAATTCTTTTTCTTGTCGCGATGCTCTGCAAATATCTTTTTTTTTTTTTTCTTTTCGAATCCTTTTTTTTTTTTTTTTTATACTCATAGTGAGAATTCTAGATTGCATTCCCATTCCTTTTGTCTCGGAGGACCTGCTTTGTGAAAGAAATTCGCCCATGAACAGAAAAAAATATTAATTTTTTTTGTCGGACTGTAACTGTAACCTTAGCTGCTTAATTTGTGAATTCAGGTCTCGAAAGACTCGATATGTATGATGAAAGAGGTATTGAGGGAATAAATGTTAGAAGCATTGCTTTTTTTCTATTTTGTAAGAAGATCTGCCCTGCACTTGAATTAAGACATAGGCTCTTAAGTTGTTCTAGTGATGCATTTTCTTTTAATGAAGTAAGTAGTAGTATATTAAAAGCAATCGCATACTTTTAAAAAAATAAATGAAATGCAAATCAACTGGGAAGAATATGAAAAATATAATTTCTTTATAATCCACTTCTGCACTTTTAAATGTATGACAGTTCTACAGGTAATTTCTTACCTTGTTTGAAATAAATTTGTTTTAAAATTCAAAAAGAGTTCAATTTTTTTAAAAATAAAAATTTAAACAAAATTAAATAAAGGAATTCACTTAAGCGTGTTATGGAAAAGGAATGCTTATGAATCCTTGTGTAAAGTCTTGCCCGTAATAGCCACCATAAAGGGATCAAGGTGATATGCTATATATATATATAACTATATATATCAATAATATTTATACATACTAGTATGCATTATAATAATGATACATATATATATATTATATATTATACTAATGATATATATTATATATAATCATGATACATATTATATCATTCTAATGATATATATTATATATGCTAGTGATATATATTATACATACCAATTACTATGCTATATAATATACTAATAAGTTAAACTTAAGCAACTTTTCTGAGAGACAAGAGAGATTCTTATTAAAGAGCTACGATGATATATTTAAAGAGGAAGAAAGTATAGTACTATTAAAAAGTTATTAAAAAAAAAAGATGCACACAATTTGGAATGAAGCAGAAACAGGTTTATTGGTTAGATAATGAATTTAATACAACACATTATCTGACCGAGTGAGAGAGTCTCTTCATAAGGGATATAATATTACCTAACTATAACTATATACAATGGATGCCTACAACTGTCTGTCCATATTCAACATCAGATAATCCAACAGTTCTTGAGATACATTCACTATTCCCCAATGAGCATTCGTGTCAGTTCTCTGGTATTCTCCATAGGATATAACAAGGCCACCAATAATGAAGTCTCCCACGCACTTTTAATTGAATTTAAATGCCAGGAACACTCTTACCAATACTCTGAGGATGGTTTCACTTTCTAGGAGTTTCCGAGCAACATGCAACCCATGAGGCTGTGCGATGTCGAAATGAAGTTTAGACCAATGGACAATTGCACGTGAGGAATTATAGCTTCATCACAGTTATTATCTCTGATAAGTCAACCTCTGCAGAAAATTTGAATTTTCCACCTTTCGTTTGTTATAATACCTCCTCACAAAAGCATGACACTACTAATTCAACGGTATCTTTTTATCTGAGATTAATGGGATAAAAGTGTGTCCTGCTACTCTACATGAATCAATGAGCACCTAAAATCATTGGTCAGATTGGAATGACTCTAATCGGTAAAGAGGACATGACTCCATTGATGAATTATCAAGTCTTTGTTTCTAGACCCCATGACGACGAATGATAGCTCACTGTTGTGATGAATTTTGATCGCAATTACTCTGAGACAATTGTCATCCAGTTGTCATACGTATCTACAAAGAAGTGCTACCCGTTGTCTAATTTGTTCCTGCTTTCGCCTGCACAGTCAAATATCGCCCATAACGTGTCATTGCTTCACATACTCGACAGCCACAGTTAGTGAACAGTGCCGGTTTATCCATAGGGTGCTTGGGGTGGGCACCAAGGGGCTTAGAAGGGACTTAATTGGCCCAGATAAGCTGTACTTAACCAAATTTTCTGTTTATAAATTTCGATTTGCCAGTACCAAGGGGGCCTGTAGATCTTCTGCCCCCATGGCCAGGAAAGAGCTTAAACCGGCACTGTTAGTGAAGTTAGTGGAAATTTGAAGAATAATATCCTTCTTAGATATTTTCAATTGCTCGCTGCTAAATATTATGTTCATCACCAACAAACCTCTCATTGCTCTAATCAGAAGTTAATAAAACCGAAAAGCAAGTTATTTTTAAATAAAAAATGAATTTAAACTGGATTAAATATTTTACCTTTTTTTCATTATTTTTTATCCCCATTTCCAGCCGTGTCTTAAAGAAAAAAGAATTAAAAGCACAATTATTTTTCTATGATTTCAAATATGTATGCAAAAGTATACAATAACGACAATTTTTCTTTAAGAATATTATGTAAGTACTTTATTTTTAAACCGCAAAATGTTAGAGGCACATTTGCTATTAATTGCTTTGCTAACAGTAAAATGGTTGTATATAAAGCTTAAGCAAAATTTATTTTATCTATCAATCAATAATAATGATTTTATTAATACTATACGAAACTAATTAATTCAGGTATTTAAAGGAATAATTAAAAATCAAAAGAAAGCGCAATGGAATATGTGAGGTGGATGACAGTAGTTAAATGACGTGTATAAAAAGCTTCATGTGAGTGAAAAAATTTGTTCCACGTTATTTAAAAGTGCCAGCTGCAGCAACCTCGTCACTTGTAAACCAATTCAATCCTCATTATTCAAAAAAATATTGAACTAGTTTTATTTCTTTACAAGTGTCTAATACTTAAGAATTAACTTTCTTAGTATTTATCTTATTTAAATCCCTGCGTAAATTGAGGTATATTCCTCAAAGGCTGGGATCAATTTTTAGTGTGGCACCATTTAGGCGATACCAATTACCGCAAATAATTTTGAAGCCCAGTTTCTTTCCCAGAGGGAGGCATCTGAGCTCTGCCACTGCGAAATTTGTAAGGAATTTAATTTTGCCGATAGCATTCAAGCCAAACAGACACTCAAGGGATCTTTTTCATGCCGCGTATATTCATTCGACATGGCCGCTGTCGATTTTCTGCATCATGAAAATCCACGTACTTGTTCTGGGGTCGAACCCGTAACCTTCGGTACAGAAGGACAGCGACAAACCAATTATGACACCCAGCCGGCAAAAGGATATTTTAAAACACAGAAAATTTGGGAAAAGAATTTTTTGGACTAAAAATTGGTTTAAAGGAAGATCAAAAAAAAATATTTTTCCGTAATTATAAAATTCATTTATTGAAATCTAATTAACATTATACAGATTTAAAAGTTATCGCAATAAAGCTTTTTTTCTTATTTCTAGAAGAGCAATGTTATGTTTTCAACAAAAAATAATTAAATATATTTTTTTTAAATTTAAATATTTTATCATTCTTATTCATACACACACGCAATTTCTCTTAGCTTATTATCCTCTGAGAAAAATTATGTTACATCTAAGTTCTATTGCATTTTAAAAGCAGTTTTTTACCTCTCTTTTGTTCTTCAGTTTTTAGCAGTTTCCTTTGTAATAATAGACTCTTGTTCTTCGATACATTTTCGTTATAATTTTGCACTATGCACTTTTATTCAGTTTTAAAATTCCATTTGTTGAAATGGATCAATGTTCTAATTTACCGTAACCTCTGCTAACAATATAAATATTTTTTAATATTTAGTATTGTTTATAACGTAATTAGAGAATCTGTGTGTGAGAAAAGTTCATTAAAACAATAATAAGCTTAGTTCTTTTATAAGTACAAAATATTAGATGCACAAAAACTATTTGAAAAAAAATTTTGTGTGATACGTAATAAACTTTACATTGATATTTATTTTGAAATATATAGAAAAATTTAGGTAATTACTCATTTTCTCTTTCTTTTCCAATAAATGTATTTCCTATCACAGATAAAATTAATTTTTTATTGTTTAACATTGCAATATTTATATCCTATCTCTATTACAATGATTTACTCAACTGTATTGTTAACATAAAACACTCAATAAATTACAAAAATCGAGTATTTATTTCTTTAAGTCACTAACATTAAAATTTCGAGGTCAACATTTTTTTTTTCTCAATCTTTCCAAAATATCCAAAAGTTCCAAGAAAAACCTTGATTCAACAGCTTTTCTTCATTCTCCACCAATATTTTAGACATTTCTCTAATTTAATGCGGCAAATTACCTATAAATGAGAAAAGGGAATGTCATCATACATTACATGAATAGTTCACTAGCTCTATATTTCAAAAAAAAAAAATCAAGGTCTCCTTTTCAATACACTATAGATTCTTAGTAATGTCTTTTGCGTGACTTTGACCCTGATCTTGGCCTTGACCAGGTAAAAACATTGCCACGAGTATTTGTTACAGTCCACGAATTTCACTATTGCAGAAAACAATGCAAAAACATTAATAATATAAATCACTCGCCTTGTGATTTCTGTCTTTGTTTTCACATATTCAGTGTCACCTTTTTTCGGTCTTTTTTTTTTTTGACCTTATCGACGCAGATAACTTCTGCTTCAGTCTGCCGACCTCTGGAATCGATGTTAAAAATATTCCTTTCACCATTCTTTGATTTTGAGCTGCATTACAAAGCCCATATTATTGACCACAAATTTATGATACGGAGATGTTGTTGCACGAGGGACTGTCATAATATTTTGATACTTACTAAAATAATCGAGCAATAAATTCATAATTTTTATTTATTACTCTAAGACTTTTCTACATTATCATCATCAAATTATAGATTTCTTTTAGCGTTCCTTGACCTTTCAAGAGAAAACTATTATTTTAGAGCTAAGTAGATTCCGTTCAAACCTATTGTTCAATTGTATCATTTGTGTGAATTGGTATCTGACTCTTCAGTAGATTTTTGAGTTCTGTGAATAGAAAAAAAAGGAGATAGTGGGAGAAAATGGCATATATTGTAATATTTCCAAGCTATATCATATTTAATTTATTTATTTCGTCCCTCATAATGAGTTGTTGTTGTTGTTGCTCATGCCACCTGTCTGACGTAGTCAGATTGAGGCCTTCGAAATTCATCGTAGCAAGGGGCTAGAAGTACGCCTTTCGTTGGCCTTGAGCACCATACAGGTGACAGTACGAATTAGCTCGGCGAAATTCCCCGAAGAGACGATAGATGGCGAACCACCATCTCCACCTCCAATTTAGGCATGGAACTGAATGGGGGGAAATATTTCAGCCCCCCTGCACTCGTGATTCAGACCCGGGACCCACTGATTTAACGAGCACGTACCCGTGTTTTACCGGGGGGTATTTGGTGGCATCGGGCATCGATCCCAGGTCTTCCGGTTTGGAGTCCGATGCTCTAACCACTAGGCTATTCACAGCACCCTAGGCATAATGAGTAAATAGGTGCATTTTCGGCATGAAGATGGATGGCACTGGTAATCATACCATACTACTTCTTGATCAAAGTATCCCGTAATTTATTCAGAAATGTGTAATAAAAGTTACGAGTGGTGGTCTGACTAACATTTTTTTAAAAATGCTCCGTGGAAGTCTCAGAAATAGACAGCATGTTCCTCCCTGTTGTATTCTACTCTTTAATTTTGTTTGGGGTGGGTGAGTCTTTGAGCTCCAATCATGTCTTGAGTATCTTAATTATATTTGAAAGATTCATCCATACTTACCATGTGATTAAAACATCCCCATAACCTTGCACCGAAATATTTAACATGTCCCTTGATAAGTGGCGCCGTGTTTGTTTCTAAAAAGGAGCTAATAATAACAGTAGTAAATACTAATGCATGTGTGGTGGTGTATTTCAAATAAATTTGGAGTTCAAGTTTGTCTTTTCTTGCATTTATTGGTTACATTAAATAAATTTCAATAATAAACAATAATCTTCAACAAATTAAATTACCAATTTCAATTATTATACGGAAATAATCAAGAGAAAAATCCTAGTTAACAAGGGCACACCTAGATATACCGAAGCCAAGTTCAAGCTTAAGATTGAGGTAGAATACGTTGTATATGGTTTCAGTCGAGAGGGACCACGTGGGTTCTGAGCGGGATGACAACTACGCTTCATCCACTCAGACTCCCTGGTCTACAAATTCACAACAAACAGAGTACAGTGGGCTGACTGATGTTACATCTGCATTTCATGTGAAGAATATTCCATATATTCAGTCTCATTCATAAACATGACATCTCTTCTGTGTAATATTCTACAGTTCATAACTTTTTTCACTGTGGCAGCATCGTTGTGAGTTATACACTTCCAATTTTTGAATCGTCTATGGACCTGCGGACATATGACCAAACTGAAAATTCCGTATGACGGGTTGTCATTTCCATAAGCATCCATCATCTTATTGAAGATTTGTCGGGCAGTGTGACCTTTCAAATGGGGAAACGTAAACACGTTGCGATCTTTTATTTTCTTCACGCTGTAGGTTATTTCAATTCCATGACTTCCTGAAATACACAAAAACATCTATAGCTTAATTTTACATAAGGATAAATTAATAGGCAGAATTAATTACAGGCATCCAATTTATCAGTTATTTTTTGATTACGACACCCCTACGTATTATAAGTTCGTATTGTGACTTTATTAGATCATTTGTTTATTATTTGTTATAAGATCCCACAAAATAGCAATTGCTCATTATATAAGCCTCACAGAAACACTTCACAATTCTTTAAAAATATATATTTATATATTTTTTTAATTACAATTTCAAAAATATTTAATTCTACAAATTCTTGAACAATTTAGCTATTCTCAGTTCGAAGAAATTAAGTCATATTTTATCATATTTATTTATATCTCATATCATCTTAATATTCGACCTCATGAAGGCATGTAAACTTTTTAGAGAATGAATCAGATGCTTAATAATCAGATGCTTTTCTTTATACACGTATCTGTTCTGCATGCATCCATTGTACCGGCATAAAGTACAATGGAATCCGGTTGGACCATTTGCACGTTCAATGAATATATCTAAGACACACACATTACATAGGTTATACAAAAGGACAAATACTATTATAAAATTGCATCCTTCTGTTACACATTACTTCTACAAAAAATACAATTTATGCTTAGCGAGATCTTGTTGATGTAAGTGATTCCTTTAAATGTAAAAATATTCTCTCAAACCAAGTTCTTTAATAAATATCTCCGTAAAAATCTTCCATAATATAAGTATCAGTAGTAAACTTACATGATTGGGGTGCCCCAGCGTTTCTCAAACTGCGGGGCGCGCCCCTAGGGGGCATGAAATCTCTACGAGGGGGGTGCAAACATATTAAAAAGTCGAAAACAAAAGATAATTTTTAAAAAATTAATTTACTGACAGTAAACAAACAAAATATATTCTGACATAATAAAAAATAAAATTAACATTTAGACTGATATAATACACTTACAAATGTATCAGTACTGCACAATTTGTTTTATAATTAATTTAAAAATGCAACGTTAAGAACAAGTTTGATAATTACCAGTGACCATATGGGTTTGTGTTAAAACTTATCTTGATAATCTGTACGGTTTATATAATTAATCCCTTAACTGCCCAATAAAAGTTACGCAATTCGCTGCTTAATTCCACCGTTTTCCACGTAGATGCTCATATGTGATGTTTTTTTGGGGTGGGGAGGAGAAAAGAGATAAATAAGCAAAGCCTCTGAAATAAGTAAATCCTCCACAAACACAGTCAAAGTCCTTTTATTTCATTCCAAGCCTTCAGAATAATTTTATGGACAGTATTGCATCGTCGTCGGAAAGTCGTGTATATACGTTCAGAAAATTAATGCTTTGATTTTGAGCGGAACGTTTAAAACGTCGGTGGCATTAAGGGGCAAAAAGTGGGGTTGTAGCCCAGTGCCCAAACTAAAAGTATTATTAATTAAAGTTAACATTGTATGGGGGGGGGGCAAAAGGGCTGCATAATTGAATATTGGCCGCGAATATTAAAAGTTTGAAAACGGGTTCCCTCCTTGTGAGTTTCACCCAAACTACAAAAAATGCAACTGCCAGATACTTTTCAATACTTCATAGGGAAAAAAAATAAACATAAGCTGTTCAGCTCTCCCTTAGATTTAATGGAAAGTAAATAATATTTTTAAAACTAAATGAAATACACAAAAAAATAAAGAATATTTACTGTAATATTGTCTTTGGGCCCCAAATGTGACTAAATGAAGTTACACTAAGCACACAAAAGGTTTGACGGCTCCAAGATGATTAAGACTGCTTCAAATTTAAATTCTTTATAAAAAATTTAAAACTTGTTCTATCATTTCTTGAACTCCAAATTAACATATAAATCAATCAATAGGTCTTAGATTGCTTCGTTTTCTTTTGTAAGATTGATACAACATAAATTTTAAATTGATTTTTATACTATATTTTTGAAAACTAAATTTATTACTAACGAAAGTATACATGGGAGGTAAAACAAGTAAAGAAAGTATACTCCTATTTACAATTCGTTCATGCTTTTTATATAGTATAATTAATTAATAGGACAACCTTATTTAGGTTTTTGTGAATAATTGTTTTCCATGCATAATGTACATAAAAAAGTAACCTTATAGAACTTTTCGCTCAAAGAAGAATGAATGAATGAATACTGAACTTGAAGTGAATTTTCTCACGATCATTTCCCTCAACAAACCACTCAAGCTACTTTACAACGATATTTGATGTGAGTACCTTGTATTGTGAAGGTATCGTGCTACACGCCCATGAGAAATACTATTTAAGTAGAAGTGTAATGCATGAAATTGTGAAGAAAGCCAGTTTAGAAATTTAGATGGAAAATAAAAGAAATGATAGTTATGGAATAGAAGTACGCATTAAAGAAGTACTTTTGAGATCAGAGGTTATATATATATATAGTTTTACTAGAACAGAGATTCACAAAACACAGGAAATGATGATATTAGAAATTTACTATTAGGGATTGCAAGGTAAGCGAATCTTATTATAAAATTTAACAGAGTCGAATTAAACTAAGCTCAACATTTAAATTATTTTGGTTTTGAATATTCACAGATTGAATAAATTAGTTAATGATAATTCATTATCAAACTCTTTTGTTAATAACAAACCACGCCCTTTATAAGCTATAGTAGAAAATGTAACAATTTTTAAAAATGAAATAATTGTTAAAAATAAATAGGTAAGATACAAAAAATAATTGTGTATGCAAACTTAAAGTTTTATTTAAATCTTGATTTTCTCTTTATAAAAATATGGGAAATTATATTTTTGACAATTATATAATTCGATTTCAAACTTAGAATATTTAGTTGATTTTTAGCGTATAAAATAATTGCTTGAAATACCTTGTAAGTACAATGCTTTTATCCTTTCGGTATGCGTTTGTAATTAGAGTTAAATTAAGAGGGTCTGGCACGTGCATAGTAACCCATAATAAACTGCGTAGGTTTATGTACCTTTTTCTCAGTAACTACTTACTTCTCATGGATAACATTTTACATTATGTTATGCGTACTATCAACAAAACTGTAACGAACGGCTTTGTCTTTTTGTTAAACACTAAGTAAATTTTGATTTTTAAAAATGCAATTTTCCCCCTTTAAAAATTTAAAATTAAAAACCGTCTAAAAGGGTTTGCCAGATATACCTAATTCCCTCCATTAAAATGTGTAATCATATCAAAAGTGTGCTCACTGACATTTTGAGGATTATATAGTAAGTATTTTTTGAGAAAAATATTACATTTTGAAAAAACAGGCTCTTAAGAAAAAAATTGTAATTTGTTCAGAATTTCTTTTGCTTTCAAATATGGGGGATTTTTTTACCCCTCCCTAAAAAACTCTTCTAATTTTCTTTTTTTTTTTCATTATTTTTAATAATTTTGACTTTTTTCGGTATCTTAAGATTTTTTCGTCGGGCTACATGAATCCTACGTGCATCTATTTTTTGGAACCATAAAACACAATTATAACTTGTCTCAATATCAAGATGTTTTAAAATCATTAATTTTGCTACATGACTCACATTGAACTGTGCAACCTTCATATTTTAGACCTTCAACCTTCTTATTTTTTTAAACCCTTTTTGATCTTGGAATTTGACTCTACACTTTTTGGGTAAACCCAATACACTCTAATTTTTCCATTGGAATATGGGGCTGCCCCGTGGTCAAAAGGGATCGGATCATGGCCGGCATGTCGGGGTTTCGATCCCGTACCATAAAAAACCCGCCATTGGGGCAGCGATGCACGTTAAATCTGTCAGGCGAAAAGTCCTCCCCTTGATGTGGTGTGGTAGTTAGGAGAGGGTGCCAGCTCAGGATTCCCGTCCCCCTTTACCATGGTTCAAAAATTTTGGGTGTCGCCAAAAGCCCTCGTGTGCTGAACAGTGTGACGTTAAAATTCCTCCCGTCAGTCCATTGGGAAAATCTATGGATTCAAGCTCATCAGTAAGCAAAAAAACACAGGTACTCTAGCAGAGGTCATTTGCTGTGCGTCAAGGGTTTCCCAATTAAAAAAAAAAAAACACTTCGATTATCGTAAAACTCGTATCA
>BMAV01003506.1:0-23012 GCA_019973955.1 Trichonephila inaurata madagascariensis
TTGGCCAGTGGTACATGTATCTATTGTGGCTGGCTTTGTCACGAGTTCAAGCCCAGTACCAGTAAAAACCCACCGTGTAGGGCAGAAATGCATGCTAAATCTGTTGAGAACTGAAACGTCCTCCCTGTGGTGTGGTAGTTAGGAGAGGGGGGGCCAGCTCAGGTGTCGTCCACATCACTTGACCATGGTTCAAAATTACGTGGTCCGTCGCCAAAAGCCCTCGTGTAGCTGAATAATGCGACGTTAATATTCACTCACTCACTCTAGCTAGATCGACAATTTTTTTTTATATTGCACTCTGCACATCGACAATTGTGCTACTTCTCCATTCTCATATCCTACTTAGGAATTTCAACTCTTCTTTGAGTTTCCCATTTAAGTTTCCGTCATTTATTTTACAGCCTTTGTATATACAAACAATTATTAGAGACATAATGTATGACGGAAAATATTAGCTTTAATTCAAACCAGTTTCTTTAAAAAAATTCTGAGGCCAGTTAAATTTACTATAAATCATCGATACATTTTAATATTTAAATATTTTATACGGAAGAAAAACGTGTGTGCTTTAGACCACACGACTGAAGTAAAACCTTTTTAGCTCCATCTATATGTATGTATATATATATGCTTATATATGCATAAAAATATACATGTATATTCATAATACATATATTAATTTTCTACAAATATTTAAATTTATTATGGGTTTCATCAATATTTTAATATTGTTGGATAGATTTTTAATTTTTATTCGTTATTTTCATTATCGGATACATCAGTAATTACTGTGTTTGATTGTAAGACAAGGCTTATGGTATAAGAAATAAGATAGATATGTTTTCGATTGAAAATTAGAAAGATATCTAGAGAAACTGCATCGATTGTTGTTCCATGTCTTGTGGTAGGCTCATTATGGTTATTTTTCATTTTATTCATTTATAGTTCTTATTTATCTTGAAGAAAGTTTATCAAGAGTTGTCCAACTTCGGATGCGAAAAAAAAATAACATTGAAATATCCTGCTAAAATTAGTGGCAACGTATTATAGATTTCTCCTAATTCTTCAGAGCCTACTTGAGCATAAATCATTAGTATTTTATATAAAAACTTTATAATATAATTAAGAGTGTCATTTTGGGCGAAATATAACAACAACTACCATTACGAGTTTGTTCCATCGTCCAAAACACAGTGAGCAGCACATATATCACCAATTGATGATTGACCAATATCGATTTCACGAATATATCGTAATAAAATGTCCATGTTCGAAGTTACTATATTCGAGGCATCATTTGGTTTCTGATAAATTGCCCTCCTGCTGATCTAATATTTTTACGCTTAAATTTCACAATACAATTAAAATTCGGAATGTCAACATTCAGAGTATGTGTCACGTCTCCTGCCATAATTTGTTATTATTCATCCGAAAATTCCCAAAATATTAACTTTAAAGTGAGTTTGCAATTTTACTCACTTTAAACGTAGAATATTTAATGTATTGAATAAAGTATTAATTAATAAAGCTCAAGAACGAAATGAAATTACGAAATAATTAAGAAATTACCGTTCGCGTAACGTTAACAAACTCGCAAACGAACCTCAACTTTCGTTCGCCTTGCTCAATCCCACTTTTCGTAACGCTCTCATCACGCATTCACCAGCTTACTCCCCAATTCAAGAGTGCCTTAAAGAAGTTTTAATTCAAAAAGTACCTCAGCTGTTAAAATAATGAAATGACTTTAAATAATTTGAGGTATATTACATTAAAAAAACATTACAATTTATCTTTATGCGTTATAATACAATATAAACACTGAATTTCTGATATTAGAGGAAATAAATTAAGTACTTAAAATTCGAGCTTGTCAAATGTTAAGATTCTTAGAAAACCATTTATCTGATTTTAGGGAAAACAACAGCATTTGAATAACAGTATTTAAGCATTGATTGTCAGAGCTCTAAGTTTAAGGCTGTCTTCGGTAAAAGTACGAGAGCTTGAACTAAACGCGAAGCACATTTTCAGACAGAAAAATGCCTCAATTTCCATGGAAATTTGCAACATCTTAGCTCATACCTCTGTTAACAATATAATGTTTTTAAAAATTTCAAAATATTGCATGAATATTTTCTTTTTCATTTTAATACGCGAAGGCGTAGCCCATTTAACAATGCGATATAGGAGAAAAAACACCAAACACATTTTATACCAGAAAAAATAAATCAACTCGGTTAAAAATGTTAAGCATAATAAAAAATACTACTCTTTAAAGGATAGTGAAGCCAGAATACATCATATTAATTTTTCATTGATTTTATATATGAAAAAATGTTCCACAAATTCGGGTTCTATTCTTTAACATTAACAGAAAACAGCCTAAATAGAAGACAAGTTACCCTTTCACATTTAATTAGGCAACTTCCATGACAATGTGTGCAGAATATTAAATCCTTATCATAGAATGAAGGCTTCCAATCGTATCACGTGACATACAAAAACTCCTCAGAGCAACCTAAGACTAGGAACAAGAATAAAGATAGATGAATAAACTACTTAGTTTTTATAAAAAACCTATATAATACGAAATAAAATTTAAACATTGGAGGAGTGAGTGACTATAAAATAACATGACCGTTAGTGATCTCATAATATTGAGCCTCAGTCGAATTGTCACGACTCAGCGGTCACTGGCAAATTCGGAGAAATTGAATTAAACAGACATTATAATGAAATCAACACTTATATTTTTATTTCAATTTACTATCAGCGAGTTTATTAAACCGAGGGAGTGTTAAACTTAATTAATAATCTGAATATCTACAACAAATAATAGTATCACTTTTCTTTCTCTAACATCAAACATAAAGGTACGCGTCTTGGCTTGACGAGTTAACTTGTTCTGTAAGGTATAGTATCTTGTCTCTGAAACTTCGCGGGTTTCTATTAGTAATTCTAACAATATAAATTCTGTAGTAGCCTAACGATCATCGTATTCCTTTCCCTCACTTCACTAGAGTTAAAATAGTAATTCTCATTTATAGAAATTGCTGTTCTTCTAGGGGAAGTGATTTTATAAACAAAAAACTGTTCAGAGATATTGTTTCAAAGGATTTAAAAATGGTGTGTGGATCAGTGCATCTCAAACTTTCAGCATTAGTGACCCTATTTTCAGTCATAATTTTTCACGCCCCCCCCTCATATATTGAATGCAATAATTAAGTACTATGAGGATAAAGTTACAATATGACTTTAATTATAAACCGTACAAATTATGATGATAAGATTAAATTCTGTATATAATTTTATACATGACGTCCCTGGGAGTCGCTGGTAATTATTAAACTAGCTTTTAATTTAATAGTGATAAATTACTCGTCATTATATCAAATGTATTGTACAGTACTGATACATTTAAAACTATATATATATCAGTAAAAATATACAGTTAAATTTTAATTATGGGAGAATATATTTTGTTTTGATCCCTTTCAATAAATTAATCACTATTTTAAATCTTCTATACTTTCGAGTTTTTGATATGTTCGCCCCCCTCCCACGTAGGGTTATCACGAACCCTAGGGGGTGCTCCCCACAGTTTGAGAAACACTGGTGTGGATGGAATACTTAGGGGATAAAATACTTATCGTATCGGCGAGTTATGAATTCAGTTCTTAATCTTTGCACACATATGCTTCTACAACTATTTTTTAACATAATACCTTGAAGTAATGACTATGTTGGGATAATAATTCTGAATTGTTATTCTTAATTGAAAAATTCAAGTTATAGTAGTCTTTTCACTGAGACAATCTGGTGATCTAGTCTAGGATGACTCATCTTTCCATTTTTTCACGAGGCCTTTGACAATCTGTAAAAAAAGAACATTTTAACATTAAATGAGATGTCTTCGCGGACCACTGGGGTCCATGACCACAGTTTAAGAACCACTGGTTTAAACTATATGCATCAATTTTAAGATTTTATGTTAAAATATACGGAATTTGGTTTATGTTTCTATCAAATTCAAAAGCATCGCCCATAAGGTATCCGAACAAGTTGAAAATGACTAGAATCTGTCAAAAAAAGTATTTTTTTTTAATTTTACAAAACATACTTTGTTTTGTTTATACTTTACCTAGAGACCAAGTTACAATCAATTTCATAAAATTAGAAAAACTTGAAGTGAGTTTTTAATCTACCAGATAGAAGTGGATTTAAATTTTTCAAATCTATCATGGCAAGTATGATAACTCAAAATGTTACAAATGTTTTTTTATAAAACATTTTGAACCTGATTTTATATTATTTTCTAGAGAATGCACTAAAATATTTCTTATTGTATGAATCTTTCTTGAGTTATGGCCTGTTATTTAAATAACATTTAATAATATAATGTCACATTTCTTTTATAATGTTTACTCAATCAGCACTAAAATTTTCAAATGTTAATAAAAAAATTAAAATTTACATTATCTAGATAAATGCGTCAAACTTTGTTTTAGTAATACTTTTACTGATTTAAGTGTATTGATTTTTTTTCTCTAAATGCTTTGAAGTTTTTCAAAAACATTACTAAAATTTCACTTATAATTAAGATTTTTGTAAAATTTAGATATTTTTTTAAAAAATATTGTTATATATACAGTAAAATTCGGCGTATAACGCGCACTTTGAACAAAGAAATAGAATCGAAACTTAAGGGTGCACGTTATACGCAGGGAATGAAAACGTTAGCTTTAAAAAATAACAAAAAAGGTGAGCATAAAAAAAATTTTCTTCTCCATGTATCAAAACACTGTTTATTCAAAAGAAATGACATGCCTTATGAACTAAAAGATTTGTAGTTCTAGAAGTATGCTATTTTTTCAAAAGTCGGGATAGTACCTCGAATAAATTGCTTAAAAACCTAAAAGGAGTGTATACTAATATTTTATATTTCTTCGTTAAAAAGAAGGTGCTTGTTATACAGCAAATATACCCCAAAATTAAAAAAATCACACAGTTTGAAAGTACAGGTGCGCTTTTTACGCCCGATTTTACAATATATATATATATATATATATATATATATATATATATATATATATATATATATATATATATATATATATAGTTAAATATTACTATTTATTGGTACTGATTTAAAAAAAAAACATTCATAAAAAATGTTTATATAAAAATGCTATTTTTTTTAAAGTACTCCGAACGTGAACGGATAACTTTATAAATTAAATTAATTGTATTAGAACTATATATATAAAAATAATTCTTAAAATTAGCCTTCTTTATAAATATTTGCATCATAAGTTGAAAAATTACTTGTTAATTAACTCGAGAATTTTCATTATCTTTTATCACTTGTTTACCATTCCTCCGCTTTACATTGGCTAACTTTAAAATAATTCAGATTCTAGTATAATGATTTTCTTTTCAAATTCCAGATTCAGTTAATTGTTTACGCCTCCGTAGAGAAATAAAAAAATGGAAAATTAATTGCATCCATTGTATTCCTAGATAATGTATTAATTAAAATCTACTTCTAAAAGAGAAAATGTGTCGCCTTTTAACATAAAGTTATAAGCTTAAAAATACTTGTCTTTACAATAACATGCTGCAAAGAACCTTTTTGAGAATATCTAAGCAATAATTTTATTTTAAATTGTATTTATTATTACAATTATTCGCAGTGTTTTCAATTAAGAGTCACATATATAGTTTATTCACTTTTCAATTAAATGATTCTGATTCCTATACAAATGTAAGGAAAAAGAAATATTAGACTTCATCAAAGAAACTGAAATTTAAAAACCAGGTTAAGAATGATGATTAATTCTGTTAAATAAAGAAATGATTTGCTTGTTCGTACAAATTCACAAATTTAAGGCTGTCTTCGGTAAAAGTAAGACAGCTTGAACTAAACGCGAAGCACATTTTCAGACAGAAAAAATGTCTCAATTTCTATGGAAATTTGGAATATTATAACACATATGTCTTTTGTTAAAAATGTAGTGTTTTTAAAAATGCCACAATATTCCATGAAAACTTTTTTGTTTTAATGCGTGAAGGCATAGCCCATTTAATATTGCGGTATAGGAGGAAAAACATTCTATACCAGAAAAAATGAATAAACTCGGTTAAAAATGGGAAGTATGATAAAAAATTCTGCTCTCTAAAGGATAGTGAAGCCAGAATATCATATTAATGTGTTTCATTTCTTTTATATCTGTAAAATTATTCTTAATTCTGGTCCTATTCTTGAACATTAACCGAAGACTGCCTTAAATGTATTGAAGAATAAAGTTATAAAATAAATATAAGGGTAAAAGACCTTTGGTTCTGTAACCGAGTAACTTAACCACTATACCAAAATGATCACCGTAGTACGGAGGATATTACTGGCTTATATAGATATCACCATCTCACACTTCCCTGACAGTGAGTCGGCGAATAAGCGACACCATAGTTATAGTCACCGTGTGAGGTTGTTGCGTCATTTTGTGTTTGACGGCTTGAGTGCTGCATCACATGGATTTGTTGTATTGCGTCATACGGATTTGACGGCATTGCTGTACAGTGTAGTGTGATCTGGCGGCTTACTGTGCTGCGTCATACGGGTGTGTGACACTGCTTTTGCAGCGTATAGATGGCGCCACGTTTCTGTTGCTTCCATGTTCAGCCAGAGTCAATAACGAAGGCTAGAACCTGGGACCTTTCGGTTCCGTAACCGAGTAACTTAACCACTAAACCAAGATGATCAACGTATTATGGAGGTTGTTGCTGGCTAATATAGATACCACCACCACATGATAAAGAAATTGAAGAGTAACTGATATAGAAGTCAAACCAAAAGTTTGAGTCATACTTTAAAAATTCAAAAAAAGGAAGAAACGATTATAAAGAGAGTGAGTGAATATTAACGACATTATTCAGCTATTCGAGGGCATTTCGCGACGGACCTTGTCATTTTGAAACTTAATGAAGACGCGAGGATGTTACCTGAGATGGCACCTTCTCTTCTAACTTCCTCACCACACCATCGGTGGGGGACGTTTGAGCCTCGACAGATTTAATGTGCACCGACCTGATCTTCAGCGGTACTAGGCTGTAATTCGTGATACTCCGGTCATGAGTCCGTGACCTTGACCCGGGGCACTGCGGTAGGAACAATGATAAAAAGTGAGGTTTGTAGGAAAGAAGCACAAATTTTTTAATAGCTAAAATATCTTTAGTTAAAAATACCTTCGGTAGAGAGCGCTGAAAATTCGAAACACAATGCGCAGGATAATAGTCGCCCTTTCTTTATCCGAATAAAATTTTTCCCATACCTTCGAACATTGTCCGGCACAATAAGGGCCCATGATTTTGAAACCCTCAATTTTTGTCTTCACCAAAGGAAGTCAATATGACTCATTTTACTGGATTGACATACGTAATAGGATTCAAAAGTCCCAGACCGAGTCTAGAACTTAAAAAATATTACCCGTTAAGATACTGCAACACATCCTCCCTTGAAATAAAACCTTTGAGAAACGTCACACTTTTTGTCATCGCTTGTAAAGGTTATTGAAACATTTCTGGAATCTTTTTGATGTTTTGAACCATTCCAGACACAACTTCATCTGAAAAAATCGACGACCCTGCAAGTGATATGCCAGCTCAAGAATTATTCAGAAATGTCAGGGAGTGAAATCAGGAGAGTAAAAATGATGTGGTAAAACAGTTGTTTTCATTTTCCTATATCGGTTTTCATGTTCTTATTACCGACGCTGAAGCTTTTCAAAAATTTTCGCTGTGTGGGAAGTTTCGGGCGTTCAGAGCGTTTTTTTGTCTTCACACTTTCCCCCGCCTTGTCTGAAAACAATGTCGCAAAACTTGCGCGCGATAACGTATCATAGCCTTACACTTCTTTCAGTATTTCGTAAATCTCCAGAGCACTTTTTTTCAAACGAAAATTAATATACATTATCCGCTTAACAAACGTCATTTATTTCAATTGCCGACCACAAAATGTAGCCGCCTGCAAAATACGAAGCCGTGGTGACCCACCGACCACTTGATTTGGAGTTAACTTTTTCTGGAAAATGGAAGAATGCCATAAAAGAAATATTTTTTGAACGCTTACTATAAAAATTTTTCCCCATTATAGGCCATTCCGGGGGGAGTGATATTAACGTCGAATGTTCAGCTACACGAGGGGGTTTGGTTACGGACCCAATTTTGAACCATTCAATACGGGGTGAACCCCAGTGGAACCCCTTCCCAACCCACCCCAAGATAGGATGTTTTAGCTTTGACGCTAACCCTGAACGCTGCCCTAAAGGCGGGCGGGGGTACGGCTCGAACTCATGACAGCCCCCCCCCGAACCGAACCTTTATCTTGGCTACCCGCCCCGGCTCAGTCCGGAACTTTTGAGTCCCCCCCGTATAAGAAATATTTTATTATTATAGAAGCACTTTCCTTAACGATAGATTGTTTTGAATATTTGTCTTTTTTCCTTCATCTATATTATAGCAAAAAATTGCATTTCAATATTTTTTTATAGAAATAATCCTCATAAAAGAATTTTATATATATATATTTTAGTTCAAATGATTTTTAAGATTAACGAGTTTTTTATTATTTCCTTTTTAATCTTTTACAAAGACAGACTGGGGGTTCAGAACACATTTAATAGCCATACGTTCATACCTGATGAATGTAGGTATGATCAATAATTTTTACTTTTTTCATTTTTTTTCTTTCTAACTTATTTTAATCTTGTGATATTATTTGTATCATTTGAAGTCTTAGTATCCTTATACACAATTCCTACTATTAACTCACAATCTCTATATATTTATTTATTTATTCTTTATCTTGGTAGAATTTTCAATTGTCCAAGCGGTCTGCACGTAAAATTCCGCCATTCCAGAGATGCTTTTTCTGCCTTCAAGCAAGATTCGCAAAGGCGGCCGAGCCGCAATCTTAAAAATACGGCTCAACCGCTTTTGAGAACACCACTTGTAAGCAAAAAAATATGTGCAGTGCATTTTTGAAGCATCTCCAGAATGGCAGGACCTTATGTGCAGACCGCTTAGAGGGTTAATAAAACACATTTAAAAACCCTCAACTGAGAGGAAATTTTATATACAAGATTGTTTTGGATGACACAATACAATAATTTAACTAAACATAATAAAATTTAAAGAATTACAAATGCACACACACAGCCCCGTTAGCATCATTTTTGGTGACTTGTATAAAAACTTGAAAAGGTTTCTTTCTCACGTTTTAACTGAACGTAGCACGTTTGAACTGAAATTTTATATGCACGAGTGTTTAAGAGGAAAATGCGATATCTTAATGATAACTAATAAAAATTAATTACCACTTAATATTGTGATTCTATCATATGTATATACATATTTATATAATAATTGTAACTATTTAATAAAAAGTAACTAAAATAAAACTTTTCTTTGTTGATCTAAGTAGAAATTGACTTAAAAAATTTTTTTTTTATATTACTTGTGTTTCATTGAAAAACAGTCCTAAACTGAACTTTTCTATTAGCGTCTAGTTACACATTTGCAGGCAAGAATAGTGTTTTGTGGGAGAAAAGGAATAAACACTTCAGTTTTTCAATTTGGATTTTAAAAATTGCAATTATTGTGAATAATTAAATTCCAGATACAAAATAAACGTGGGGGAAGGCAATTAAGACAAAAAACCAAAGTCAAACTCTCTTAAGTTAATTTGATTTAGATGAAATAAAAGCATAACTTTTTTAGGGTGATTACAAAAATTGAAAGTTAATTCAATTAAATAAGCATTTCTTAGATTGATAATAAATAACTTACGTTTAAAAGTAATTGAACTAAGAAATAATGTTTTCTTTCTTGCAAAAGCGATTATTTTGAAGTGGTTAAAGCAAAAAGTAATATCAGATTTAATTGAATTAAAGGTTTATCATTGTCCAAAACGGCACAAAATAATTATTTGAGAAAACAGATCATATACCTTATTAAAAAGTTATTGTAATCATTGTACTAATACGGGTTTCTTAAAAGATAAAGCATTATTAAACTGAAATATTCATGTTGATAAATATGCGGCAATTGACTACTAATGCAGAGACAAAAATTTAATGAAGAAGAATGATTTTTTTTATGGTTATTTTCGAAATCTTATCTTCGTACCTTTTTCTTTCAAGAACATGTTTTCAAAGCAATTTATCGCGCATAACTGTTTTCAAAATTGATAAAAGCGTTGTTTTTTAAGGTTGTTTTTGTCATTGAACACACACATTAGACTGCATGGGGTTCAATTATTATGGCATCTTCATCGTAATGGAAAATGATAAAAAGTTAATTCATTTTATTTAGTGAAATAGCTTCGATAAAAATTTTGTACATAATGACTTGTCAAAATTCTGTGTTTTCTAATTATAGTTTTTAAACAATTAAAATGATTAATACATGTTTTTTTTGGTTGAGTGCGGGAGAGAATTATCATATTTAGAAAACATCTCATTAGCAGAAATAATTAAATGTAATATTAAAAAAAATTAAGTCAGTTCCTACCTAGGTCAACTAAGGAAAATTTTATTTTAGCTACTTTCTTATTAAATAGTTATAATTAATATAACTATGTATATACATATGACAGAATCACATTATTAAGGGACAAAATAGAAAGCGATTTTCCTTGCCATTTCCCATTTTCCTTTCTATTTATGGTATTGGACTATTTCTGTGTTTCTTATTATTTATTAATTAATAAAATTGAATTATTCCAATAAAATAACATCGTAAAAAGAAATAATAATCTCAGAAATTATGCCATCCAAAGTGGGATTCGAACCCACGATCTTTGGATTAGTAGCTCAACGCACTATCTATTGTGCGACAGTGACACAACGAGTGACTTTCCTTTCTATATGGGGTGCAGTACTATGATTTTTGTTTGTTATTATTTATTTTTTAATTAAATTTAACTAACGATTTAATATTTGAAAAAACTGTATTAACATCAAGTGTCATCCACTACAATTTTAAAACAAATATATTTGAATTGAATGGATGAATAGGAAGTATTTTGTTAATGATCGAAAATTTGAACATGATGTATATATAGGTAGATTGTGAACTAATAGTAAAAATTGAGAAATAATAGTGCTGTTTTTTTTTTGAGAGATTCTTTTAATTTTTCCTTTCAATTGCTGTTAAAAGATATTGAAATAACAAATGCAATCACTTGAATAAACGGTAGCATTTACATTTTCGCTCTTTCGAAGCTACTTAATTCGCCAAATAATTATTTTCTTCAAGGATAGGAAACAAGCTAATTTAATAGTATTATTTTCTCTAAAGTACTTGAAAAAATCTATATAATGGTCCGTGTTTTAGTTTTAATCAGTAACTTTGTTCCTTTCTTGGTTATCGATGCATGATATACATATAAAAAGGGTTATTAATTTTTATTTGCTTATGGATGTTACCCGAGTCAATTTGTAACGCGTAATGAATGCAGTTCCTCTATTCCCGAGATAACTTGAACTTGGGTTAGCATTAATTATAAAAATGGACTATTACTTTTACGCGGGAGCAAACACGCGGGTCACAAAATCCCCCCAGGCTCCCAAAATCTTTAATTCTGAGAAAACTGTTATTTTTTGCCAATTACGTTGTCAGTATATTTCTATACGAAAGTCTTCATGGGAACTAAAATGTACACTCACTTCCAAAAGTTAAGCACTAAGATGTAAAATGCAAAAAAATCAACAAATGCTGCTTTGATTGACACAAATTTTGGAAGTAAAGTAGCATATATATTTATACATAAAAAAAATCAATAATTATATATATAAATGAAAACAATATTAAAGTTTTGTAAGTTATCAGATAATGTCATACTGGAGAATTAAACAGAATTATGTATAAAGTGAAAATAAACAGCATAAAATGAAAAAAAGGACTTGAAGAGGGTATGTGATCCCCCTCATCTGTATGCAAAGTTTACACCTTCTGACCATGCTTTCAATTAGGTGGTCAACCACCGCAGAATTCAGCAATTGCCATTGTTCTTGTAGAGCAGCTTCTAGATCAATAAGAGTGGCTGGAGGTGGTAAACGTGAAGATACAGCACGGCCGAGAGCATCCCAAAGAGTTTCAATGGGATTAAGGTCAGGCGAATATGCTGGCCACGCCATACGCGCAATCCTTTCACTCTCCAGGTAGTCATCGACGATGTCAGCTCTATGGGGACGTGCGTTATCGTCCATTAAAACAAAAGTAGAGCTAACTACTGCAGCGTACAATCTCACAATGGGTTCTAGGACTTTATCTCGATACCGGACAGCCATCACAGATCCCCGCGTTTAAAGATGTACAGGTCGGTGCGGTATCCTAATGAAATCCCTGCCCACCCCATAATGCTTCCGCCTCGAAATGCACGTTCGATGATGTTTTGGGGCTGATTGCGTGTTCCTTGTTTACGCCATATCCTTATACAATTGTAATCTGGATCCAGAGCAAATCTTGACTCATCAGTAAACATGGCATTGCCCCAGTCAGACACAGTCCAATTGCCATGCTCCCGGCACCACTTTAATCGTGCCCCTCTTGATTGGACCGATAGAGGAACACAAACTCGAAGTACCCGGGCATACAGTCCATTCATATGTAATCTTAGGGGCGTACAGTAGCTGCATATATACCCTTACCAATGGACGCTGTAACCATAGATGTTACACGTATGGAGGTCGCTCTGCGATTCCGCTTTACTACAATAGCAATATATCGATCTTCCGCGGGGGTTGTAACCCTTGGGCGACCACCTACGGGACTTCGGACAACTGTCTGTGTGGTTTGGAATTGTTTCCATAAACGTGAAATTACAGAATGATAAACGCTTAAGAAAAGAGCAACATATGTGATCGACTGTACTACTTCAATGCTCCCCAAAGAACGCCAGAGCTCAGAATCTTCCATTCGTTTTCTGGAATTCATAGAAACAAGTATGTCTTGAAAACAAATTGTACGAAAGTTTTAAACACCTTCTATCAGCACTTACAATGCCTAATCTAACCTATAAGGAAAAGTTTAAAATTAACTTAGAAAATCGCTTTAAAAACCTCAAACCCCAGGATACCAATGTAGCAGGAACTTCTAAAAATAACAATACCAAGAATATCACCCTAAAACCAAAAGCCAATAACCCTACAAGTAAAAATCTCCCCCCATCAATTTTTCTTAAGATAACGGAAAATCATAGAACTCAAATGAAAACTCTAGACGATACCTACCCAGATCTCCGCAGCAAACTCACCGGAGAATACATAAAACTGTATACGGATACAGATGAACAAAGCAGGGAATTAATACATAAACTAGACGAACTTAAATATCAATATTTTGCTATCAAACCTAAAGCTGAACGACCAATTAAAGTGGTAATCAAGGGTTTACCCGCGATTCCAATCCAGAAGATATAAAAAATGATTTAATTGAACTAGGATACACGGTCGATAAAGTTTCTCAACTTATCGGCCGAAAAACTAAACAACCGCTCCCAATTTTTCTAGTCTCTCTGCCTAGAAACATTCACAATGCCAAGATTTTTGACTTAACTAAAGTGAGCTATATGAACGTCACTGTGGATGGTTACGATGGTAAAGGGGTAACCCAATGCTATTCTTGTAACCGATTCCACCATACAGCCGAAAACTGCCACATCACGCCAAGGTGTCTGAAATGCGGGGAAGCGCATCAAACGCGTGACTGTCAAATTCAAAGAGTAGAAAAAAGATTTTACATGAACTGCGAAACATACGGACACATGGCAAATTACTCAGGCTGCCCCAAATTTCCCAAGCCACGTAAAGACACACAATTAAACAACAACAATTACACTAACACAGTTAACAGTATTGTTAGACCAGGAATCACATACTCACAAGCCGCCGGTACTTCCAACTCCAAGAACAACCAACAGATGGCACCACATCACAAGGAAACTCCTGCTGCACTGGTAACAAACCAGGCCAATCAATCAAGTCCCCTCATCCCCCCCATAACTGTTAATAATACAAACAGCGGAACGATGGACCTCAACTTTATTACTCAGACACTCCAACAAACAATTCTCGCCCTCTCAATGCTTACTCAACAAATTAGTAATGCAGCAAGTCTTCCCCACCCCACCCCCTCAACCTAAAAATTCAAAGAAATCGCTATGGAAAAAAGAATTAAGCGCCCTGTTTGAGGCATTAATTGAACATTACGATGATTAGTCGCTCTTTGATTGGCCTGAGTTTGTGTTCATTGAATGCAAACGGCTTTCTTAGTAAAATAGTAAATTCAAACTATTATTTGTAGAAATACTCCCCTGACATTATACTAGTGCAAGTAAAACTGGGACCATCCCACAACAGAATTGCTAATTACCCCTGTTACACAAATGATCGTGCGGTGGAAGGACATGCTCAAGGTGGTACGCTAATTTTAATTAAAAATTCATTAAGTCATTACAACCCACCAACACACCCCAACTTCAGTACTCTGAAGCTACCATTGTTACAATTAATCCACCAGATTTTCAGCTCCTTACAATCACTAGTATTTATATCCCCAAGCACTGACAATAGGCTGTTCAAACTTGATTTTGGGAAATATGCACTACAGATCAACGGTAATTGTGTGATTTTTGGCGATTTTAATGTCACCACACACAATGCGTGAAACTGCTCCACAACTCCAGTCGTGGAAATCAACTTAAAAACTTTGCGACATTTTGGAATGTGAAATTGCTTTCCCAGATACCCCCGACTCGATTCCAGGGCATAATTCTTCAAATACATTAGACTTTGCACTAATAAACAACTTTCAATATCCGTATACAATCCTTTCAATTCCGGAACTTCTTCAGATCATAGCAGTAATTCTTAACTTTTCTTTTAACTCAATATTCATAAGGATAACTCTAGAGCAGTTACCACCTGTTGTTGGTCTAAATTTTCGAATACATTAATAAAAATATTGAAATTTTTGGACTACATAAATATTAAAACAGAAATTCCTGGAAAATAAAAAATCAATCTGTTCACCGAAGCTGTTCGCTCCCGCCCACGACCACGCCTCCCAACCAATCACAAACAAGAATATCACATACCTCACATCACATCCAAAATCTTCTAAGATTTAAAAATAAAGCTAGAAAAACATATCAAAACACACTAAACCCAATACGCAAGCAAATTATAATAGACTACAAAACAAGATTAAAGGGCAAAAATTCTCAGATCAAACCTGGAAAATAAAATTAGCAATGAATACACAAGACAACTCCTTATGGCAATATCAAAAATTTTTTCCGTAAGCTGGCTCCGATATTCCATCACTTAATGGCTGCTGCATTACACACACGAAACAAAAAGCCAATGTACTCGCTGAAACTTTCCAAGAATAACTTCACTGATAACCCAAGACTAGAAAACTTTGTACTACTATTATTGATGCACTTGTAACTAATACTCTTGAAAATTTCTTCGCTAACCACCTCCTATTTCGCAGTACCCTACGGACCTGGAAGAGTCATGAACTATGCTAGGAATTTAACCCACGATCACTCGTGTGGTGTTCTGTACACCCCAGCAACAAGAAAATCCTCCCAGATTTTTAAAAGATGTGCCAGAACACGATTTTTCTGTAGCTGCACAGGTGGTGAACCTTCAGGCGTGATGCAATCCCTCTTTAAGGAACGATCGGAATATGATACCTTCAAAATTTATCTGGATGGCTGAGAACTCCTGCGAGAAGTTGCGAGCATTTGTACACAGTCTGCTCTGAAAGTTTGGAAAATGATTAAATATTATTTTTCTACTTTCTACAATCGTATTTTATTAATTATAAAGTATATTTATTACTGGCATACGTTTTATACTGGTTTATGAAAAAATATAAAATTATGTGTTTTAAAATAGAAATTTTGTATGTTTAGTTTAAATTAATGTTAGTCTCATTTTGTGCAATAAAATTTAATAATTTTATTTTGTATAATACACAAAAAACATCTTGTACTTTATAAATATGTATCATAATGACTTAATTTTTTATTTTTCATAACTGAATAAACGTGTTAAAAGTTTGGGGTGTCCTCTACACCACCAGTAGCAGGTATAAAAAACAGGCGCGAGTGACCGCGGGTTAAAAATAATAAATCTCCGGTTTCGGATATGATTACTAATAAAATGATTAAAAATTACCACTCAAAGCTTTCTAATTCTCACCTGTAATAAACAAGATTCACAAAATTAAGACATTTCAAAAAACTGGAAAAAGCAATAATCTTCCCAATCAAAAAGCCTGGAAATAATCATTTTCAACTAGTTTTTCATCAATTTTCTTCTATCCTCCTTTACAACAAAATAGCAGAACACATCATTCTTAATAGGATTAATACCTTTATTTCTGATACAAATTTTATTAACCCAAATCAGTTTGGTTTTACAAAACGACTCTCTACTTACCAAAATCCCACTACTCGGGCTGACTGAGAAAATTGCTTCTGGATTTCAGAGGAACAGTTCCACTGGAGCTGGCCTGGAGTATCAGAAGGCGCTATCGGATCTCTGGATCAGTGGCTTAATTTACAAACTAATAATTTACAAATTCCGTCCTGCTTTAATTCACATAATTAACTCTTACCTTACTAACGAATCATATCACAAGTGCCAGTTAAAAAATACTCTTTCAAGCGTATATTATGTGAATATCGGGGCCCACAAGGGTCGTTTACTTGGGCCAATAATTTTCAACATTTATATAAATGACATATAACATATCCACAGACCAGCCTTAATATTTATGCATACCTGCATAGCTTCGACACCTAAAAATCACAAATATATCACTAGAGTACTAAATATCCACCTACAGCTACCTGGCTGGCACAACACATGGAAAATAAAAACTTGTGGTGATAATACAGTTGCAGTACTCTTTACAAGGAGAAAAGGGAAACCTGCAACGCCGCCAGCACTATACTCCACACCACTACAATGGTCTCAAAACACAATTTACTGGACTTTTACTGGATAACCAACTCACTTGGAAACAGCCATTATATATGCGCGAAATAAATTCAGAATGCTCTAAGATTAATATGCCTTAATTTTGCCGGAATTCCACAATGACTACTGAAAATAAGTGCTTCCTCTACACAGCCGTTTGTGGCCCATTATGAGTTACGGTTGTCCTGTGTGGGGATATGCCGCTAATATAATATAAAATGCTTGTAAAATTTCCCAAAATAAAACTATTGGCATGATAGTTAATACAAATAGCACATGAGAGATTCAGTATATGCAAAGCTCTTAAAATTCCGGAAGGCATAAAAATTTTATTAGGAAAACTGGCAACTCTAAATATTTTTGATTCTTTACCACTTACTAATAATTGTCACATTTCTAAACCTGGAAAATTATGTACCTCAAATTTACCAAAAGGCCAAGGAGAATTCTCCTTGACTCTACAATCCGCCGTAACATTAAAAATGTCTTCATTTTGCACAAGCCCGGCAAATGACCTTCTAAGTTTAATATTATTACTTAAAATTTTTTTAAATTACATTTTGCTTACTTGTTTAATTAATCGGTATATACACACAGGCAATCTTCCCATTCAATTAGTCTCTCACTAGCACGGGGCAGCCAATCTAGAAACCCAGATCATTCTAACCCTCAAACAATTACAAGACAAGCTCTCTACCATTCAAGGATGGACTTTTTAACTCAAAATTTGTTTCTCCAAGTGCTTCGTAGCCACGCCATCTCTCCACGTACCAACGACCTATCAGGCTGTTTCCTACCACCAAGGACGCTACTTCTCCAGGCACCGTTAACTCCTATATTATTATGGGTTGGGAAGCTCGCTTTGCGAGCCATGTACCAGTGACATCCAGTGACAGTCAGCACTTACAATCAACTTTTGTAACCCTTCATAAAGCTGGATTCTTATAAGTCTGCCCTTTTTGCATATTTTTTGACATGAAAGCACGATTGGCTATTACCTAACATATTTGCATACTGCCACCTACCTCTGCAGCAAATTGCATAATGTCCAATTCTGATTGGCTTCCGTAAATTAGCATTTTCCTCTCCGTGCTTAACTTTTGGAAGTGAGTGTATTTGTCACATATATCCCCTTTTTCTGGGAGTGGCAAACGTTTCTTTGTACAATGTTAAGGTACTTGGGATGACTGAGTTCCTCACGAGACCATTTTCGTCTCAAAATATTTTCTATGAACCGGCTGCATTTTTCATCTGTGAATGATTTAGTGATTTTGATTTCTGTGAAGATAAATAAATAAATAAATATATAGAGAGTGTAAGCTAATAGTTGGAATTGAAAAATTGAAAAGCCTGTAAAAGTAGTTAAGCATTTTTTCTCTTATTTAAATTATTCACTAAAATTTCTTTTTTTATTGTGTAAAATAAAAATAAAAAATTATTAAAAAAAAATGATTGAAGGGACTCCGTCACCCCACGCGACCACTAACCTTAGAATCGAGTGTGTGACTTCTCCTGGGTTAAATATAAAATGAAACCACTTAAATATAGCGGAACTACATTCCAAGGATAATAAATAAAATAATGCAACTCAAAGAATAACAATTATATAAAACTAAAATAACCCGTTTATTAATAATATTTCAATATAGGACATGAATAGAAAAATGTAATATAAAACATATTTTAAATATATTTTTAAAAATAGTATTGAATGGAAACTCATGAAACATGTCACTTTTTATGGATAATGCATTGGCATTATTCTGCATTTATTATTCTTGCTGATTACTAAGGACTAGAACCAATGTGCAACTTTTTCATATAGATGAAATATATTTTTTTTTAGAAATTTCATACATGCGTATTTTTTAGGAATGTAACTGCTTCGTAAAAAATAGAAATTGGTATATAAATACAGTGAAAATAGTTTAACACAAAACTGATGAGAGACTAAAATATTTTTTTCATGTAAAAAAATTTTGTGTTAAAGGATGTTGCAAAAAAAAAAACTATATCAACAAAATAAAGTTTATTACAGGCTATTTTATTTACATAGATATGTATATATGCATGTATTTTATAAAACTCAATGAAACAAAAACATTCATAAAAAGAAATTAATTCACTTTAATTAACATTAAGGAAATGTAATACAAAATTTCCAAATTTTATGAAAAACAATGCTTTTATTGAGTTTATGAAAAATAAATTAATATTTTTCTTTGTGTTGTCCTTTTTAGCATCAAATTGTTTGATGTTGTCCGTTCTGTTATTCATTTCACTATTGAAACGCATAATAACTCTAATAAAAACTACGCATACTTTTCCTGATGTTCTTCATTTCTGATGGCGTGGGAACAGGACTGCATCAATAACATTTTTTTATCTGTAAAAAACTTCAAAATGACTTTTCTGCCATAATTAGACTCTGCACACATTAACATCATCTACTACAATGAATTCATTCGATAATACAGTTGGACAGTCCAATTCGGATGGTGTTTTCTTATTTTTCTTGATTCCCTGAAGAGAAATCCTTACATGTTAAGCGATTTTCATTTCGTGTTAAGGGAAACATTAGGCATGAAATTACATTGTAGTTAGTCGAGACTATTGTGTTATTTCATATTAACTGATATTTCGTCTTAAGCGTTTTCGTGTTAAACGTATTTTACTGTATATTTCTTCGAAATATTTACCTATTACCTTCAAAACCTGAAAAAATTTTTAAACGAAAAGAAATTAAGCAGCATGTCTGACAGAAATCAGAAGGACGGTAGTTTGATTGAGATTTCGGTTTTAATATTCAAATGTTTATACTTAGGGTTGTTTTCGAATTATTGAATCTATTTTTATATTCAATCCAATAATAATGCTCTTTTTCAGTAAAATGTTGATTTTTAAACAAAACTTTTTTTTTCGGTTAATACTCGTACTTTTAGAAATTTCCTGTATTTTGTTCACATTTAAATCTCAATTAATTGAGAATGGTATAATATGCTCCGCAGAGACCTACTTAATTAAAATTCTAAAGCTAATTCTAAAAATTTTCATTCAACAATATAAAGAATATAAGATAAAAAAAATAAGCTATATGCAGCGTTTTGATAATCCACTATGAAATATCCTATAAATTGCAGTAGGTTGAAAATGTTTTTTTCAGAATTTAAAATCCATCTCTATATATATAATAAAACTTGAATGGTGCATAATTTGTGGCGTATCATGATTGATTCTTTTACGATGACTATTATTTTAGATAGTTGGTGTTTATTATTTGATGCCATTGACGAGGCAGTCTGTTGAAGTTAGTAATCCAGTTTATTGCACATTGCGTCCCAACGTTACAAGAAGCAGACATAATGGCACAAAACACAGAACAAAGAAACTGCGACACTACGATATGCAGTCGACTACATGTTGAAGGCAATCAAAGACAGAAGAGGCAGAATTTGATGAAATGAAACCTTGACATCTTTGGGAAATGGAATGCGAAACGTACTTCCATCCCATATCGAAATGTACTGGAACATTGAAGTAGAAAGGCCTGGATTAAGAGGGAGCTTCCTGATTAGTGGATAAAAAAATCAGTGAGTTAACATTCTATTCGCTGCCTTGAAGTTATGGAACAGAGATTGAATTGGAAAAAAGTGCTTGCCTGGGTGGGTTGCAGATTGAGAATATTTTAAAATTAAGAAAGGAAACATGAAAGTAAAATGACAAATTAGAAAATGGTCATTCGGCACGAGGAGAATGACGCAATTAATTTCCAAAGGGGATTATACGAGTCCAGAAGGATTCTTCTGGGCCTCTTAATATTGACATTGGGATTAAAATTTCAAGATTTAAAACGCTTAAGTTATTAGAATTAGGCAGATTATCAAAAAATTTAGTTTTGCCATTTTTTGAATATATTTCTTAAAAGGTTAAATGTTGTTAAGTTTGTAAATATCTCTGTTTTTAGTGTATCTACATGCCTTGGTTATATTCCTAAATAAAGCATTTTGGGCATTTTCTAAAAGTTTAATGTTTGAATTAACTGCATAACCCCACACAGGGCAAGCGTACGTTAAGATGGGCCGCAAAACAGCAGTGTAGAGAAGTATTTTGTTGTAAAGATTCATTTGAGAATTCCGGCAAATTAAGGGGTTCTGGAATTTTTCACGCGCGTATAAGATATGTTATTTCCAAGATAAATTTTTGTCTAAAAGTACTCCTAGGTACTTCGTGCTCTGAGACCAGTGTAGTTGTGTGAAATAGAGGGCTGGCGGCGTGACTGGTTTTCTTCTCCGGATGAAGAGTACGGCTATTGTTTTATGTACATTAATTTTTATTTTCCATGTGTTAAAAAAAGTTTTCAAGAAGGTGTAGTTGTGAGTCGAGTACACCGGGAATAGTGTTGTGATTTTTATAAGTAGCCAGGATAGCAGTATCATCAGCGTAAATATTAGTACTGGTTTGAGGGTGAGTAAGTATACCATTAACATATATATTGAACAGCAGGACCTCAAGGAGACTACCTTGACGGACATCACTTATGATGTTAAAAGAAGAAGAAAGAATATCATTCACTCTTAAGAGGCAGGATTTCCAAAGATCTCACTATTTATACCCAGCGGGAAATCACATGATCTAGGAGTTCCAATCCCAACCATGTAGTTCCAAAATTTCCCGTTAGGAGAACAGCTAGTTAAAATAATTACACGGTTGTACTGAAGAACTGGACCATAAATAAATCAAGAGCTATTAAAAATTAAATTACAGGGACTTGTCACACACACACACACATATATATATTACTATATTATATATATATATATATATATATTTATTTATTTATATATATATATATATATATATATATATATATATATATATATATATATATATATATATATATATATATATATATGCTGAAAAGATGTTCTCTGTTATATGGATGAAGGGAAAATTAATCCAAAAATTAACTTTTGTGTTAAGTACTGGCACAAGAGGGATGATGTTATGGTAGTTGAGTTAATTTAAGGCAAAAAGTTACTCAAATTAGGCATTTGAATACCTTTTAACCCAGGAGAAAGCCCGCTTTCAATGCAAACGTTAGTGATCGCGTGGGGGTCTTCTTCTTCATCTACACACATTTCTTTTTTATTATTTTTATTTTAAACGGAAAAATTAAAATTCCGTAGGATAATATAACTAAGAGAAAATATATGTACCTACTTTTAAACACTTTTTAATTAGTTCTTGATAATTTGGGTAAAAAGTCGAATCACACAAAACTAAAATGTTTCAAATGTGCTTGATTTTAATGAAGAACACAAATCACAGATATTATTTCATTAGGTTTTTATCTTGCTTGACCGATCTATTTTTCTAAAAAATCAGCTTTATCCAATAGCGATCACGGTTGCCTATTTATTTTTCTTATATTCTCTTCATTGCATTAATAAACCATTATGATTCATACAACACAGCAATTAAAACTACTAAGTCGTTTACAGGTGAAAAAGGTACCCTGTTCATGGAAAATATTTTAGAACAAAAGTGGTGGCGTGGGGAACTCTGTCAAAAGAAGCACCTTAAGATTGTAATAAAATGTTTGTCGCTCCCAAAATAGAGGGAGTATGAGACAAATACATTTTAGGTCCCATGAAGACTATCATTTAGGAGGATACTCTGACTGATTGGTAACAAATAAACTGTTTTCCCAGAATTAAAGGTTTGGAAGTCTGGGGTGAAGATATGTCCCACACAATCGCTCTTAATTTAAGTTTTCAAAAAATATTTTTAAGCATTTTTTCTTCTAACACTCATACTTTTCCATATCTTTTTAAACGTTCAGATTAATGATATGTTTCCATATTGACAGTTGTGACAGTAATTGACATATCCTGATACATATACCCGGTACATATTCCTGGAATATATTCCCGTGTAAAAGAACTGGATTACAAAAAG
>BMAV01003507.1:0-19913 GCA_019973955.1 Trichonephila inaurata madagascariensis
GCCCCACACACACACACACACACACACTGAACACTGAAGAATAAAAGTGTATTCAGCGAATATTACACACATTTCTTTCGTATTACAAATATTTACATTATAAAATATTAAATTGAAAAATACACTTTTACGAAACTTTTTTATTAGCATATATTAATCATAGGCGTTTATTTAATCACATAATTCCTTTTATATTCATTTTTCTATCCTTTGAGCACAGACGAATTAGATGCGAAAATAATAAAGAGCAATCGATAGAAAGAAAATAATGTTTACCTCCTTTTTTATGAAATATTTCCAGCGTGTTCCATTTTCTTCGCGTCTTTTCGATCTCTTGCTTATGCTCTTCTTTGGTCTCTGGACCATACAGGAATGTACAGGCCGAGCCCTTCTGCATGATCTGCGCCCGAGGAAATCCGGTCAGATCGCAAAAACCGTCCGAGCA
The DNA here is from genome assembly GCA_019973955.1 of Trichonephila inaurata madagascariensis. Classification (NCBI taxonomy): domain Eukaryota; kingdom Metazoa; phylum Arthropoda; class Arachnida; order Araneae; family Nephilidae; genus Trichonephila; species Trichonephila inaurata. The sequence goes on from BMAV01003507.1 coordinate 446, forward strand.
ATACACGATCGGGTACAAATGAGGCACTTGGGCATTGCCGAGCACAAAGTTGCTGTCTGTAAGGAAATAAAAAAAAATGCTTAGTTCATTTTTAAAAAATAATATTTAGTTTTAGAGGAATTTTTTAGTTAACAGACTTTATTTAAACATATAACTCCATTTACTTGTGTTAAGATATGGGTATATAGTAAGAATAATATCCATGCTATCAGAGAAATGTATACACTGAAATATTTTACTATTCCCTGCATTAAACATATTTAAAATTGCAACATGCTTCCACGTTTTAATGTAAAAAAATCATTTTAACATTGAAATTTATTAAATTCAAGCCTAACTTTATTGTAATTTTAAGAAGGATATATATATAAAATATATTTTGTTCTAATTTTCGAGCGTTAATAAAATAATTTCTATTCATCCATTCAAGTTCAAATACAATTTTAAAACTTGCAGGGGATGACACTTGATGCGAAAACAGTTTTTTCAAATATTAATTCATTAAATTAAATTTTACTTTTTTAATTTTAATTTTATTCTGCATTATTTCTGTTGAAGTTACAACTAACTACAACAGATGGTGCCAGCACGTTTTTCTTATAAAATAGGAATTGTCTTTAAAAAAATTATATTACTTGTTAACTGTAAGAAAACTTCTTATTATTGATAGAAGATCATGTAATAGTAGCCCATATATCCATTTGTAATACGAGATACACTCATGTAAAAATTAAGGTCACAAACATGTTTTTCGTCATAATTTCAAATTGCCTGAAGAAAAACTGTCAGAATTTGTATTTTATATATTTTGAAGAGGGGTAGTACAATATCAAGTTTAATTAAAATATGTTTAGCGTTAGCTTTTGAGGAATTACTGAATTGTACGCTTATACCCATCTACTTCGGAACCGTGATTTTAAAAGCAAAATGGATAATTTTCAGATATTTAGTGTCACTTAGATTAGACTACATGCATAAATTGTTTGGAATTTTGACAAAATATTTTAAAGCAATATTTTGGCAAAAACTTAACTTAGAATAATCTTTTTTCTAAATGTTCTCCTTATATGAAAAATGCTTCTATTATTATAATATTTTGCCTGTATATAGCTCAGACCTCTTTACAGAGGCTCAACTATGAGTTTTGAAAAATTCACATTATTTTCAGAGTTACAACCAATTAAAACAATTATCGTCGTTTTTTTCTTAACATAGCTCCCCTCTGTTGTCGTAAAATATGGATAAACCCACTTCTAAGCTATATATTTCAAAAATTCTAGTTGAGCCTTTGTAGAGAGGTCTGAGCTCTATACAGGCAAAATAGTATTATAATAGAAGCATTTTTCACAAAAGGAGAACATTTTGAAAAAAAAATATTCTAAGTTAATTTTTTGCCAAAATATTGTATTTAAATAATTTTTTTTGTCGAAATGTCCTTAAAATAATTGTATACATGCATTCTAATCTAAATGACACTAAATATCATGAAATTTATCCATTTATGCGCTTTTGCAGAATCTCGGTTCCGAACGTAGTCGGATACCTTAAGCATATGTTATTTTTTTTCTGTAGTTTTGTGAATATTGCCTTAAAATAAATAAGTTAGTCTGTTCTTATAATCGTTTAGATGATTTTTAAGATGTAGAGCCGTTTGATTTTTTTGGGGTGCCGCCCAAAACGGGGTCCCTTCAAGGGAAAAGGTTTTTTAATTTAATTTCCCAAGAAAATTACTTTACCAGGGAAGGTCACCCAAACCACCACAGAACATCAACATCTGCCAGGTTTTACATGGCTGAAAGCGCACGACAAAAAGGGGACAACGGCTCCTTAGCTTGTTCGTGACCTTGTTCCCTGTGTCTGGGGGAAGAATTTCAGAAAGCAACTCTACAGCCGCCTTACAGAGACTATCCTTTAAGCCCGGCGTTCAATCTTGTGTGTTCCTTTGGCTGTATCCAACAGGAAACATCAGTTATGGACACCACAAGAATGGGGGCGTGTTCTTTTTAGTGATGAGTCGAAATTTTCCAGACAAAGTGATTTTTGTTGGGTCTTCATCTGGAGAGAAAGGGGAGCTCGCTTTCATCCCGCCTAAAATAAAAAAAATCAAAACAGTTTTGTTGAAACGAACCCCCTTGTGGTGGCAGCATAAAAATTGAGCTTTCGTACAGCACAGCCCCGTTTCGGGGGGTTTATAGTCAACTTACAGGGGGCTATAGGGGAAACCCTATATCCCTTTTTTTCTGGGTGCTATGGCTCCCCAATTTTTTATGGACGAGCAGCCACACCATTGTTGATGAATTTCATTAGGGAGGACATATTCGCCACATGGATTGGTCCTCGAAGTCTCTGGATCTAATTCCTAATGAATATATTTGGGATGGTCTGGGAAAAGCTTTTTCTCAGCGTAGCCCTCTATCCAAGACCCCTTAAGAGTCGAAAGTCGTGCTTATAGAAAAAGGGGTTTGTTGCCACAAATATTAAATGACATCCTCATAAACAGTATGACAGCTCGTTATGAAGCTTTTATAACGGTGCATGGTGGCCACATTTCGAATTAGACTTTTAGCGAGTTAAAGGCTTTCTCTTTGATTCATGATTTCATATACTTTTTGATATATCCTATATCTTAATTCAAAGTTAAAATCTTTTCTATGTGGTTATGCTGCTATATTATTTCTCACATTGTAATACGTCTCTGTGCCGAATTTCGTAGCAACGCAGCGAATATTTCATCAGGTTTCCTAAATTTTGTGTTTGTGGCCTTAATTTTTGGTATGAGAATACTTGACATTTAGAAGCATTCTGTAAGTGAGCAAAATGTCCTTTTAACATATTAAAAACTCCATTTATCATTGCAGTACTAGAAATGAAATGTAGGACATATTCTATGAGAAAATAATAGATAAATTCCAATAAAAATGAGCTAAATATTAAAATACAAATATCCACATAATGAGCTAAGTAAAAAAAAAGTAATATAAAAAAATTTTAAGTCAATTCCTACTTAGATCAAAACAAAAAAATTTTTTTTAGCTATTTTTTATTAAATAATTACAATTCCCCAAATATGTATATAATTTTGGGGCAGAACCCCAACATTAAGTGGTCATTAATTTTTTTTAAAACATCCTTTAAAAAGGGATCGCATTGTCATCCAAAAAAAAATCGTGTATATAAATTTCATTTTAACGAATACTTTAACACGGGGAAAAACCTTTTCGTTTTGACACAAGTCTCCCAAAAAAAGGGGCGCTAAGTCCCTGGAAAAAAGATACCAACGTGGTTTTTGTATTTGTAATTTTTTAAAATAATTTTAATCAATTTCCTTTTTTTATTTTTTATTATTGTATTGTCATCCAAAAAAAACCCGTTTTATATAATTTTAGCTCAATTGAAAACGCTTTGAAATTATTTTATTAATGATTGAAAATTCCCTCAGATAAATAAAAGAATTGGGAAACTAATAGTAGGAATTGAAGAAAAAAAAAAACACGAACTATTAGGGGTTTTTTTTTCTAAAAGGCGTCTTGAGTTTGGGTTATATTTTAAAAACATTAAAAATAAATTCTAAAATATCCAAAGGGAAATGATATCCCCTGCATTCATAAAAGAATACATTAAATCAATGAATGTTTTGGAAAAAAAAAGTAATTTTTTTAAATTAAAATTATTTTTTTTTAAACTTTTGTATTTTTAAAAGACATCTTTTTTTTTATTTATTGATTTATTCCCCCGTTTTTTTTTGTTGTTTTTCATTCAAAATAATTTTTTTTTTTGAATAATTCCCCAACAATTTGTGAGTTTAGAAGTTAATAAAAAAAAGGAAGCATCAGAATATTTTTGGTAAATAAACATTAATTAATTCGAGAAAATATTTCCATTTTAACATTTGTTTCTGTAATTCTTTGAGGATTTTGTTTTTCTCTAATTACGCTTCATATATAAATATTTAAATTAAAACAAGTAAAAAACACAACGTATCTTTTAAAAAATAAAAACAAAGTGCATAAATATAATTTTAAAAAAACAGTTTTCTAATTATTTTTATAATTACCCAAACTGAAGTTTCTGATTATCTTTTTTTTCCTTTTCCTTTTGTTTTTTTGTTTTATCTAATTATTTGATTTTTTTAAAAAATTTTTAAAAAGTAATGCCTCATAATATTTTTTTTTAAAGTAATTTATAAAATTTTTAAAAAAAAGTAGTATTATTTTTTCACTTATATATATTATTAAGAATATTATGTTTTTCTTAAAAGTTATTTTTTTAATTTTTAGATTTTTCTTATAATGTTAAATTCAAAAAATTTTAAAAAAAGTTTTTTTTCTTTTCTGATAATGCTACTAAGAACAAAATTTATTTTTTTAGGCTTTGAATTTATATTTTTGATAACGGAAATTTGGCTTTTCTGGTTTATTTCTTTTTATTGAGCGTTAATCATTTTCCTTTTTTAATGCCCTTTTTTTTGGGTATACCTTTTACTTATAATGTGTGGGATTTAAAAATTTTTATCCCTTATTTTCCGTAGTATTTCGCTCAGTATTATAAATAGGAGGATTGTTGACCAAACATAAAATTGGATAAAAACCACTTTTTTAAAAATCATTCATCTGTCTATATATTGCTATAAATTAATGATGTCTATCTCTATATATAAAAATGGATGTTTGTGATATGAAAAATCACTTCACTCAACACCTTTAACCCCCTTTTCTAATGAAAATTGGCATATATATGTATTTTTTTTTGTGGAGAAAAGGGTTTTTTTGCTATCCCCTTTGTTTGGGTCCCCACCGGACGCTAAAAAACCTACTTTCACCGGTTTCAATCAATCGCCAGGTTGCCAACAAGGATGCCAACTTGGCTCTATCGCCAACATTTTGCTATGTTTCCATTGAATCACAATTATAATATAAGGAACGACGTTGCTTGCGAATATTACAGTTTTATCATATAATAAATACAACAGAAAAGAGTATTAACGTATCACACATCCAGATATAAATTATTTACACTATTTTAAGCGTTAATTACACAAAATGTGTAACAATGTGTTACTTTTGCTAAGAGGAGATCAGTTTAGGAAGGTGTTTTCAAAAATAGACCCACAAGAGAGTTACGGGTTGTTATAAATAAGAAAAAAAATCCTTTTTATCAGCTATTTGATCTACAGACACACTTTAATACATATGGTTTTTTTGTTCATCTGAGATATGCAAAAGACTTTTTTTTTGTTTAATTTGCAATTCACGTAAAATTAACTCATTAATAACTTCTTTATCCTTCAATCTGTATTGTTGATTTTTTCAACTCACCCGTGCGAAGAACAGGTACGCTAGTTGCTTATATTCTCTCTTCTATTGCTTTCAAAATTTGAATTATATTTTTTTTAACCTTCAGTATTGAGACCATTTTTGACTCTCAAACGGAGTATGTGTTTATGTGTAAATGAAATTTTAATATACTTTACACACACACGCGCGCGTGTGTGTATTTTTTACATACTCTACACACACTATGTATGAGTGAGGGTGAATAGGTGAGAGCCTATATATCTACTTTTATAAAGAAATAATTGCATAGTTAACAGAGAAATAGAGAAAATGAACGCCTTTAAACGTAACCTTAATGTACCTTAACCTTAATAACCTTAATGTACATCCATAATGATTTCATACGGGTTCGTCAGAGACCCGTATAAAACCATTATTGTCCTCTAACTAGTTATTCACACATACGTAATATATTTTTACAAATGTTGATGATCTAGTATAAGTTCGTTGTTAATTTCAATAACAAAAAAGTAAGTTAAAATTAAAATAAACTTTGGATATAAACAATTTTTTATTAATTATTTTATTTTATAATTTAATTAAATTATTTAAAAATGAATATAAATTGTAAAATAATTTTTTTTCAAAACTGTTTTTCATTTTCTTTTCAAATTCAAATTCATTTTTTTCTGCAATTTATTTTTACTTGATACTAAAAAAGTAAGTAGAGATTAATTAGAATTACAAAAGGAAAAGCCAGCAGCACATATGTATTTATATTTTTATTTTATTTTGAAAACAGTAGTTCCATTGTTGTAAAAAATGAATTATTTTTGAAATTTTAATGTGTTTTTCTATACAATAATTATCAATATTTCTTATATACAGATGTACAAAAATACATAATATACAAAAATAAGGTGCATATGTTAGATGCAATTACTTTTGCTGCGATCAATGAAGATTTAAATTATATATGAATGCATTTGGAATAAGAAAAATCATTTCAAAATGCTAGGAAAAATAAGAAAAAAGAATAAAAATAAAAAGTTTAATTGAATTTTTTCCAAGTAAAATATGGGTTTAATTTTCCGAAAGAAAATCATATAAAATAAAATACTTTTTAAGGATTGAGTAATTATAAATTAAGAGGATTCGTAATTGATATCATAAAAAAGAAAAATTTAATATTCAAATGTACCTAAAAAACCAAACTTTTAAATTTTAAAAGGGAAATTTTTTTAGGAATTATTTCTAAAATGTCTAGAAAACATATCTGAGGAGGATATATTGAAGTACCATAAACTCTTTGATTTGTTCCAAAAGTAAAGATAAATACGATTTTGGAATTATTTAAGTAAACTCTCTGAGTTAGGTCAACATTCTTTGATATAACAGAAAGAAATTAAAATTTAAACAATAACATAAAAACGATAACATAAAAACGATATTTAATCAAAAAAAATTATTGTAAGAACTTATTTCCCTTTAATTAGAAGTACATTATGAAATAAAATTTACGAAGGAAAATTAATAGAATGTATAAAAAAAGTATCATATAAAACATAAAGATTGAATTTAAGTAAGACGTATTTGAATATGTGGGAGAATAATTTGGTAGTATGCGCATTTTTTAACAATAAAAGGTATGTTCAAATATGCACAGTTTGAAATAGAAAACGTACATATTCTAGAAATGGGGGACATTGTTGAAATTTTCTTTAAACATTTCTAATCGATAGTGCTACTTTTGAATTAAAATTAATAGTTAAATTCAATTTAAATTGGTTTTTGGTCCTTAAATCAATTAACTGAAATATTTAATTTGATTACACATGTATTTTATTTCAATATATCAAAAGTCGTAATAGAAGTATTGAACAAAAATTCGTTCATAAAGAACAATTGGTCAATTTTATAAGTCAAATATTTCGTTATAAAAATTGCAAAGCATTTTATCCAGTTAGTTTCCATAATAAACTGTTCCATATTGAAAGAACAGAAGGAAACTAATCAGGTATTAATTTAAAATGAGAGATTCACACATTTTAAATATATTTTTAATTCTGATGTGGGGAAAAATTCCCCTCATACATAGAATGACAAAAACAATCCTGCTTTATACTCACATATATAATAAATATACATAAGATAATTTACTTTTATTAAAATAATCCAAATAATACTATTATATTTCTTTAAATAATGATTAAATGTATTAACAATTTTTCCTGATTAATGTATAATAAAAAATAAGTTTTCTTGCAGCCTTCTTTTTTATACCGAATGTTTAGCTGAAAAAACATAACTTTATTCAATCACCAATTTCTTTAAACTCAACGAAACTCTAAATTTCTCTAGAAATTATTTCACATAATTTTTTTTCCAAAGTTAATTAACTTATGTAAGAAATCGTTTAAATGCATTATTTAGTTTATTACACTACTGAATATTTATACCTTACCTAATTATTATATTTCCTTCAGGTAACTTTAAAAGGAAGCATTGTTTTCTTACTGCAGTTTCATTTTCAAAAGATAGACGGCTCGATTATACAAAAGTAGCAATTAGATAACGTAGCATTAAGAACACTCAATTATGCTTACTTTGGAAATTAATTTAATTGAAACGGGTAAAGAAAAATGCTTATTTTCTTTAAAAAAAAAGAATATATGTTTCCGCTTTTCTATATTTGCTATTTAAAATATCAAGACTTCTTGAAAAACCTTTGTTACTTAGTTTTAATTACAATTTTGGTAATATAATGTGGAGCAAAATGCAATCAAATTTATTTATGATGAAGGAGCATTGTGTTTTAGAAGGGATTATTAAAAATAATTTATTCCAGAAGGCTCAAAACTCATTTCAATAAAATCAAAGAAATTTGCTTGCTAAGTTCAAGTTTTTAAAATTTTTATAGCTCGTATACGTCCACTCTTAAACAAAGGAATAAAACATTATGAAATATTGAAGCAAACGTCTTGAAGAAGTTTAAAAAATAATAATAATAATTTACAAATGAAACAGATGGTAGACTAATATTTGAAAGAACAGATTATTTATGATGATTTTAGGGATTAATTATCTTGCTGCAGTTTAGGTAGAAAAGTTATTTAAAATTCTATCAGCAAGTAATGATACAAAGCCTTTCAAGCTATTAATCATCGAGGTCTTGTAACTAATTTAAAGGGGGAGATGAAAATAATCATAGAAAAAACTTAGATAATCAAACATTGCAATAAACAGAGATAAGGAAGCAACTTCTGGGTCATTTAAAGATTGATATTATATTAAATATACTTTAATTCTGCGTTAAAATTTTAGTATGAGAGCAGCTTAATTGTACTAAATTTCACTGATGGTGTGTTTTGGCAATACTTTGCATTCAATCAACTTAAACAAATACATCTTCATTTACCACCACCTATATATTTAAATTATATTTATCTCTTATTTGACGTTTAATAAATATACTTAAGTCATTTTGTTTATTTCTATAAAATCATTGATAATTTATTCGGACATAAATTTTCTCTCTTTTGGACTAAAATAAATAATTTATTCATAATCCCCCTTTTCTGTTCCCATTTCAAGATAACTCTAACTTTTAAAATTTGTGTTGTTGAATATAATGTCAGGTTTTTAAATCTGTTTAGTAATATAAATTAATTAAAAGGTTTTACCATTTTTAAATTAAAACCCTTTTATTTTTGTTTCTCTTAGGAAAGAAACATGTGAAAATACATATGACAATGCAATTTTTGTAATTCTTTTTTATAAAGAAAAAAGAAAAAAAGTTTATTGTAATATTTGGGAGCTAAATAAAATAACTTTTTTTTTGAAACATATTTTTTGGGTTTGGGTGAAACCTATCCCAACAGTTAATTACCCGTTAGTTAGTCGCTTAACATCAATTAAAAAAGTTCAAAAAACATTTTTTGTAAAATAATAAAAAACAACAAAAAAGGGTTTTTTTTGTGGGAAATATTTATATGCTAATGCACATGCAATATTATTTACGTTTAAAATTGTTTTGAATCAATAAATCATTTAAAAAAGGGGTTGGTATATAATTAATACACCCAAATGGAGTCATATGACATGTACTACTAGTTTTTAATTAAAATATGAAAATACTAGAATAATCTACCCAAATTTTTAAAAAATCTCAGCCATATACATAATCTTTTTTAAAAAAAATGCATTTCAAATTTTTGAAATATATTTTCTTAAAAAACCAAGGGATTAATAATGATTATATCTATTTAAAAAATTCATGAAAAAAAATAAAAAACATGAAACTAAATTACGAAAATATTAATGTTTAAAGGGCTTTTAAAGGCAAATGTAAAATTTTGTAACATATTCTCCCTTTAACCAGTCCAACCTCCCTTTTTTAATTTTACGTATAAATTTGGTTTTTTTGTAAACACTTTTATTTTTATTGAAACTTTATTCAGAATTGCAAAAAATGAATAACAAAAGGGAAAAAAAAATGGCCAATACAATTAAATAAATTTTTTTCCAAAATGAAAATTTTAATGAAATGTTTTAAAATATAATGCTCCTCAACAAAATTTTAATCGTAAGAAAATTTTTAAATAAAAAAAAACAAAACCATTCACAGCTAATAATTTTTTGCCATATTTAGAAAGGAAAAAAAATACTTTTTGGGAAAAGAAAGCTGTTGGTTTTTTTTTCAGTTACATTTTAGTATCGTAATTGCTTTTTGAAATTTTTTTTAATCACTTTTATATCGCCCTTGTGCATTTTTTTTCCCGTTTTTTTTTTAATTATTGTCATATTTACCATTAAAAAACAATCCATTTGAAAAGAAACATATCCTTTTAAAATTAAATTTCTTCAAATGGAATTACATATGTAATTGTTTTTCGTAATTCTTTAAAAAGTTTATATTTTAATGATATAGGGGGGTACATTTATTCATTTTTTCCTTTAAAAACTTGATAAATTCAATATATTTTTATAAACATGTTCCCTTTGTATAATTAGAATAATCTATTATTCTAAATCGTTCTATTTTATTATTATTTTTCTTTTTTTAAAAACTAATTACATTTGGAAATACATTTTACATAAAAAAATTTACAAAAATAAGTAGTACTTAAAAAAAATGTAAAACTAATTCATTAAGCAAAATACATATTTTGAAAAGTTTAACATTTCAGTTCAAAAAAAATTCAGGAAGTTTTTAATTAAAACTTTTTTATTCGAAAAAAAAGCTTTTAACTCTTTTGTATGAAAGCCAATATTGTTTTTTAAATAATATAACTTTTTTTCTAAAATTATCCATTGTTCAGAAATATAATAAAAACCCCTTTTAATTACTTGTAAAATTATAATAATTAATAAAAACTCTTGGTTTTTTTCATTTTTTAAAATACCTTTATGAAAAAAAGGGGAAAAATTAAACACAATGGGAAAAAGATAAAAAATAGTGACAAATCTTTCTACGACAGTTGGGGCCCACATCAAATTGGCTATCCAGAAACTGAGAAAGGGAGCGGTCAAGGGAAATATTGATCTAAAAAACGAAAACACACCATTGACTAAATAGTAGGATTAAGATAAGTCTTAAAAAATGTTATTCCCATATATCTTGTATTCTAACCGAGAAAAAAGTGGCAAGGGTTTTGAATTGATTGTTATTGGTTTAGCTGTGATCTAAAATTAAAATTTTTTCAACTATGACTTTTAGAAAAAAGCTTTATTCCAAGGGTTTTATTAAGAAAACCACATAAAATTGGGAAATTTCAAAAAAATTTTTTTTCACTGTTTAAAATTTCCCTAAATTGCAGTATTCAGGGTCATAGCTATTTTTTACATTTTTAAAAAAAGAATATTTTTAAAAACGAATTTCGTTTTATAACTATTTATGTTTTTATTATTAAAAATTTGAAACTAAAGGTGTATTTTCGATTTTAAAGGGAAAAATTGTACAATGTTAAAAATATTAGGAAGCTTTATTGTATTATATTGTAAAAGGCTCCATCTTCATATATTTAAGAAAGTGCTTTTTGTATTTAACGGGTTATAGAATAAAATTTAAAAGAAATTGTGTGTGTGTTCCCAAAATTTTTATAATTTAATTTCAAAGACGAGTCATTAATTTATAGTTACAAAAAACCAAAATTTTCTGTTTTTCCCTACATTGTGTGTGGTTTGTTTTCCCAATTTAAAAATCAACAAAATTTTCTGAATTTATTTTATTATGGAATTTCTTGACTTTGGGTCAATAGTTTTTTTTTATTTCTGAATTTTTTGTGTCTTTTTTTTTTTGCTCTAGCCTTTTTTTGAGCGCAGTATTCCTATATATATATTGCGGCATAAAACCCAAAAAAGATAAAACAGAGAAAGGATTGCAACTTTCCCGACAAAAAATTTTTTTTTTTTTGAAAACCCCATTTCAGAAAACGCCTTTTGTTCTCAAACATTTGTTACGTGCTTTTAATTTAAACTAAAGGGTTTTACAGTATTCGGGGACCGTGGGTAGCCTAGTGGTTTTGAGCATCCGGGGTTCCAGACGGGAAAGGCCCTGGGTTCCCATGCCCGCTGCCACCCAAAAACCCTCCAGTTTTAAAAAATAGTACGTGCCGTTTAATTTAAAAAGGGGCTTTAAAGTCTTGTGGGCTGAATCACGAGTGCGGGGGGCGAAAAAATATTTCCCCCCCATTCCCGTTCCATGCCTAAATTGTGGAGGTGGAGATAGGTGGTGTCGCCTTTTATCGCCCCTTCGGGCAATTTTGCCCGAGCTAATTTCCCTACTGTCACCCGTATGGTGTGAAGGGCCCAAAGACAGGCGTACTTCTAGCCCCCTTTGCCACGATGAATTTCGTAGGTCTCGATCGACCCCGTCGAAAAGGTGCTATTAGCCACAACAACAACAACAGTATTCGAATGAGTGAGTGAATATTAATGTCGCACTTTTTAGCTACTAGAGGGCTTTTGGCAATGGACCTCGTAATTTTGAACCATGGACAAGTGACGTGGACGACACCTGAGCTGGCACTCCCTTTCCTAACTACCATACCACATCAACGGGAGGATGTCTGAGCCTTTGCGGCAGATTTAACATACATTGCTCCCCTACACGGTGGATCTTCTGCGGTACTAGGCTCGAACTCATGACACGCCGGCCACAAATCCATTACCTTGACTACTAAACTGCCACGCATTCGAAAAACGAATGAAACCATATTAAACAAAAAGTAATTTTAAGCGTCTGAACGCAGAAAGAAAAAGTTGCAAGATAAGGAAAATATTTTAAATTACATTACTTTCAGGTATATGTAAATGAAAAGCTTTTAAATCAGCAAATGGTAATGACATTTTTATAAATACAGGATGCGAAGTTTTTGTTTCTTTCAAAATACTTCTACGTTTACTTAATTGCTTTGCTTTAGAAGTGATTCTCAGCACTTTATTTATTTTACAGATATTGTAATATTTTTTAATATAAATTTGTGTGATTTACGATAGTATCACCAATTTTCAATCAATGTGACTTAAGAGGATTCAGGTGAGACATGAACACTTTTAAAAATGATTAATCATATTCTTTTAAAAGAAGTTCAAAGCAAAACAGGTTTGAAAAAAGTTTGCCTTTTTTAAAATTAATTATATAAACGCATTGTTGCTGCATAAATAAAAGTGTGCACTGTATAGTAAACATTACCAGCATAATCAGAAATAAAACATAATTTTGTTAATAATTTTTATCTCCCTTTTTTATTTACATATCATCGGTTATTTTTTTGTTGAAATTAATTACCTTTTAAGGATTTCAATTTATTTTCTATTTTCCAATACAACTTCAATATTCTTCAGAATCCCAAGAAAAGTAATTTGTTATATTTTGTGACAATTTTTCAAATAAGTTACATTTTATAACTCTACTTACTCAGATTTCTCTCCCGTTTATAATATTTATTTCAATTTTTTTATTCGTTAATTTCCTTGTACGATAGAATTTAGTGATTCAAATTAATTTTTTACTTTCGTTAAATTTACAAAATTTTCGTTCAGAATTAATTTTGAAAAGGCAATTTTCGTTTCATTTTCTTACCCGGGTGTAAATCTTGTGTTAAGCAGATACTTTTGAAAATAGCATACAATATATGCTTAAATAAACTGTATTTTTTTAGTTACTTACTTTTCACTATTACTTTTGAAAGCCACGTCCAGAAAGATGAGAAATAGTTGCTGTTAAGGATATTTTATTTGAGCATTGTAGTAACATTTGACGATTTATATTCTCTCTTTTTCTAACTGAACAGTACAATATTTCTCCATGATTATTTAGTATTGATATTATTTTTTTGAAATGTAAAAATAGAATTTTATTACTTCATTTTATTCACAGAAAAACACACACACAAAAAACTCATTGATAAAATTAGTTTAATTGTAACCAAGAACAGAGAAAACGAACTTTATCCAGAACTTCTCTAATCGTAAAGTTAGAACTTCTCTAATACTAAACAAAATCGTAATTGAAAGTTAAAATAAAAACACATAATTTCTCTAATGTATATAACAAAATCCTTGTTTCAAGACGTTTGTATATTTCAATTTAATTCACATTAAGAGTATATTGTGAAATTAAATGTAATTGTTATATGCCTAGGATAAGCAAGGCAAAGAAGCAAGCAAGTAAAAGAAGTGATCTTGAAACATGTTCCCATATTTAAATTTTTCCATTACACTGTGATAAGATAAAGTTAAAAACACTCATAAAGTTCTATTTTAGTTATGATAGTATAAATTAAAATTCTAGTGCAGTAATAAAATTTCTCTTTTACACTAAATTTTAAAAATGGTATCCATAGATTATACAATTAAAAATTATATTTAGATATTAATTAATATCCATGGATGAAAATGCGTGTAAATTAGAGTTACTTGAAAGACGTACAATAAAAATAGTTTTTACACTGAATTATATATCTAGGCTGTATGTAATATAGTGGATAGTTAAATATATGACGAGGAGATCATAATATCTTTCTGAATCAATTCGGAATAGAATAATCAAATATTGTACTCAAAAAAGTTACAAATTAACTTTTAAATTTTAAGCTGAAATTGAGAGGAAAAAGAGTCAGAAACACTACTCATGCATAAAGTAAAATATTACTTGTGTTATTGACGGCAAAAAATCACTAGAACAGAAATAAATTTTTTACAACGCATATAAACCCTTTTAACTAATTAGTATCCTTAACAAGACGCATCCAAGGGAACAAGCTCAGTCAACTAAATTTCTGTTTCTTATAGCTGCTTCAAAATTATAAAAAATATTATTGTGAATTTAGCTGGAGTTGTGATTTACGTAGACTAAACCTGCAAAGCTCCACAAATATATTAGTAATGAATATGCATTGATTTAAAACAGTACATTTTCACTTGAAAAAATTGCCTAAGATCATAAAAATATTTAAAGAACGGACTTATTGTATGTGTTGTGTTTATCAGAACGATTGCACTTAGTAATGTAATATTTGTCATCACACACACACATACCTATTACATTAGAAGTCAACATATTTTTGAAATGTTTATGAAGAACGATAATGTTTTTGTCTACCATGAGAGCAATTGCTTGTCAAATACAAATAAATTATAAAGAAAAGAATAAAACATGCTTAAAGAAACTAATGTTTGTTCCAATTTAAGAAATGATGGCAAATAGAGCCCCAAAACAAAATTTCATTATTAGATACTTGTTTTATAGAATATTATCATCCCAAAAACCACAGAGATGGTAAAATTAAAACGAATTTTTTTTTTTCCAAGAAGAAAATATTTTTTTCCTTTTTTGTTTGCACTTTTTCTATTGATTACTTTTTTTCTTTTTGAGCTAATCAGTTAAATTTCCTAATTAACGTATTTACATTTTTTTGCGTATTAAATTTTTATCTTTACCATGAAAAAAGTTTTCTTCAACGATCAAACATTTCTCTCCAAAAACGTTTAAAGAAAGAATTTAGTTAATAATTAGTTAAAAATCTTAACATTTTGTCTGAAGAAAACTTTATTATAATTCTATAAGAAGCTTCTTTAGTTTCTATTCTATAAAGCAACTTTCAGGAGGGACACATTACATTTACTTTTCTATGTACGATTAAACAATGATATTATTCTTGCTATGATCATGTAAATACTATGGGTGGGGATGGAGATCAAAATGATTAGTTGTTCTTTTCAGCATATTCTACAAAGAGAGCGATAATACCAGAATCCGTACTTCACCAGAAACTAATTCTTTGCTGTTCCAAATCACTTCACTTTTCTGTATACGGTTGGATACTTGATAGACAAGAGTCTTGAATATTTTTTCTATTCCGAATCCTTTCCGCTTGCTGGGAAGTTTACAAAAGGTGACTCTTCGTGTGTAAAAGTTTATTGTTGTTTATTTTTATGCGTAATTATTAAAAAAAATATTATAGTTGTTACAAACTACATATATTGTATGCTAAATTTATATCAGTTTTTGAATGTCGTGTTACATAATTACTGTAATTTAAAATAAAATATTTGCTCAGTTATTAATTAAGATGACCTATAACATTTAGCTTATTAATATAACTAAGCTGAAATTTCAATGGAGTGCTCAAAACTTAACTGATGCATTCGCATAAGCATGATTGACAAAATAAATTAATTACACATGTTTTATCATCCAGAAGTTTAATTAACGCTATAAGTACATTTCAGATTTAGCTTTACCCTTATACTTCTGATATTTCTGATAAAAATTGATTCACATCATCAACAAAAACAAATAATACTGAAATACCTTTTACTCAACAATCTATTTATACTATTTAGGAAATGATTCTTCCCGGAACCTTGATTTTTAAAAATGGATATTTTCATGATATTTAGTCCCTTTTTAGTTAGAATACATGTATAAAATTGTTTTAAGAAAACTTTGTGAAAAAATTATTTAAATAAATATTTTGGCAAATTAACTTAGAATAATCTTTTTCAAAATGTTCACTTTTGTGAAAAATGCTTCTATTATAATAAAATTTTGCCTGTATACATCTCAGACCTCTCTACAGAGGCTCAACTAGAATTTTTGAAAAATTCACATTATTTTCAGAGTTACCCCCCATTGAAAAAATTATCGGCGTTTTTTCCTTAAAATTGCTCCCCTCTGTTGTCGTAAAATATGGATAAACCCTTTTAAGTTATATATTTCAAAAATTCTAGTTGAGCCCTGTAGGGGTCTGAGCTATATACAGGCAAAATATTATTATAATAGAAGCATTTTTCAAAAAGGAGAACATTTTGAAAAGTATTCTAAGTTAATTTTTGCCTAAATTTATTTAAATAAATTTTTGTCAAAATGTCCAAAAGGATTTTATACATGTATTCTAAACTAAGTGACACTAAATATCATGAAAATTTT
The DNA here is from genome assembly GCA_019973955.1 of Trichonephila inaurata madagascariensis. Classification (NCBI taxonomy): domain Eukaryota; kingdom Metazoa; phylum Arthropoda; class Arachnida; order Araneae; family Nephilidae; genus Trichonephila; species Trichonephila inaurata. The sequence continues at coordinate 17,156 of BMAV01003507.1, forward strand.
CCATTTACCTTTAAAATCATGGTTCCAACTGTGATACCCTTAAATATTCCCGAATTACTAATAAAATTTTAATTTCATTTTCAGCATTTCCTTAAGCTGTTAACGATTTTTATATAATAGGAAGTTTAAAAAAATATCTTATTTGCATAAACTAAATATCATAAAATAGACACACAGTTTTCTTTTGAGATTAAAAATAAAACAAAAAATCAGATAGACGCAGTGAATTAAAGAGAAAGAATACTTTTGATAAATTTAAAAAAATTATTTTTAATGATTCTTTTTATATTATTTGAGCCATATATGTATCTGGTGCATTTCATGAGATTTAAATAAGAATTTGTAAAACCAAGAGCAAACTCTTATAACCTTTACTATACTCCCGTTTTGGAAATCCTCTGAAATAAAATATACTTATCAAGAGAAATTTTAATTCAATATACAAGATAAATTATCTTTGATGCAATTGGAGATATTACGTGATAATGCATTTTCTAGGTGAATTGAAAAATGAATAAGTATCGTGAGGGCTTTTGATTGATTGATTGAATATTAACGTCGCATTGTTCAGCTACACGAGGCTTTTGGCGACGGACCACGTAATTTAAACCCATGGTCAAGTGACGTGGATGACACCGGGTTTTGGCACCCCTTCTCCCAACTAAACACCCACACCAACGGGAGGACGTTTCAGCTCTCGACAGGTTTAACGTGCATCGCTGGTCTTTAGTGGTACTGGTGGTAGTACACGGCGGGTCTTTTAGTGGTACTGGGCTCGAATTCGTGACAAGGCAAGCCACGATCCGACACCTATACCACTCGGCTACCGCGGCCACAGTATCGTGAGGGACACTGCAATATAGTTGCAAATAGTAAATAGTCTACAAAAAATGTTTTAAATGTACACTGGTTCGTATTTTTTTCTCTAAGGTGAAAACAATGTGTTGTATTTATTTTCTGCACCAAGTTCATTTAATTGTAATTTCCGTTATGATTAAAAAAATTTACAATAGATTTTTTTCGCATAATAATCAATGAATGTTAAGAAATAAAATAGCTTGATTCACATGTAATGTTTTATTTCTTAGTACAGTGAATGCACATTTTTGCAACTTAAAACATAGAATTAAGTAGTCATGAGTTTTATAAAAATCTAGAAACTTATGTAATCTAAATTAATTTTTAGATAACTTTTAAAGTAACAGCAATATAAGAAAAAAAGTTTTATTCCAATGAGTTTTTCTGAAGTATTTATAAAAATTATGTGGCACACAGGAATTATTCGTACGTAAGTGAAACAATTTAAAAAATTTGTTCTTTTAAAATAAATAATAAAATATACACAAAAAAAATAGTAATATTATATTAATTTAAGCAATTATTTAGCTGCGTAAAATTATTATCAATTAATTTTTGATCAATAAAACTATTTAATAAAATTCCAGAATCATTGATATAATCTTGCGAAAAATATTTATTCATGAAATATAGAAATGAATTCAGAATATTTATTCACTATTTTTACGATGAAATGATTTTATTTACGATGAAGTGATTTTATTTATTTCAATTTGAAATTTTATTTGTCAATTTTAAGAAATTCTTTTGAATTTGGCTTTACTCTCCTTATCACTATCTTAACTATTATCACACACGCCCCCACACGTATTTTAATTTATTTCTTAGTAACCTTAAAGGAAATATCTGTTCATATGAAAAATCTATTAAATATTCAATGACTGTTTGCAATACTACTCTGATATGGAAAAGTGTTTTAAATTTAAAATAAAATAAAATTAGAATTAAAAATTTTTCGTATTAAAATAAAGTTTTCAAATATAAATAAAATACTTTCAACATGTCTTTTTTCATTATATATACATGGTTCAAAATTAAAAAATGGAAACTATTGTGAATATAAAATGAAAGCTCTTTTTTTAAAACTTTTTGGGCTATTTGCAGTCATGAAGTCTAGAAAGATTTTATTATTTCTTCTTTTCATAGTTTTCGGCCAAAAAGGTACTGTTCTTAAAACACAAAAAATTCTTTATTTGGTCTATCCTAAAAGTTCAAAATTTTGGGTTTTTATACATTGTAGTTTTTTAATTTCATAATCAAAAGAATCTTTTTTTCAAATGATAAATTTCTTCAATCACCATTCGTTTACTTTTTTGTAATTTTTTAAACAAAATTAAATTTTTTTCACATTACATGTATTTAAGAAAGTTTTTTCCAATTTTTCAAAACTTTATTTTTCAGTTATCGTTAATTTTTATCTTAAAAGTATATTCAACGTTCATTCTATGGTTGTAATTTCAAAAATGAAAATAAAATTTAGAGCATAGTTTAAAACCCCATAACTCAACTAAGTATCTGAAACTTAAAAGAAAAGTACTATTATTCAAAGATAGACGATAAAAAATGGCAATGTTTAATTTTATCTGACGGAAATTTTGAAATAAAAATAATTACCTAAAATTAATAATAAAAACAAATTCATGATTTAATCCTTTTTGAATATCTTTTTATTGAAATCGTCAAACTTCTTTTCCTTCACTAATTATATAATGTTCGTTTGCATAAATTATTTTTCTTGTTTATTTTAGTTAAAAATAGAAAACCATTTAAATGATTATTAAATTGAAATTTATATATAAAGTAAACCCATGACATTATTTTTTTTGAAGCTTGCATCAGTTGTAGTTGAATATTAATCAAAATTAAACTTTTTTCCATTTAAAATTTATTAAAGGCTTTA